>MNCL01000114.1:0-578578 GCA_001932985.1 Proctacanthus coquilletti
CTAACGTAATTCTTACACACGGTCAACTTGATCCTTGGCACGTGATGGGTGTGAAAGAGCATCCTGAAGGAGATTCAAACATCACACCACGTAATTTATGGATATATTATAAAATAAAAATGTCAACATTTTCTTTTTCCAGTTTATGCCCATTGTAAAGATTTGAGTTCTATCAGCAAAAATGATTCCGACAAAATGAACGCAACTAAGAAAAGAGTTATGGAAACGATCTACAAGTGGCTGGAAGCCTAGATACTGTTTACTTTTTAGATAAACTAAATAAATTTGCCTGTAATGTTAATAAAATATTTATATTTAAAACTATGTTTATAGTGATACTTACTTCTGTAACCTCTTTCTGTGCTTGACCCAATTTGTCTACCTTATCCGAAAGTTCAAGTTTTGCTTTATTTTCTCTTCTCTTTGTTAATTGGAGTTGCGCATGCTGCCAATTTTGAAAAACCTGGAAAATACATAAAACAATAATGTTATTATCGCAATGAATATGTACGTTTGTATCAGACAATCCGAAATTTTATTTATAAACACGTAATAAAGTAAAAATATTTTAAAATACAAAAGGAAAAGAAACTTAGGATAATGCTACTCGGCATGTTTTTAGTTTTAGTAACTTTATAAATTTTTTTATAATATAAAAATCATAAATAAATTATTTCTTACCTTGACGCGCTCATGGAATACAGCTTTCACAGCTCCTAAAAGTCCGGTATAATCTTTTAGAATTTCAGATAAAATATAAAAGTCTGAATTAGCTTGCTCTGTCCTCAGAAGTTCTACCTTCTCCTGAAAATAAAATTTGTAAAAATTCTAGAATATGTTTTGTTTTAAAATTACTTAATTTTATCTATATAGTTTTTTGAACACACAGCGCGCGTAATGGACTTTAAACCACATTATAAACGTCTAAAGTCGTATCGCATGGAAATACAGAAATAACTTACTTCAACATCAGCAAGCTGAGAGAGAGCACGAGATAAACTAGTGTGGTCTTCACAAGTACTCAGCATTGCAGCTGATTTGGCCACAATACCAGTTAACGATGCGAGCTCCTTTCGATACTGCACCAAAGTCTTGATTGCGGAATGTAAATTTTGCATATGTGAATCTTCTGTTTCTACTTCGGAAATCTTATCATCAAACCACTGTAATCGATGTAATATAGATACAGACAAATTTAAAATTTATTAAGGAACTTACAGGATCATTTTCATCCATTTTATACGTAATTTTATTAACAGTTTCCCCAACTTTATTAAACAATCTCATAACTGCAGCCCCACTTAATGCAGCTGTATCAACAGCTTTGGGTAGTTCCTAAAATTAAAAAAAAGTATAATTAATTGTTTACACGTTTAATAATAATTAAATCACCTGTTCAATTTCGAGGAAACTAATAAATTCAGGCTCTTGTCGTAGAATTGGATGCTGAGCAACCCTATTTAAAAACCGTTCTAAAGCAGCTCTTCGTGTCTCTAACCACTCTACCTGTAAACCATTTCCGGAATCCGGGGGTGGTTGACTCATTTTGACCTTTGTGCTACCTTCAATCGTACATTTTTAAATATTTCGTATATATGATACTTCAAAACATTTAATGCATTACTATGTCAAGTTCCAACTATGGACTTCTATGACAAATTACCTATTAAATTTTTCTCAGGCACTGGTGGTATAATTCTTCCATTGCGAATATGCTTTCCAACAAGAATTGAATGTAATCTTAAAAAGTCGCTGAATCTCCGCATCGTACTAAATTGATTTTTACTGAACTTTGGCATGTTGGTATGTGTTGTGACTCTATAGGGGCAAGCAATTAGAAAAGATTTTATTTCGTACGTAAGACGTACTTATATGCTAGGTATGATCCCATTCCATCTCCAACTTTTTGTGGTTCCGAGACACTTATATCGATAAAGTAATCGCCTGTTCCTTGATTTGTTGTTACATCTTCTAGTACCGGTTCTTTCTATAAAAACATAAAATAAATATGCCCTTTGGGGGATTTTAAGCAGATCAACAGGTTTTTTATTATTTCCGTATTACAGCAAATTAACAATAATTTTTTTTATTAACCTCATAAAACAATCTAATGGAATTTAGGTATATTATAAAAGAATTTTTATATTTTTAAGGTCAGACTAAGCCCACTTTGCTCTAATAAGGCCAAAGCCGTTTTGAAAGAAAATTCATGGAATTACTTCTATTTCAACACCCATTTTCATAAATTACAAAAATTACTTGCACTTCCAAATGGATTTTATTTATTTTGCTCTTTATTCTTCTTATTGCTGACGGAGATAAGATATTTAGATTTGTTTGCTTCCCTATTTTCTAAGACAACTAAATCTACCCCTTTAGAGCCTGGATTAATATTACATTTTTCGAAAATTTCTTTTATAGTTTGCAATTAAATCTTCCTTAGCCTCCAAGCTATGATGATTCGATTACTGCTTTAGTCTAAAAATATGCCTATTATCTTTACTTACAATTATTTCTTATGATGCTTTTGTAATCTATTCAACTGCTAGAAAAAGTGCTTAATGCCATACATTCTTTAGCAAATTTCTTTAATATGCGAAACTGAACGCTCTATTTAATCTCGAATTCAAACCGAACCATTTACTCATGTTCAATTTACGGCTGGTCACTAAATCTCGAGGCTGAAATCTAGTTACTGAGTTATATGCGAGTAATTTTTGAAGAAGTGTAAGTCAAGCTTTAAGTACACAGAATTATACAGAAAGATATTCTTCCAAAGAGAATATGCCATGCAGGAAATCTGAAGGGGCGTTACCGGAAGATGATACTAAACAAGTGTCCAAACCGATAGTAGTAATCTAATTCTAAAGGATTTTCTGCTAAAATTACTTAGCCACAGCCGAAATAATTTAATTCATGGCAATAAAGATTTAGTATATTCTTGTCATTTTTAAACGGTACAGTTATGAGATCTGGCCACAATAGCGTTATCATTTAAGCTTGATAAAACTTACATTATTTGTAATTTCAATATTGTCTTGCTCATTACTCAAATTAATATCCACGTTTTCAAATTGCCCCGTAGCGGATTCATTAACAACTTCACCCATTTTCCAATGACTTCTTTAATTAATAATCGACAACACGGTTGTCAAATCTTTTTTGGCGAAAGTAGATAAGAGAAACTTGGTCAATTCCCGAACACTTGCAGACGTATTGACTTCAGTTTGTATCCAAACAGAGAAAACAAGAAACTTATACAGGAATCTCAGTTGACACCTCTTAGCTGTTGACTGACGTTTCTCATTGCTTGGACCTCCAAAGAATCGTTTGGAAGTGGAGCGGCACAGTCGTTGGACACCACTGCGGGAAGGCGCGCAAGTTCTATCACCAGTGCTTACGTTTGAACGATTTTACCGGCAGCCTCATCAATTTCAGACACTTATTGGGCTTTCTTCAGGGGTTCAAAAAACCATTTCTATAATTAGAAAACTGTTTACATGAATAAGAGAATCAACATGAAGAGAATTGTAGGCACCTATCAAGGGACTAACTACTAGCATCTATTTTAGTTAGCCCACTCATACGAGAGTTTTTTAATTCTTTTAGAATTAGCTCTCTTCTATATGATTCTAGATTTCGATAGGGCTCATCTTAAAATTTAAATGAAAACGAATTGCTTTTTAAAGTCTTTCAAAAATAAATTATAGAATATTACAGAAGCAAGTCTTAAGTGAAACGAATTGATTTCCTATTCTTTCTTAAACTTTTTTTGTGATCATCTCTTTATGAGCCTTGCTCATTTGCTATTTAAATTGATTATATTTCCTGTTCGTAATTCTAACTTAATTCCTCAAGATTTTCCACTTTCAGTAACATATTCTGCGTTCAATCAAACGTCTATAAGAGATAATATCCTCTATCATATCCGACTATTATGTATAGGATTTTGTTAATACTATTAAGTAATACAGATGACTATATATTAATATTACACAACCGATCAAGTATGAGTTTAACTTGCGCGTCGAAGTTACCGAAGAATGCACACCAATTTCCCTTCCCTCATGATTGTTAATTAAACTAATTTTGTATTTATGATTACAGAATTATGTTTAATACATATTACAGTAAATTTCATCTTCTCCTACACAAATTAAAAACAGTAAAATCTTAATTTAGTGAAGAAAACTTTAAATGACTACATCCACTGTAATCCAGCTGTGACCTACAGACGAACGAACTAAGATTATTCAGTTTTACCTTTTTGAAGTAAAACACTGCAAAAAAGTTGTAAACAGGATTACTAATAAAAACAATTAATATTTTCGTGTAAAATTATCTTCTTTTTTTCTTTTCTTCTTAAAAATACTCTTGTTTATAAATTTCGTTTCCTAAAAAAATTGACCAGACAATGGACGGCCTTGGTTACAGATTTTGTTGTACTAATTGACTATAATATGAACTTTGTACATATGAATTTTAAACTGAACAGAGATACAAAAAGAAGCATCGTTGAAAGTGAAAGTCTCCACGCTGTGTTATAAATAGAACAGTAAGGACACTGTGAGCTGCCACAGACTTCGCATATATTAAGGAGATATGTGGGTAAGGCATCAAAAAGTGATTCATTAAAGCGTTCTAGAAAGTAAAAGGCAATCAATAAAGTGAATAACAGTAAGAAAGATGAAAATTTTACCTGGAGCATAATAATCATATACTCTAATAGGGAGGTATCGAGACATATTAGCCACTGGGTACCATCTTTCAATAGTGAAATTCACACAAATGCTCTCGTCATCCAGCTATAAATAAATCATTAATATCGGTAATGCATGGATTGAATAGATCTTACATATTCAAAATAAAATAGAACTTTTTTCTCGGTATATTTAGCTCTCTGAAGATTACGAACGCTACGACTGAGTACGTAGATATCGAGTTTCTGTTGTTGCATGAAGTATCCAGTTGGAATGGTTACATCTAGAACTGCCATACCAGAACGTGGAGATTCATTAAGATTTGTCCATCTGAAATAATTAATATTAGTACAAAATTTATATTTAAAATTTAGAAAAAATAAATGCCTTTGGCAAGCGAGATATGTTATATGAGACTGATTTCTTCCATGGAAAATGGCTCTGGTAGATAAGTCGAACGCTGGAATCGGGGGTTTCGTTTGGAACTTTTCAATATCAACATTGTACTGTACGTGCATTTGAAGAATGGCAAAACCAGCGCCTTTTGCTTGAACTTTTACAGTTCCCCAAGCATTTGGAATCTAACAATGAATAAAATAATTCTATTAAGCGTTTCAATTACTTAGGTTAATTAATTACATCAATGCTTTGTAGTTGCGCCAGATTATTGTCATTTATATAAAATGTTTTGGTTTGACCAGGAAGAGAAGTAGCTTCGACAGTTATTGTCAATGAAGAAACATCTCTGATTCTTGAATATACGGTATATTCTATTAGAGCCTTTAGAGCAACACTTGTATCCTGTGAATTATAAAAAATTTAGTGAGATCACCTATAAAAGAATTAAAAATTACCTGGGTCGATGCCCAGCCACCATCATTTAGTCGTTGCGCATTTAACCATCGGACTATTGGCTCGACAGAAAATTCTCTTCGCGAAACATAAACCAGCAGTGCATATGCCGTAGTCTCAATATTTAACGAATCATATTCATACGGCAACCTGGGCAGAGAGAAGTACTTCTGGTTCTCTAATTTACTTGGTGGTAAAGGTACTTCAACGTTACCCCAGTACTTATATTCGCCTGGAATTGTTTTAGTCGTGTTATTAGATAAGAAAAATTTAGTGTTTTACCTATTGTTCTGGCGTGAGTTCTTAATATTCCGAAAACTTGTTCTGCATTAGCCGCTTTAGCTAACATTAATGCATAGGCTACAATTGCTACCTCATAGGGTTCCTTAGTTTCATTCAAAATCCTCATATTCCGTTCTATCCAGTATACAGCTCTTTGCTGGGCTAACGCCACCCTTGCTCCTAAATTCTAATAGGAAGTAAGAGTAAGTATGTATCAGAATTTCAATAAATCGTTTTTTATTTAGTAATAATCATGCTTTCAAGGACTTACCCCTGAAAGATCCTTTACTGTAGCCAACGTTATGAGAACGTGAGCCGTTAGGGATATATTCCTTTGGCGCATTGCATGATTCTCCGGATTTAAAGAACCATTCATTTTACGATCTGGAAGCCAAGTAATTTCATAGAAGGCTCCATCTGGTGACTGATGCATTAGAAGCCATTGAATACTCCTTTGAATGAGAGACGGGTCGATGTAGATATAATTTTCCCATTCATAAAATGAAGCTTCCTGGAATACCCGTGCACAGTATGCAGTTAGCCAAACAGACGACTCTGAGTTATTCCAATCAGAACGGAACAGACTAAACGAGCCATCTTCCTTCAAGAAACTTAACTGACGTTGGTAGCCAATATTCATATGATAAAAAGCGTTCTTTTCCGCTGTTTTATTCCGTTGATTTATATGACGCATATACTTCACTGTGTATAAATTGGCCGCGAAACTGAACATATTCTGTTCTGCTGATTCCATTGGCAAGTAAAGCAAGCTCGATGCATTCACTGGCATTGTTGGGAAAATTGGTCCAACAACGTCGCCTACGACTGATATGCGTGCTTTATTGGAACCATAAACGAAATACCGTTCTACTTGATATGGTATTATGGGTGTTTCTGTTATGTTTACATGCATATATTGGAATACGTATGCCCGGTTGCTCAGATCCAATAATATAGACTGGTGTCGATACTGAGGCAAACCGTCAGACTCGACGTGAATACGTCTAGTGACTTCATCTGTTCCAAGCAAGGTAGCTGCATGTACTGTAACATCAATATCACCTAACCTTGTGGGTACTATTGGAATATACACGATATTTGTTTGCTGAGCCTCTAGATAAACGAAAAATTGATGTTCTCCAAAAGAAGTTCTTGGATTATAAGATCGAACAATTCCATCTTCTTCAACATGCACGAATTTATAATCTTTCGAACCATGCAGAACAACAGTCGCTTCAATAGGTGTAGTCATGTAATTAAATACAGTAATCCTTATGCCTACTTGTTCCCCTTGTCGGCATTCTGTAGGCATTTCCACGTTTATGAAGAAAGGTTTAACTCCAACATATTCTATAGCATCGTAAAGCATACCAAGACCTCTCGATGGACTGATACCAAATGCCGATACCATCCAAAGTGCTGGTACATCTGGGACTTCTAAATTAAAAATGTATCGACCATGGGGACCAATGTTGATATCTTTCCATAACCACACGTTATCATAATGTCGTTTAATACGATTAAAACGAAATTTCCTGAAGTCTGATATATACGTATCGTTTCGCATATTACAATTTGATTCATCTGAACCATCGTCGCAATCGAAAAATCCATCGCACTTTTTGACGACTGAATAGCATCTTCCGGATAAACATTCGGCAAAACCTAGAGTCAAGTTACAATTTTCCGATCGTCGAGGAATAATAGCGTCAGTAAAGATTATCAGACCTGCGTATTCAAATGTCCTATTCGCATCAATTCCAAACGAAGACGAAGGGTAGTAAACAAGTTTGTCCGGCTTCCCTTCATGAGAATACCAAGACCGTTCGTACAACCCGGCGGCCTTATCGTCAAAATTGGACATCTTTTTAATAACATGGGCATGCGATAGTTCATTACCTGCCTGCATGGTGTAAAATGCATTATCAATTCCTGATAGTGCCACGTAAGCTCCTGGCTCTCCGTAAATAGCCACTTCCACTTTCTCACCAGTTCGGGCTTTTCTATTATTAATATATATTGTAAAGTTATTCCTTGAAATCCCATTCACAGGGAAAGTTAAGGAATCGGCTACTACCTGTCCTTGCTGGGTAATCTTCCAAACAACAATAGTTGCAATAGGTGCCATTTCAGCACTCAGTGTTACAGCCATGGTATGAATTCCTTCCTCAATAGACTCTTGGCCATTTAAGAGAATAATTCCCTTCGACATGATTATATAATTAAAAGATTCTATGAAGAAATTGCTCCGGATGTGGAATATTATATATTCGCCGACTTTTGGATCTTTAGTACTTGTAGACACTTGAATATGATAGTTTAAGGGTGAGAAGTGGCTAAGTAACAGCAGATCCGATTCAGCTCTGTCTCCACGATTATCAACATAACTTGCATGGATTTTCATCGATTGAATATCTTTTAAGAACTCTTTACTCTCTCGACCTTCATTGAGATCAAGATCATTTCTTAGATCAATTTTAAGTTCCCATACTCCAGGCTGTTCTGACATCTGTAGCCTACGAGTTATATAATCTCGTCTTCCTCTAGATCTACTTTCGATGTAGCCACTTATTTCCATTATACCTTGATTATAAGAATCAAATTTTATTGGGGAACCATCGTGGTATTCTACGGTTAGGTATAAAGTGAAAGGCATACTAGGCTTAAACACTTGCGGGGAATCACCAAGGAAAGATAGTTTTATAGATGAATTGTAAATTCTTGCAATAGCATATCCAGATATAATTTCATCATAAAATTTTTCCCCAACCGTTGCCACTATCATAACATCCATGTTAGCTAAATTAGGAACAAGTTGTTCTAGTTCATACATCGGATATTTGAATTCGAAGGTACCGTTGAAAAACCGTAAATAAGGTAATGTGCTCTTATAAGTTCCAGTTCTCGGATCATAGATTTGATTACCTTCAGGCTTTGCCATCCAAAATGGCCATTTTTCATCAAAATTGAAATGCCTTTCAACGAAATTCTGATCTTGATAATAACTGGAACCATAGATTTGATCTGTGTTTGGAGGATTTTGATTATAATCCGTTCTTTGATTATACTCCGTGTTATAGAACGAATTCTGATCATAGTAAGTTCTTCTTGGGCGGTCGTAGTAAAGATCTCCTACTCGGTACTTTTTATTAATTTCCTTCATATCAAACCATCCAACTGGTCGAATAATTGCTTTAAGAGTTAGATTTCCTTTAACTGGTCCACCACTTGTAAAATTAGCCATAATTCTTCCCTCAATAAAGGGATCAGTGTTGAAGAAGTATGCCGGCATGGTAACATTAACCTCGAACCTTGTCTGATAATATTCTTCTACAGTAAAATGTCCTTCCTCCACTTGCCCTTGCGCAATAACTCTTATAGTCCAACGACCGTAAGGGGGTTGATCTGAAAGTTTGTACTGTAGACTTACACTTCCCAAATTCGACTGTCTTGAAAGCCATCGACGAATCAAATGGTTTTTGGGATCAAGCATGTAAACATCTATTGCATTATCAAAACCCCTGAGTTCGGTTGTAAGTGGTATTGTTCTAAATCGCACAGTTTCGCCTTGCATGTAAACAGGTTTGTCCGTTTGGATAAAAATTGTCATAGATCTCTGTGAAAATTGCAGTACTGTTTCATTCAAAAATGCAATTCCTCCCAAAATGTTGTTATACAATCCTTCGACTCGGAGTTTGTATTCTCCAACGGCACTTGTCGGTGGTACTCGCATGAGTAGAGTTTCAGGAATACCTTCTTTTACTTCCTTTGAATCTGCACTTACTTCGACACCATCACGAGATATACTTGCATGGACGGTAATAGGATACTGTGCTTGTAAAATTGACACAGTCATTTGATATATTAAGCCTGGACGGACGACTTTCGAGGCAGTTATAAAATAAGTAGGTTGTTTGAACACTACATTTCTTGAGTATTGTTTAGTGTTTCCTCCTCCCGTCGGAGAAAATTTATCATCTTGTTTAGAACCGTATTGGAATGTCCGCCTTATATAATCTGTATTACTTGTCTTTCTGGTTGGAAAAGTATTTTCATTCCTAAAAAATCCAGAATTGTCTACTTGTTCACTGCCGGTATCAGGTCTACTAGTTGTTGAGTAGGTATCGTAGATGAATGGATTGCTTGCTTTTGTTGTGCTCCATTGTGTCAACACTGGTAGAATAAAAGCCGATAGGGCTAACAGGAGCACGTTTAATCTTATTAACATGATTCTGTGGGAGAAATTAATTAAATTAATTCTATTTTGTGCGCCGGAAGTTCATGGAAATAAAAAATATCTTTGTATTTGTAGAAAAAATTAGTTTAGTCCTTAAAAGTTATTCAAACGGAATGAATATCGAAAACTGTTAGAATCTAGAATTTCTACGTCCTAATTTGTTGCTAATTTCCAGCTTATGATAGTATTTTACTTGTATCTATTTTACTAAATCTGAAGATAATAAATTTGCCGAAAATAGAGATGATATAAACAGTAAATATAGTTTAAACTTCTGATTATACCTAATTTACTATTGAAATAAACTAGTAGTAAACATTGAAACATTAGATATGATTTTTTGAATAAAATTATAAGGGAATTGAGTTGATTTACAAAGAAAACTCTTCCTTTCTGACACTACGTGTAACTTCTATCGTTTATAAATTTCTCATAAAAAACAATTTACAATTTCTAAATAATTCAACACATTTAACCTCCAATCGATTGTATTTTTTATTTGACCCAGAATGAAACCTTGAGGTAACTAATTTAATAACCCTCAACTAAATTATCATGTGCATATGAGTCTAAAAACCAAACAAAAATTATTTCTAATTCATATAGGAATATAATTGCGCTGTATCATTGTCTAACAAATTATTTACAGTACTGTCCACTAAAAAATGTATAACTTCTCCTTTAAGGTTTAAAAAAATTCTTTATACTATTTTGGCTTTGGAATTAAAGAAATTTTAAAAGTAATAATCGATTTCATAGATTTAATATATTTCTTGTGCTTTCTGTAATTTAATATAAACAAGAATAATTTGTTGCTCCAAAGTGCTTTTCTTCTAAACTTACCAATTAGATCAACAATTTTTAAAATCTGTAGGTCGCCATGGTTCGGACAAGAGAAGAGTGTTATTGCAGTGCAATATATTTTTATTAATGATTCTTAACATAGAGAAAAATTTTATTATTTCTAATTTTTTAAATTTATTTATTTATTTATATACATGATCTTTATAATACACAAATATTACTTCATAATATTTATTATATTTTTCAGTTTCTTAAGCAATTTCTTAACCAATGCTTCTCTTGTTACTTAAAATATTTTTTATAAAAAAAATTAGGGGGATTAAACGATTTCGATTTTTCAAATTTTGGAGTTGTTGGTGGCAGAAATGTTTGGTGTTAGCGAAAATCCTGTACCAGTAGCTTTCCTTCTTGCCTTGTCGACTGAAATGAGTCGTTTATTTTGAAAGTCCATTTTTACAAATAAATTTGTTTTATATTATTTTGGACTGTTTTTATATATAGACGCTAAATATATGTGAAATAGAAATTTATAAAAAAATTGACATCACTTTCAAAATAAACGGCTCATATGTAAATTTCGAGAAAATCATTATTTCATTAAAAAATTAAAAGCTCGTTGATTTCGCTGACTAGACTCGCGTCGTAGTTTAGGCGCCTTTAATTAGTCTTGCTGTCGAAAGCACTGATCTTAAACCTCTTCCTTAGTAATCATTAGCTTAAGTTCTAAACCCCTAAAAAATGTAGAATTGAAATTATTGTATAAATTAATCTGATGTATTGAACAATCACAAAGAATAATACTATTTTCAGAAAATACTGCACTGGTTTTACAAAGCTAGTGAAGCAATTGATAGGGGTTAATAATATTAGATTTCCAAAGATTTTGCGGTAGTCAATCAGAATATATGATTCATTAAATTTAGAGCTGCAATTTACGAGTGATATTTTCACGTATTTTGTTACTTAACTCGCGCTAGCCCACTTCAATTAGATGCTTTTTGCAGGTCCACTAACAATTAACATGTTTGTTAGAACAGGTTCATTTCAAATCGATTTATATATAGCCAGAAATTAGGTTGGAGCCGCTGGCGCTCCGTCCACCTGTGCATCCACACACATCACCCGGGCGATGCCTACCAGCAGGCATCACATAAGTTTTTAACGCGAACTAGCCGACTCACTCGCCCCGGAGACCGCCTTCTGTATGCTCTAGATCTTCAGATCACTATAAAACTACCAAATACTTTCTTCTTCCGATTTTGTCTACACTATTAGTGAAATTTTGAGTTGTAAAATTAATTAAATGCAGCTACACACCGAATCTCGCACAAATCCTGTTTACATAGTTCATACATTACGGGGAACGCCCATGTTCATTACTCACCCTTACTCAATGCAACTTTAACTTCATTACTCCGTGTGTTCTTTCTGTGCACGGCTAGGCCACTTTAATCCAAAAATTAAGTACTTTAAACATAAATTAACTTAAAGTAAGGATAAAAACAAGGAAACCACAAACTGACAATCTCCAGCGTTCTTATTTTGTAAACACCCTTTTCTGCTGCCAACGTTCGAACACTAAAAATTTACCATAGCGTTCTGTTTGAAACAAAAAAATCCCAGTAAACTCTTACGAAAATACTCCGATTGGAAAACAATGACGTTAACGCATGGATCAATCACACACCTGTTTGTATTTGACATGTTAAGTTTGAAAACTTTAATTAGCAAGATGTAGTATTTACGATTTATTAAAGCCGTTATTGAAATGTAATTAATAATTATAAATAAAGTTAATTTTCTGTAAATTGTGTGAGGAAATTACAATTCCAATTATAACTCACCCTACTGAAATCATATTTTTTTATTTTATAGCTGATCCGTTTCATGTCAAATTTTCATTTTTTTAAATCTAGAAAACAGCTGTTTTTGAAATTTACAAAAGTAAGGTTATGCGAGATACCGTGTTGTGAATTAGCTCCCCTTCACTGAAATCACCAGCAATATGAGGCTAACTGGTGTAGTATCAAGATTTCTCAAAGATTATTCCAATTTGCCTGCTCGTTACATTGAAAGAAGCAAGAAGCAGGTGAACAACTTTAAAACTTAATATTAGTTGTCCGATTATGTGATTTTTTTTATATTGTCTATCTAAGGTCTACTGGCGCACCCCGAATTTGCCCAACTACCTGCCTCGAATAATTGAGAAGAAACGATTTAGATATACAACAAATCGCTCATGGACAGGGCAGTTTCGTCAACAGAATATGGTTGGAACTAGTCGTAAAAAAGTCTTCCAGCCTCTTATTGGTATATGTTAAACACGATGCATACCTTAAAAAGGTTTTAAATCTTTTAAAACCCTCCTTAGGGGAGTGGAGCTATTTCAGAGGAGATAGGGTGGAGATTTTGGTGGGCAAAGATAAAGGAAAGCAGGGTATAATAAGCCAAGTAATACCTGAACGAAATTGGGTTATCGTAGAAGGAATTAATTGCCATTACAGAACTGTGGGAGCCGACAAAGAATATCCTGGTGTAATGATAAAGTCGGAAGCCCCACTTCTTGTAAATATAAAACTCTCTCTATTAAAAGTGCAATTAAATTCTGTTTACCAATATTAAAATAATTTACTTCTAGGTCGATCAACAAGTCAGCTTAGTTGACCCAGCAGATTTGAAACCAACATCGATAGAATGGAGATACACAGAAGAAGGCGAACTAGTACGAGTTTCGGTGAAAACTGGAAGAATTATTCCGATTCCCAGTGCTAATAATGAAACGTATGACTATAAAACCAAATCTAGCTATGTTGAGAGGGAGAAGGATACGAAAGGTTAGTACGAACATGTTTATAATATTTTTAAAGTTTATTTTTATATTTTTGGCTTTTTTAGGTGATGTCGTTGCAGAAATTACCTTCAAACCAAAACTGATGACCTTTGAAATGGAAGTGATGCAAGATTTGGGAATAACTGATACTTCTGAACCGAAAAAGACGTATTGGTATTGAGGATGAAAATTTAAAATATAGTGAATAAAATATGTGTATTAAATGGTATACTTCTTATTTATACTTCCTACAAAAATTCCTAGACTTATCGCAAATAAATACCCAGTTAGAAAGAAATTTTCGAATGATTCTTGGGGAACATCTTTTGGAGCATTCATAAACATTCGTGTCATTAAGGGTAAATCAAGCTTTAATAATTAATATTTTATTCGCTTGGTTATGCTTAAGAGAGTCCTCCTTCCTTTCACCGGAGTATTTCTTTCAGGAAGTCGACTTTTATTATGTTTATAAATCCTGCTTTTTCCATTTTTCTTGAAACACATCCAGTTTTATTACCTTGGGATTTAGATTCACGTTATAATTATACAGAAGAGACACGAGTATGTCTACGTGTTGATCTGTTTTCAATCTTCATCTAATTGGGCCTAGCCGATACTGCGATTGCTTCGCTTAAATATACCCGTACATATGTTGATATGTTTTGTTTGGAAATTAGTTACCAAGATACAATTATAGTGAATTTTAGTGATTGAGTCGAAATGGGATGTGGACCTTCTAGGGAAAGGTTGTTAATAAAATCTAAACCTCTTCGAAACGGGGATGTGGTCAGAGTAACTTCTTCATAGTTAATAATTGTAATAATAATGTTGGTTATAAATTTTCCGTAGACAAACCGAAATTTCATAAGTACTTACAAAAAATTTGATATTGACATATGCCGCATCGAAAGTGAGTGTCCTTCTGCACGGTTGGATATAGCAGAGGCTTGGGTTAACTTTCTACATGAGGAGATTCTTCATGATCAGACCATTGTAGCTACGGACCTGTCGAGAAAAAATGAGGTTTCAAAAGCTAACGAATATCAAGCTCAAGATATATCTAAAGTAAAAGCGAATTGTTTTGGGAATTTTATTATATCGTATTTTCTTGCAGTTGGCTTTACAACTAGGAGTACTGGTAGATTCAAAAAAAGCAAAAGAGCATGAAGAGTTTTTTGCCAATTTAAGCATAAGGGCTGAGGAAGCTATATCGGAAAAATTTTATGCAGAAATCTTGATCTCAGCTCAATCGAGAGTAAAAGAATTATTATTAAAATATCAGCATTTACTTTCTCTTTATGATAGACTAGATGCTCTCATTGGTACGTAGTGTTATTAATTCCTGCAGGAAGTTATTTTTCATTATATTGCTATTATTTTGATTCAGTTTCAGTTAATGCAAATAAATACTTTTCACAAATGGAAAAATTGCTAGATGTTGAACTTGAACAGGCTAGAAATGTACGCGATAGACTAGGAGGTGTTATGGAGCAATGGAGAACGTGTGGCTTCCTACTTTCTGCAGCACTTAAGTCTTCAGTTCGGGCGAAAGAAAGCTGGAAACAATTGACCAATCTCCAAAGGTAAAGTCGCATCTGACTAACAATATAAAAGTGTAGTTAATTTTAATTTATTACACTAGTTTTGATTCCAATCACATAGCTGCAGTTCTCAGTTCCAAGACTGCCGTTGTGGCTTCGCTGGTTTCCTTGAAATGCGCCCAGCTAGCGCTTCCAAATGTCGAGCTGAAACATATATCGGAAAGACAAGCTACTCTAGTAGGTCAAACTGGTATTTATATGCTTACAGACGTTGCTGATCCACAAAGGTTACAAAATTTAATTTAAATAAACTTTAATTTCACAAATTACAAATCTTCTAGGTTTCAACAAACTTCGATAATATTAGAAAATTACAGTAAGGCTTTATCGGAAACAATTCTATGGTTTCGTAAAGCTTATGAATTAAATCTTAAAAAGGATTTTGAATCTGCAAATGAAATAGTCAGTCGAATTGCTAATACACTTAGAGATCAAAGGATTCAGGGATTTGAAAAATTGTTGGAAAATAATATTCCGTCCCAAAAGAATTTTATTGATTTTAGTTGATAGAATAAGTACTACTTTTTATTAAATAGAATAAGTATTACTTTTAATTAAATTGGAACTATATTTCAAGTGCTTCGATTAATATACTTATAATATCTGATTCGTTTTACTTTCTTTTCACCTATTATATCGTAATTTACAGACCTGGTCCAAATTTATGCTGCTTAGTTAAGTTTTCCATAGCTTTGGTTCTTTTTCCATTTCTTAGCTCTTCGTATTAATTAAATTTATAACAATTATAATATAAATCTATTTTTGTAGACATTTTCATTGCATATAAGAAAAGACAAATTAAATTATGTTTTACCAAACATCTCTCTATTCTATGATTCTGTTCTTTCTATTCTATGATTTAATATTTTTAAAGCAAAAAGTAGTTTAAAATTTCTCCTTGAACTATTGAATTTTATATCATTAATCTTTATAAAATATTTTACTTATTTTTCGTTTTAAACAAAACGTACGTTATTGTAATCGGTTAAGGTGCGAACTTGACCCTTTGTAGATGTCATACGATTATTAACTGCTAGTACTGGATAAAGTAGAAGAAGACCGTAGAATGTCAAAGTTTGTCTTTTGGTACAGTCACGGGAAGGAAGGAGTTTTCGTTCTACTTGCAGCGGAGTAACTAGTGCTTATATTTTGCTAAGTGCATAGTCGATGATGTCGTTTGTGCGAAGTAATGTTACAAGCGAATCTGGAGACGCATTTGTGGAGAATTTACAGTCTGACTTCAAGAATTTAGCCCAGGAGGCTAAAAAGAAATACCCTCAATTAAAGGAGGTACCTGCCATGAAAAAGAATTTCATTGATTTTCTCCTGACTGCAGGAAATAAACAAAGTGGTAGTCAGAGATTTTAGCTTAGATATTAGGGATTGGTTGTTTGGCAAAGCTACAAATTACTATTTAGATGTCCAGTCTAAGATGGGTGCAGATTCTACGATGCAGCGGATGTATTGAAGACTTGGTTTATTTGCATCCAAATCCAAAATATTTTTGACACGTCTGTAACGTCAGAAAGAATTTATGTTAACCAACACGTAACGTTTTAACGTGAAAGCATATCGGCAACGATCTCTAAAGATTGGAAATCGCCTAGTGATTTTTCCACGTTCTGTTGCTCTTCCTATTCTCCAGATTGCGAATTCTTATCAGATCTTATATCCAAAAAGCTCTTTACTATCAGATGGGCGTCTAGAAAAATGTACGAAGCATATTTTTTAAATGCTTTAGTTTGTTTTAAGTGTTTTTGGGATTACTTTAGGATATACCGTTTCCAGATTTCGTACCTGGTTTCATAGTCATTTAAATACAACGTTTACTTGAGAAACAATTTTCAATAAATTTTTGGAATTTATCATTATATGGTAATAAAACAAACGTGGGAGACTCACTTCTGAGATATTTTTAAATGAACTGAAATGGAAAGTATGGAAGCAATGTTTTGCTTATGAGCGTATTTTTTTTAAAAATCCCATTATCGATACATTATCATTCTATTGGATTTTCGTCAAAGCAATTAGGTGAGTCATCTTATAGAATTCGGCAGAAATTAGGGAAGCAAGCTTATTTCGTTAACTTTTATGTAAAAGAACTAAAGAGACAGATAACATGCAGGATTTGTATATTTATAAATGATTATTATAAATTAATAAAATTTACTATGTAATTTTTCAAAAACACCTATTAAAAATATCTTGAGTTCTTACTGTTGAATGGTGCAGCAAACTGTAGAAGAAAGGCGAGTAATAACCGTTATTAAATTGAGAATTCCAAAATTACGTAATATTATTCACAAGTGAATGTGGAGAGTCGATGGTAACATCAGTGACAATCAGAAAATTCTGAACTAGACGAGCATCCAGAAGAGCTTCGGCTAACGATCGGCTACAAACAAATAACCCATGAATATTAAGCAATGAACAGTTCCTATCTACAAAAATATATTTTAAAATCAATTGGAATTATACCAGTCATTTTTAGTACCACTATTGTTTTATTCATAACTATGTCTTAAATTCTCATATGTGGTCAGCTCAGAAAAGCTACACAATTATTAACTTTCTGCAGCAGGACAGCCTTAATTTGTGTTAATTTTAGATTTGGTCCTTAAATCATTTATTATAGTAATTCTTTCAAAATTACTACTATGATATCAACTTTTTCTAAGGTCTTTCAAAAAATGTAAACGATAATTTTATTAAAATTCTATTTTCATCAATGCGCTAACATAAAAACACTATTTTACTTGGTTAGAAGTCATAAACTATTTTAAATATTATACACCTTGTAATCCTTTCCTTTTTCTATAACCTTGTTTCATAGTCATGTGAAGAAGCTATTTCCAAACTTAATAGTGTTAATCAACAAATATCCGCTTATTATGTGGTTAATCAAATTCTCTACCCGCTGGTGCAAGGATGTGAAACGAAAGATCTTAAAATAATAAAGGTTAATTGTAACATTAAACATATTGTAATAGTATCTAACTTTCGTTAAATTCTAGTTTTGTTTAGCAATGATGCAACGATTAATTACACAACAAGTAGTAGATCAAAAAGGTGCACGCTATATAACTGATGCACTTTGGATGCTTATGGAAAATCACATAGAAGAAGTAAAAGTTCTTCAAACCGTGACACTGCTACTTACTACTAATTCTGTTGTTCGTGGAGAAACACTCGCTAAATCTTTGGTATTATGTTTTCGTCTACACTTCACAAAAGACTCTACGATAGTTAATACAGCGGGGGCAACTATAAGACAACTAGTATCACTTGTATTTGAAAGAGTTGTAACAGAGCCGAATTCACAGTCCAATGATAAAGAACATTGTAATATGGAGAACCAACTTATTAAAACGACAAAAAATGAACCACATACTTGTGCAACTGATGCTCTTTTTCTATTTCAGGTAGTCGTTACAATCATTTTGATAAAATGTTTTAATTTCATATGAAATTCGTATTTTTAGGACTTAGTCCAACTTGTGAATGCAGATCAACCTTACTGGTTAGTTGGTATGACTGAGATGACTAGGACTTTTGGACTGGAACTCTTAGAAGCAATTCTAATGAACTTCCATTCAATTTTTTACCAGGCAATTACAAATTAAAAAATCTGAAGTGAAATCTTACTGAATTTTTCTTTCTCTAGAATGCCGAATTTACTTCTTTATTAAAAGAACGTGTTTGTGCATTAGTTATTAAATTATTTTCTCCAAATGTAAAACATCGTCCGGCATTACAAAATGGTAATCAGACTGGTGTGCCGAATGATAAACCATATTTTCCTATTTCTACGCGTCTTTTAAGACTTGTGTCTGTATTAATACAAAAATATCATAGTATATTGGTAAGAAAAATTCACATATAAAACAGTTAATATTTTTTAATAGCAATATTATAGGTAACAGAGTGCGAAATTTTTCTTTCTTTGATAATAAAATTTCTTGACAATGATAAACCAATTTGGCAGCGTGCCTTGGCTTTAGAAGTTATTCATAAAATGGCAACAAATCCTGATTTAATAGCATCATTTTGCAAATTTTATGACTTAAAAGATCATGCTACAAATATTTTTCAAGATATGATAAATTCATTAGGAACTTTTGTACAAAATTTATTTGTAAGTTCACAATCAGGTAAATATGTAAAATGTAGTCTATTGTATTTGTTGTTATTATTTTATTAATTGTAGTTTTAAATGTTCAAACACAAACAAGTGTAGCAGTTGGTGGAGGAAATTCAAGTTCTGGAATGATGCCTCAACAGGGATTCATGTTCCGCGGTGTCTGGCTTCCTTTAGTAGCAACATTTCCGACAGGAAAATCAAAAGCTACGTAGTAAGTATTAGTATAGTTTTGGGTAATTACAATGTGTAAAGAAACACCTTAATTTCGAAAATAAGATACCATAAAAATATCTATATTTTTATAAACATTTTCAAACAATCTAAATAATATTTAGTTTGCAAATAATTAAATTTTAGTTTAGAAATGCTCGACAAGATGGAACCTCCGATAATACCAGAAGGCTATTGCATGTCCTTGGCATATGCTATCGTGCTGGAGATGATGCATTCTATATCTCTTGCTGTTCAGTCTCCTGCGGTAAATTAACAGATTCTGGAAAAATTACTATACTGATATCATTAAAATCTTTTAGGTAATTGAGGATTCTCAATTAAAATACCAGCTAATAAATTCCAGTTGGTGCGGCTTTCTAGCAGCTATTCTGCCGATTGCTGATGCTGCTACCGATGAAACTATGATGGATAACATATTGAAAGCAATGCAGAATTATACAGCATTATGTGGGCAATTAGAGCTTTATACACCGCGAGATGCGTTCATTACAGCTATATGTAGAGCATCTTTGCCATATCACTACGCACTGTCTGTTTTAAATATCGGTCATCAAGGAGCAGGATTACGGTGTAAGATTTCATTTGAAATAATAGTATTTTTGAAAAACCTCGTTTTTATAGCGCACGGACATTTAAACACCCAGGATCTGCAGAGCCAGTTTATTGGACAGTGCAATGAGAATGATTTTAGGCAGCAAATAGTCGCAGTTGGAACGGCTCTCCCTACGACCTCTTCTCCAGCAGGAGCTCAACACGGTCCAGTTATGTTAACAGCAAAAAATCTTCATTGCATGAAGGCACTTTTACATTTGGCTCATTGCCATGGAGGCATCCTGGGAACATCCTGGCACATTGTTTTATCTACACTTCAACATTTAGTGTGGATTTTAGGTTTAAAGCCGTCGACTGGTGGAAGTTTACTTGTAAGTTTTATGTTATAATTTTAATATTTATGATTGTATATATAATTATTATTCTATTTCTAGGCTGCACCGAAGTCTACCGTTGATACAAACGTTGGAATCCAGACAGCAGTAATGGCAGATTTACCAGTTCTATCACAAATGTTAAGTCAACTTTTTGAATCGAGCCAATATTTGAATAATATTGCTCTTCATCATTTAATTGATGCCCTTTGTAAGCTGTCGCAAGAAGCAATGGAGCTGGCTTATACAAATAGGGTATACTATTTGCCTTTTAAAAAGGTACTATTTTAAAATTGATGTTCGAACTCTTTTAGGAACCATCACTTTTTGCGGTTGCTAAACTTTTAGAAACTGGGATTGTTAATTTGCCGCGTATTGAAGTGTTATGGCGCCCTTTAACTAGTCATCTTTTGGAAGTTTGCCAACACCGTCACATTCGCATGAGGGAATGGGGCGTGGAGGCTATAACGTACTTAGTAAGAGCAGCACTGCAATTCAAATATGATATTCCTTTAAAGGAAAACATGGTAATAACTTTTTTGGGTTTTAAATTTGCATTGAAATAATTAATATTTCTTGGAAATAGGAATTGCAAACGCTTCTTCTTAATCCATTAGCAGAATTATCTTCGGTTCCTCACGGCGATGTACGTCAGCGACAATTAGAATGTGTTCTACAAATTCTCAATGGCGCAGGAGAAAATCTGTCGTTCGGATGGCCGTCTATTTTAGATATTATAGGAGCAGTAGATGAACATCAAGGGTAATCTTATTGAAAAATGGACTTTATGGGAGTAATATATATTTAAATTTTATATATTTTAGAGAAGCGCTTATACGAACAGCGTTTCAATGTCTACAGTTGGTAATTACAGATTTTTTGCAAATAATGCCGCCTAGATGTCTTCCACTTTGTGTTAATACTACTGCAAAATTTGGCAGCCAAACACAAGAATTGAATATCTCTTTAACGGCAGTAGGTCTTATGGTAAGTTTCTTTTAGAATTTTTAATATTGCGACGTAAGAAAAATAATATAAAATCACATTAGGTGTTAATTACTATGGTATAATTTGATATTTCAGTGGAATATATCTGATTACTTTAATCAGAATCAGGATAAACTCTCAGAGGCTAATATTGATGATATTTGCGTATTTCCCGATTTCCCGGGTACTGTAGATATGTCACAATTTGATAAGTTATGGATGTGCTTATACGCAAAATTAGGTAAAAAGATATTAAGTTTTCAAAAAATCCCCTTTTCACAGAATTATATTATTATTTCAGGCGATTTGTGCGTAGATCTTCGACCGGCTGTTCGGAAATCTGCAGGCCAAACACTTTTTTCTACAATTTCAGCCCATGGAAACCTTTTGAATCCTCCCACTTGGCAAGCAGTGCTTTGGCAAGTTCTGTTTCCACTATTAGACAAAGTTAGAAATATATCTAGCTCAGCTAGTAGTGAAAAAGTAGACACTAGTGGAACTTTACTTATTCATCATTCAAGGAATACAGCTCAGAAACAATGGGCTGAAACGCAAGTGCTTACGCTCTCTGGAGTTTCTAGAGTAAATAGAACATGGAATTGAGTTTTTCTTCCAAAGTAATTAATTATAATTATTCAGGTGTTTAATATGAAAAGAGAACTTCTTCGACAATCACCAGAATTTGTACGAGCATGGGCTTTACTTTTAGAATTTATTGAAAATGCGGCTTTATGTAGAAATAATGAGGTGTCTCTAGCAGCGATGAAATCTTTTCAGGAAATTATTTACGATTCCGATAATCAACAAAATGATGACTCTAAGAACGATAAGGGAGAAGTTTGGACAGTATGTACATTTTTGAAAAATTTAGCTACAGTCTGGACTTAATAATTAATTATTTAAATTAAATTGCAGATTGCGTGGAAAACCTGGCTGAAAATTGGAACGGAAAGTACCAAACTGCCGGGTAAACTAGGCAATGATGGCGCAGAGGAAATATATGTTCCTAGTCAAGCATTCTTAACCGCATTGGTGCAGATTTTTCCAGCATTATTTCAACATGTTCGCAAAAGGTAATGTTACAAATTTGAAAAGACTCCTGAGTTTTTTAGGTTTTGAGATTTTAAAATTTCTATGAAAATCATCATCAATTTTCAGATTTTCTTGTAAAGATTTTGAGCAATTCTGTCTCGTGCTAATGAACGCAGTTACTATACCAGTTCATAGTGATGTCATGCCTTATATATTATCAACGAATTCCGAATCCTTGCTCTCACCTTTACATGATTGCGTTTTGGAGTGTATGGAACTTTTACAAAAAGTATTAAAATTTGATTTACCTCGCTTTTATTTACTTATAACTTTCATGATTTTTAGGAAGCCACACAACCTTCTTCTCTTCTTAAAGAAATGCTCCCAGATATCTTTAAACAGTTGATGAATTTTAGCAAATTCGCATGTAGTCCTCCCATAAATGAGGTGGACATAACAACATTTAAATCAGCACATATCCTCTCTAATAATTCTGGTGTAGAGTGGATAACGATGAATTACATTCCATTTGGTGAAAAGGCCCTTACTGTGGCTGTAAGATTATATCAGAAAACTGCTACAGAAGATGTTGTGATAAAACAAAATGTTCTCCATGAAATAATTAAAGTAAATGCCGGACTTTTTTGTACAATATTTTGTATGACTAAAAATTAACATTGAAACAGGCACTGCATTTACCACTCTCTTTGAAGTATAAATGTTTATCATCTAGCACTTGGAAACTAGCGATTTCAAGCCTAATAAGTGTGCTTCAGACTGGTTTGAAAGTCGCCCGATCTGAGCCGAATTACTTTGTTGCCATGTGGGATGATCTTTCAGACACTTTGGATAAATTTCTTTTCCCTTCAAGGTAAGGATGAAATGGATTTTTTGTCATCAATTTATTTTGGGATTTTAATTATATTATAGTAATTGTACAGTGGAAGATCGAGGATTAGAAGAAATTGTTTTAGACGAAACCATTGATTGCCAAATTATTGAACTCTTACGAGACGAAGTTCTGCCTTTTTCTAAAGATATACCACATAAATTCATATTGAATATAGTTGTACTATTAAATAAGGGATCCATACATTCAACAAGCGATGCTAATATTAATGACTCCGATTGGAAGTTGCGAGAAATGTTTGCTAAAATTTGCTTCGAGACTCTTTTGCAATTTTCTTTACTAGAACACCCAGGTAGTCATAATTATGGAAAGCAGCAGCCCGACGAAAACGACTTTGCTGGTAGGTTAGCAGTCACTGCACTATTACATCGCTTTCAAGAAGTTTTAAAGCGCTTCAATGACGACGAAAGGCAAAGTGGCAAGTGTCCACTACCTAGGTAATATTTAATTTATATTAATGTTATATTTTTACATGACTTTTGTAGGTACCGGCTGTCCGAAATATCTTTTGTTCTAAAAGCGATTGCTACTCTAATAGTTTCAATGAAAAACGCATCTCCATGTAAAGGTATTTACATAATCAAAATCATTATAACAAGTTATTTAAAAAATTAGATACCTTCTCTTCTAATAGTTCATATTACTAGAGTAAAAGCAAATACAATGAATTTTATTTATTGCAGTTAACAAAACAGCTTGGGAACAACTTATAGCTCTTTATCCTTATCTGGTAGACTGTACGACTACAACTTCCACCGAGGTTTCTCGATCTCTTCGTGAGGCACTTTTACAGTATTCAGACCTTCTTCAGGCTCCGAGAAATTTAAGTTATTATAAAAATGAAAAAGGTTGTCAGTGTTAATAGTTTTAAGGTAAAAAGCCTGCAAACATAACAATTTAAATTGTTCTTTTTACGTGTAAATAAATTTTATGTTGATTGTAGTAAGTATTGCTTGAATTATTTTTTATAAGCTTTCATAAGTTATAAATAAAATAATCGTTACAATTTTAATGCTACTTTAAAAAAGTTAAATTGATTCACCAATTTTGTACTACATTTTTTGCCATTGACAAATTTATAGTCACCATTAAGTACTATATATTTTTATTTTCAAAGGAGAATTTTTTTTTAATACAACACAAATTTGGTTATGTTTTTGTGACTTTTATTTTCAACCTTCCTTTAGGATAACTACAGCAACAAAAGGAGTCCTGACACAGTAAAAATTCCCCATAGCTGTTTAGCTTGTATTTAAAAATTTATCCACTCTCGATGACCCTTGCTGACGTGCAGTCATCTCATATTTTTCATAATGGTTTGTTTCCAAGCCCGTTTTACTAAAAGTGATATGATATTCAGAAATCGTTAAATGTATTTCCTAGAAAAATAAATACCTAAATATATCAAGGACGTAGGATTTTTGAATTGCTTTTACTTTTGGATCAAATATTTAACGCATTTTTGTTTGGATTTAAAATACTTTTATTTCTACAATAGTATGATTGCATTCATTTCAACTTAAGCTTATTCTACATTTGTATAAATGAATTATACCATAAATATAGTAATTGGAATACTTTTCACAGTGTTGAACTAAATTATTTTCCGGGACGTGTTTATTTATCGTTAATTCGAGCGCCGTCGGTTGTAAATTTCTAAGGCGACTAAGTTGCTAGATCAGGTTACCTTTTATAAAAAAAACCATAAGTTGTCTAAGCCTTTGATTACATTTGTTTTGATTTGTAAATTCGTAAACATTTAGATTTATCTTAATTTGTCGTTATTTTGTTACGGGTGTTGTGAAATCGAAAAAGTCCTCTCAACGAAAGAGAGAAGTATGATAAAGATTTTTTTATAATCACTAAACAAACACATTTTATATTCCAGTGAAGTTTTGTAATGGTTTACTGTCAAAGGTAAGTTAATTAATTAATAATTTAGTGATATGTCTTCCAAAAATAAGCATTTAAAATTGTATAAAGTGGTAATTTGATAAAATGTTTTTAAAATAAAATCCTGAATAGCTGAAGTTAAAAAATAATAATTCTCTATTTCTGCAGGATTTTGGTACCTTATTTCTAAAATTTTCGTATGAAATATACTAACAATAAGATATAAAACTGCGAAATTCTTAGCTTTACTTCCGACTACAAATTTCCTGTAAAAATAGCCTACATGGTCAAAGTTGTTTTAGAAAATTGATAAATTAAACGCAAAATTCTCATGTGTTTTCGAATCATCTACACCTCAGTTAAAAGGTTCTGTAGTAACCCGATAGATTCAGATTGTAGCCGCTAAAACATGACTATTCATAATTTTCAAAATATCATTCAAAATATAAAATATTTAACCTTTGTGGCTTGGAGGAATGCGACGGCATTTTGTAGATATTTATAATTAAAATAACTCTTAACTAACACTAGCTATAGCTATATGTGATTTTTAGCTTAAAAGTTGGTTTCTGTATTGAGAAAAGTGAGAACTTACTGATTATGCTACATTGCTGTAAATACTATATAAATATAAAATCTTATTCACATATGTATATATAAAAAAATCTTAAGTTGCCACACATACTAGATTTATTATTCAGTCAAGGTTTTTTTTTTATGAGAAAATTATCAAAATAATTCTAGGTATCTTATTAATAAAAAATCTTTAATGGGAATTCTAATCTATGATCACTTTGGGATTTTGATTTACCAAACTGCCTAAACAAAATTAACATTCAAGTTGAGTACAGTTCACTCCAATTTCTGTGCATTTACATTCTAAACAAGGTCCTGAGAGTTCAGATATGATTCTTCCGACCCGGTACATCCTCCCATAGATGTTGCAACCGGCTAATTTCAATATTCCCGCAGGATCTCTTAAACTGCTTGCAGTATGTGGTTTTGTGAAAACTTCTGTCGGTCCTTCGGATTGATGCTGTGGCAAATCGTCCATATTCATTGGATTAAGACCGTATGATATCATGGAATCGTTCGGGAGAATCTCATAACCATTTGGATGAGTTTCTGTTTTCCCATTGTGTATTATAAAATCTGAATTCAATTCTCCAGCGGTTAAAATTTGCGGTTTAACAGGAAAACTTGGATTTAAAAATGGCAACTTATTAAATGGTTCCGCCAAAAGTGGATGAACTGTAGGACTTAATGTTGAAGGCTGTTTTGGTGCATTATAGTCAGTTTGGAGGACGACAGGTAATTCCACTGGTGGACTACGATCAAATATTAACGCATTGTTAATTTGGTTTAATGTTTCCGATTTATTCAATTTCTCTTCAATGTTGTTAGTTTCATTTGTGATTTTTATTTGGATTATTTTATCATGTTGTAAAATCCTATCATTTGTCCTGTTTTTAATTACTTCAATTTTTGTGTAATTACTAGATTGAACCACTGAACTACCTTCGGATGTTTTACTAGGTCTCAATTCTTCATCGATAGTACTGTTCAAGTTTGGAATATTTTCAACAACTTCATTGATAGAAAAGTTTCGTTTTATATTATTATTAATTTCTGTTGTAGTGACATCATTTAAATCAACTTGATCATTTTTAGACATACTTCCATTATACCTGTTCGTACTAAGTGATAGATTTTCATTCTTGTTATCATTCTCATCTTTGTACTCTGATTTATAATTGTAAGAAGAGTCTGTGGTTATAGAAATAACCTCTTTGTTAAGTTTCGAAGCGTCGGATAACATCGAGGATTCGTAAAACGGTGTTGCGACTCCATTTGCTAATAGTTTTTCTTTGTCCTCAATCAGCAAATGTAAGTCCGGAGGAGGTTCGGTTTTAATAACATCCTTGAAGGGATCTGAAATACATGAAAAAGAAGTTCGATATTTTGACGTGCGTTTTTCTAAAAATATGATTTTGTAATTGGTTCCAAAAATATTTTGAAAACTGGTGAACCAATTTCAATGGAAAAAATCGTATATTTTTGTAAAATAGAGAACTAAGAAGATTTTTAAGAGAGCTCTGAAAATTTACTACTACTTATAATTTCTACAAAACAAGTGCCATTGTATTAAATTTGTTTACTTACCCCGTTCTGAGGAATTCTCATTTATTTTTGGACTAGCTGTTGTGAACTCTAAAAATAATTTGGTTGTATGGAAACCATCATAGTAGAAATTTGTATCTCTTATTGGACTTTTAGGGATAAATCCACCCTCAGTTTTCGTAGGAGGAGAAAATCTGCTTACTTGATGATCGAAATTAAATCCGGGGATGTCAGCACGAATAACACCAGCATGCTGATTCTTTTCATCGTTTGCAACAAAGACGGTGTCGTATTTTTTGACCGGATTATTGTACTTATTATGAACATACCCTTCGAGATATTTATCCTGTTGTCTACTTGTTAAATCAAATTCAGAGTATTCGTAATCATCGTAAGCAAATTTTTTGTTATTTTCATAAGGAACGTAGTTGTCTGCATATGGAGTCGATCCATATTTTTCAGTGATCGATGGATATCTGTCGTAGTCTAATTTAGGTTCAACATTCTTAGTAGCACTGTTAACGGTCCATGATTCTAGATTTCCTGTTAATATCGGGAAGGCAGTGGATTGGATATTGTAGAAATCATAGCTCGCCTGTTTTCGATCGCTTTTCACGGCATCGGTTGGTAAAAATGGAATAATCTTTAAATTCGGAAGACTAGGAGGTAAAGTCGGGTTATTGTAGTCTAGACTGAAGTCAGCTTCTAAAATTGAGGGGTTTGTTTTAATAATAATTGGATTTTTTGTAGTGAAGATGGGATACGTTTCCTTTTGTATCTTAGTAACATTAATTGTGCTTGCTGTACTCTCTGTGGTATTTTCTTCAATTTTAGATTCGTTTTTACACGAGCTAGTTTTCAGAGTAGTTGATAAGGGATTTTCTGTTGATTTAATATTATCAATATCTAATTTAACTTTTGTTTGGACGGAGGTTTCGTTTTGCAATTTATCAACTGCCAGTACTGTTTCATTTGCCTCCTCCTTGAAAATGGTAGAAAGTTCATTAAATAAAGCGGAAAGGAAATCTGCAGGTTGCTCTTCTAAAACTTCATATTTTTCTTTTGGTTCGGCTGTTGTACTAGATAATAATTCATTTGTCGAATGATTTACGAATTTTTCTAAAACAGGCGTACTATTACTACTAAGGGATGACATGGTTGAAACTGTTTGTTCCGTTGATGACTGGGGTTCAGTAATTTGAGATACATTTATTATTGTTTGTCCACTATTTAAATCAAAAACATATTTCTTTGTAAATGTAAGTGGATATTCTGAAATTGTAGTGGAATCAATTTCAGAAGGTGTTTTTGTAATTATTTCTGTCGACGGTAAATTATCTGGGCCGGAAGTTTCTATATCAATCGTTTCAGTAGAAAATTCATTTGATTCGTCTGTAGACAACGGTTCGGATAAATCTTGGTAAGAATTTTCGTTTTCTGATAGTGTAATGTAGTCAAATTGTGGATTTCTATTAGTCGTACCTTCATTTTCATTACTGGCTACGACTGTAGACGTGTAAGAGTTTTCCTTAGATAGCAAATCGAATGGATTCGCTTGGGTTTTATTCTCATTTGAGTAAATTATTGAATCTTCGTTTTCAGCTGAAGTACTGTCTAATTTTGTGCTATTGAATGTTATTGATTCGTTCAATTTAGTTTCAGATTGGTTTTCATACAAGTTTAATTTCTGATTGTCTCCCATAAATTGATCAGCAGTCTCATTCTGCGGTGTAGAAGGATTTTCTTTATAATTTAAATCCTCTAGCACATTAATAAGACTTCCTTCATTGTTATCAATAAATTCTAGACCCTCACGAATTGCATCTAGAATTCCTCTTTCAGTAGTAGATGAAAATTGTTGCACATTTTCGTGGGAGGCATCTGAGGTTAAATTTTCTGTTTCATCTGATCCGAAAAGCAGAGAAAATAAATCAAATTGTCGTGGCAAGTAGCCTCGGTGAGGATCCCTAGAAGTTCCGCAGTCATAACTGGATGGACAGCACTGGCCCTTAGGTACTACAGGGATACAATTTCGCAGAGCTGGGGCGCATTTTTTCGGGGCACATTTTCGCGAACCTCGTATACAAAAACAAATATCGCATGGTTTGTCTTCATCTGTGGGCATTTTCTGACCCTCAGGATAAAATTCTGAGTTAATAATGCAGCCTAAATATATTTTGTTTTTTTAAAAAAAGAAGTTTTAGAGAGGAAAGTTCTGGTTTTACCTCGACCCCTTTGTAATCTTTGTGACATACGTTGGTAGTGCTTGTTTCCAGCTCTTCTAATGTGATTCTGTGACTTCATAATTCCGGATGACTTCGATGAGCAATCGTATCTCACAGGACAACAGGTGGATTCAACGAAGATTGGCTTACAGCCATCCATTGATAACATACACTTGGGCTTAACACATTTCTGGACACCACCTGAATAAAACAGAAAGAAAAAAATGTATGTCATAAAATTATGTGTATAAAACACATTCCGAATGGTATCATGATTAAAAACCCAATTTACCTATACAGTAACAGTAGGAGCATAAACTTGAAGATGACATCGCTGATCCAGACTTGTACACGGTTCCATTATGAATACAAACTATAATAAATAAATAAATAAATAAATATGAATTTAATATATTAAGGGATGATATCAAGTCCTACTTTCACCTGATCCATCAATGTCGCTATCATCAGATCGTCTAAAGAGTACATTCTCACTAACCATTCGATCAAGAGTTTCTCGTTCGAAGTGATCCAGGTAAGCAATGATCCTCCTATTGGGACCATTATAGAGCGTGTGATATTTGGTACAGGACAGGTAGGAGCAACAGGAGGACTTCTTTTGGACTAAAACACATCCTCTGGGAGGTGGTACAGGCATTTCTGGACATATTCGTAAGCTACATATAAGAGTCCTTCCATTGCATTGGCAACTGAGACATGGTTCTGTAGTAGGTACCAAAGAACCATCAGCGAATAAAGTACCGTTATGAAAGCATCCTGCAAAGAAAAAAAAACACACCTACACATACACAAAATAAAACATTAAAAAATCGAATGACCCGAAATTTATCACCTACAAATTTTTGTGATCTTATGAATGAAATTCTTGCCAGAAACATGTTTAAATCTCAGCTCTGGGAGTTGCTGCGAAAAAATACGAAATGTGCAAGCAGAGAGCCGAAGACCGAAGCGTTTAAGATTTAAGAACTGGTTTCGGTTGCAAAGGTGATTACAGTTCGCCTTCTGCCTCTTTTTGTACACCTTTAGATCAATGGGTGCTCTAAGCAACGAGGTGGCTTAATTGAAGATAAGTTACTCGCTTCGGAAGGATTTATGTGCTTTGTTCGCCAACACAGGAAAGCTATTTTACTACACAATACTTAGAGTAATGCAAAATGATCTATCCCTAATAGTCAGGATGATTCTTAAACTAAGAAGGCAATGGTATTTTGCTTTTCATTATAATTTATTACATACAATAAAATTTTTAACACAATCACACTGTTTTGCACCGTTCTTCCTAGCCATCAAGAATCCTATTCAAATTTAAATATGAAGATATTGCTCGAAAAGAAAAGATGACGTTTTAGAAGTTCAACCTACTTCTTAAGAAAATTTGTACAGGCTTCTTGAATTTCTTGTTGACTACAATATAAAAAAAGTATTCATAATTTTACCAATGATTATTTTATTTATATATTTTACCACTGATTATTCATTTTATTTATAAGTACTTTACGCGTTATTGTTTTTATAATTTAATAATTTTGATTTTCCTAATATCTTTGAATTGTTACCCTCGCCAACTTCGAAAAAGTGATAATATAAAAATTTAAAAGGAAGAATTAAAATCAACGCGTTGCATTAATAATAAAATGCATAGAAAATGTTCTTGTAAGTTAATCGAAACAAAAAAGTGCAATTTTGATAATTGATAATTGATAATTTCTCGTTTTTTTTTGTTTTAATAATTAAAAGGAAAAATGTATTAAACATATAATTTGAAAAAATGAGTAAATTTAACGTGAAATTGGTCGATTCGATTGGCCTTCTGATTATTAAATAAAATCAACATTTTATAATTTATGGCTATTGCTCACTAGTTCTTAAAATATTTCAGCGACTTTAATGGATATGAAAATACTTTGTTTAGTTTTTGATTTTCATAGCATTCGGCATTTGAAATAAAGACAAATGTGAAATTGCAGTATTACTATTTTATAAATGTTTTGTTTTAACGCATAGTTTCTAATTGTGATTTAGCAAATAATTTTATGCTCTTAAAGCGTCCAATTCTAAAGATAAACAATTTTATAGCATATTTAAAAAATACAGTTTATAGAAACTTGAAATATTTTTCATTTATTTCTTCATTTGTATTTGCATTTATCAAAGTAGTTATTTAAAAATCACAGTTTTAATATTTAATATAAAATATACCTAAATAATAAACGCGCAATATAAAATACTAAATTTTTATTTGTTGTTTTATGTTATAGAAAAATGTTTGTTTTAAGACATTACCTTTAATAGATGAATTTATATTCTGTTATTTAGAACAATGAAATTATGATTTGCTGAAAACAATAGAATTCGACAAAAAATAATCCATGAGCTCTCTAAAACAATCGGTCAGCTTCTGAAGATTGATTTAGCTTAACTAGCAATTTAAAGCAAAAGCAAATTGATATCTAGGGGATTTTAGTGGGTTGTTGAGAACGCAATTCTATTTATTTCTCGCGAATCGAGAGATTATAGTCGTCTAAAATGCACAAGAACGAGCTGCGAGCATTTGTTGACTTTCTGAGCTAGTTTAACTGAAGCGCTCTGGTGACATGCCTATTCTATGTACTCTCGGGGAGCACCGACAATCACCGACGTCATCGGCGGCTACCTAGCTAGTTAGCTCCTTAAATATTAGCTTTTGCTCATTTTTAGATCAGTTGTGCTAAGCTACCGAATTGTGATGGGTACTTCTGGTACTTCTTTTTTTCTTTTTCTTTTCTTCTTAGAATCAATAGATATATTTTATTAAATATAATCTCAATAAATTCCAATTAAAAAATTTTTAATTCCGTTTGCATCAAGGAATTTTTATTGTAATTGAAGACTTATTTATACGCACTTGTCTTCTTCACAGTACAGTGCGATGAGTAACAGAAGTTAAGTAAATTTTTCACCGTGATGTGGCCATTGAATGCAAAGTTCCCATATGTTGTAGGCATAGACGTAATTTCCTACCAGCAGAAAATGTTAATCACCTTCTTACTATCTCATTTTTGATGCAGGTACAGTTTTGCAATAAATTTTTTACTGCACTCAGGTTTCTTACCCGTAGACATTTATCATAATGACTAATTCCATGCTACCTCTAATTTTAGAAAATAGCAAGTTACTCTATTCTTAAACAAAGATATATTTTAAAGAACTTTAAAAACCGATTAAATTATATTTAAACTATCAATAGAAAGTCCATAGCTGTTATAATTTCTTTACAAAAAAAGAAAAAAAAGTATAGTAGAATAAATAAAAATAATTTACTTGGCTGCATAAGTTTGAAGCCTTTTCAATTGGATTTTAATTAATTTAACACATTTTTGTATTACACCTATTGCTACGTTGCGTTGCCATAGATTATCCCCAACTAGGTGCAAAAGAGGTATTGTGGTATAGTGCACAACGTGCCAGGTCGCCTGCTGCCTGCACCAGACGATTCACCATGCCACCATTAATTAACCTGCGGGCACAAGCACATTTTTCTATCCTAGACGTGCGCAGGGAAAGGTTAGCAATTTTTATCTTGTGTTGGGTGTAGGTATTTCTTTCTGCACATCGAACAACAAATTTATTTATTAAAGTTAATTCTAAAAAGTTTTTTTTTAGTTATAATTTCGCTATTTGCATATTCATAATTTAAAATTTTTGAAATAAAGTTACCATACCATTACTTTTTTTTATTAAATTATTATTTATTGCCATTTCTATTTTTTACAAAAGAGTTAAAACTAAAGATAAATTTTAAAAATTAATTTGTTAAATAAAATTCTTTCTTAGTTTAACATTCTAAGTAATTTTTGAGCTTTTTTGAAGTAGTAAATTGTGGAATATTACGCCTATTAAGAATAAGTAAATTTAATGGAAGTGTTATATAAAGTTTATAAATAAATTAAATAAATAGATGAATTAGAAGTAAAGAACATAATATAGCGTTGCTAGAGCTCTTGATTTTCCTAACATCAAAGTTGGGAAGTTGGAAGTTAGCAAACACTGGCTTACAGTTCTGTAAATAGTTCTGCGCCAGTGACCAAGAGGGTCGTTCAGAGACGCTCCAAGTAATTTGTTGGACCCTGAGTTTCAGGCAGTAAGTCATCTGCCTCAGACTAGATCGATAGGTCACTTTTTATTAAGCAGTCCATATTTTAAGAACTCAAAGGAATGAAATGAATCTCAAGAAAAATACTCCAGCATTCTATGCTTTAATAAACTAATTTTAAAAAAATAAATAAATTTCGCACTTTTATTATATTACAATAGAGAAAAAGCAACAGCTAAAATACGCGACATATGTACAAATTTATCAACGTAAAATATAAAGAAATAAATCTATGGTATTACGAATTTTTGGAGTTACATGATAAATTACAAGAAACTCAAATCAAAATTTTAATTAAACTTATACTATACCTAAAAAATCATTGAATTTTAACAGTTTATAGAAAATGAACAAAAATTCTGTATTTGATGTGTATCATATTTTTTTATATGATGAGAATTTTGATTAAAAAACTAAAAATAATTTTTCTTCTATATTTTGAAACGTTTAAAAGTTAAATAAACATAAGTACATGAATTAAACTCTATTTAAAATTAATTTTCTTGTAAAGTATGCTTATAAAATTTGTCTTTTTTATTTTTTCCTATCCTATAATTTAAGTATAAATATGGATAAACTTTTTTTTATAATACCTTTTATATTATTGTTTTATATACTTTTTTTTAGAAAAGTGATAAATGCTTTTGTTTCGTAGAGTCGTTATGGTATTTATTCATATAGAAGTTGCTTTTACCCTTTTATTTATAAGAGTTCTTTTAGATATCAACACACAACAAGAAGGCAAATAGAATCTGTAGAGTTCATTAACGGATTGATTTGTATTTCTTCAAAATCGTATCCTATCCACCAAAATCTGTTCTATGAAATAGATTCCCGTTGAAAAAAAACGTAATATTTAGATAGAAAAAAAGGTAACAATACAATTCACGAATCATTCTAAGATCTCCACAGGTTCTGTTACTTTTTGAATGATATTTATCTTTTTGTGTACTTAAACGAAAACTTTATTATAATTTTCTTTTTTATGATCTAGGTTCACACTTCTTGGAAACGACCGCTTACCTGTGGGAAGGTGATTCGATGACCTTTTACCGTTCAAAATAAAATTCTCAGGTTGGCCAGCGGTCAAAACAATAAGTTAACTGTTGATACGCTGAAGCTCGTATCGGAGGAATTGGGTCGCGGCTCGACTCATTAATTTTATTCACTTCTTAATAGTGGAGTGCCACCGCGCATATTAAGCAGTTTATAAAAGCAAGATTAAATCTGTCCATGTGCGATGTTAGTAACACAAAAAAGAACGTGTTAAGAGAATACCTACAATGGGAATAGCCAAATAATTTATGGGATGTCTATCAGAAACTATTAGGTAATTGAAAAGAATTGTTTTAGTCGAGAGTTCTTTTAAATTATAAAACATGATTTTATTACTTAAATTTTTGGTAGTTAATTGTTTCACGTGCAAGATTCTAATTTGGATCTTCATTAAATCTTATTATAACTTTTTGAAACTTATATAATATATTTAAACTTTGTGGATATTAAAATATCCTTGTCTGGAAGTGCAAAACTAAAGAGTGCTAAGAATTGAATAGAGTGTAAATTCTTCTTCTGTTTACATAGTCGTAATTAAATTAGTCAGTGTTTCTAAAGAAATAAAGGTGTTTTCATTTTAAAACTAGAACAGGGTTATAAAATCTGGACTGGATTAGGAATATTGTGATAAATTATTGAGGTCTGATAAAATTATGTATTTTTTCAAGGCTATTTGTGGTCTTTTTGCCAAACTTTGAATAAATCGAATATAAGTATTATTCCTATTAAAAACTTATTTGAGTTTCGTGTTCTTGTATTAAATCTTACCAATTTTCTCTATCACTGCTCCCTGGACATCTCCAAGACGTTGAGTAACGAATAAGATACCAATAATCCACCACATCTCAAAACGCCAATCAGTTTCGATCTAGAGTCCGGAATAAGTGGTCACTTTGCGAAAAAAAAAACTGTCCACAAATTACTGGAATCCGTTATTTTACATGCGTTCTAATAGAAAAGGTAAAAATCTAACTATGCGCAACTCAATTTCAACATAGAGAGAGCTGGATATTTTCTGTAAACACCTGGAACGTGGCTGGAGCGTACTCGAGCTAATGACTGTGATAAGTGGCGGACGTTATGCGGCGTCTTAATGTCTCTGCCGGAGTTAAATTATGGCCAGAGACTTGTTTGCCTCTTCGAACGCGATGGTCATATTTGTTTTTTACAATTTAGCCCGGTGAACACGCACTGTATAGCATTGCTGTAAATTAACCAGACTTTTTCACCAATTCATGGGCGAGCACCTTCGATTCTTAAGACAGGATGAGATGCAAGAATCAAGATTTATACTTCGCTGTAATCAGCTCTGCGTGATAAAATCGCTTGAAAGTGATTTAAAAATTGAAAGTGGTATGGTTTTCAGTCTGTCTTCTTCATCAGAGAATTATTTATCTAAAGGTTCTAAGTTAATCAAAGTATCATTATTCTACCTCTAGCTGAAAGGTTTTATATAACCAACCAACGATAATCGAAGTGTGAGATAGTAGTTATTTTGTTTTTTGTTATGATCCATGAAACTTTTTACAATTTCTTATTCGTTCTTGAGCAATCCGTAACTTATTTTTAATGAATGTTTCCTGGGATTCGCAAAGCAAAACAGGGTACGTAATACCAAATGTTGCTTCCAACATATACCAATCAATTTTATATAATGTCCTTACATGGGCTTGTTCCACCACCACTTCCATTCTAAAATATGTCATTTAGAAAGTGTGGACACTCGTATATTTTGCACCTAACACTGTAATTTTATTTATATACATCCTATGGAGTATGGAAATCTACATCCCCTCTAATAAGTACATACTAACTTCTTCACATTGATCTTGAATCCTCTGAATTCTCCATTTTCAAAAATAATTGACTAATGAATTGAAAATTGGATTAGTCTTTGGATAAAAGCCTATTTAATTATTTTATATAACACTGTTCATTAGGTCGTTAAATTTCGTTAAACTGGCTATTTCTAGGTCCAATGTCGGCTACTCTTATGATTTGGAAATAAATACTAGATATGCACAGGAATAATGTAAAAAATGAATAATAGTTTTCGAAAATTAAAGACGATTCCACGGAAAAAGAAATCGATAAAAAGACTATAAGTGCTCATATTTGCAACTTGGTCGTACAGCTTTCCAAGGAAAAAACATCAAAGGCTTTAGACGCTTTTTTTTCAAAACTATTGTTTTAGAATGGGTACAAACTGGATGCTATTATTTTACATCATTGCATAAATTTTTTCTTCATGAACAATAGTTTTTCTTTTTGTAATAATTAATGCTTGAAAAAGTTAAACTACTAAGTTCAGTTTTAATTTAAATTTGCCCTTTTTCTTTATTTAATAATTTAAAAATTCAGTTGTTCGCCTGTCTTTTTCCAAAAAAATTAAGAGTGTTATAATGGATAGCATGTTATTTTCGTCTTCTTAGCTTCAGAAAAGGAGTTTTTGATTTCATTAGGTGCGCTTTGACTAATTTTTTCATATGTTAAATCCGGAAGCGAAATGCTTTAGTATTTAAGATCATTGATGGCAGCAGAAGTTAATTTTACTATTTTCTTGTTTTTGAAAGTTTTATTTTTAAAAATTGCACAATATTATTATTATATACGATAATTTTAGAAACGAAGCATCGTTCGTATGGATTAAATAATTTTTTTTTTAATTTGTTAGTAGGTAGCTGAAGTTTAACTAATTTTTTATATATTGTTTGAATAAAAGGAGAAAAACAGAAGTTTTTTTTGTAGAATAATAATTAAAACTTAAGATTTATTAACATCATATTCATACAAAATATATTTGGAACATTGCTATTTGAAAATATTCAAATACAATATTTTCCTTAATGTTAAACGTTGATTCGAAATCAATATAAAAATGATAATATTGTTTTCTTAGTATACAAAACGCTAATTACGCTCTAGCCGCATTTTAGGTACGTATCTTAACTAACTTCCTAGTATTATTTTTAGAGAGATGCATAAAATAAACACCTCGAATAAACTTGTAAAATTTGGATTCACAAACACTTCACTTTTAATTTGAATTAAATGGAAAGAAAACACTTAAAAGTCGCACTAGGATGTTTTAAAATCAAATTTAGAACTTCTTACAAAGTGCACAGATTTTCCATGGCACCTTAAAAAATTACAATCTGCATAACTGCTCCAACCGCTTTAAAGCCAAACTATTGTAAGCACACTTCTTCCCAGGTAAGTAAATGACCGACACAGACACGCACTGAAGACCTCAATGGAATGGAACTGTGGCCCTATCTCCTTGGCGCAAAGAAAGCGAACCGATCATCTCGACGGGTAGACCATCAACTGAGTTCTAGCCAGGTGTGGTAAGAGCTTTTAAAGAAAGTTATATAATAAAGAACAATAACACAGCTATACCTGATCACATTCATGGTATCGTTCTTTAGTTACTTAGTACCCGGTCTTTGAGACGAGGGTCCCAGATTGTGCTGAACTTTCTTCTCGTTGTTTTTTATTTTTATTTTTCTCAAAAGAAGAACCATCATTGAGAATTACTTTGCCATGCATTTGTAATACATTACATCAACAGCTCCTCTAACACTTTGTCCTCCCTAGAACACAAAGAAAAAAACGGAAATGTGGTACCCACTCCATACAGTGGACTTTCTTCACTCTGGAGGAGTTTTACATGCTTCTTCGGCTCAAACGTTTCGTGTGGAAAATGCACTTTTGAAAGAAATGAAAATGTAAATTAAAACAAATGGTTACTTTGTGACTCGGACGAAGCGTTTTCTTCCTATAGCGTTTTTTATCCATTCATTTCCCATTCCTGTTTATACCATGTGCGGTAGTGAAAACTTTGGGTATTTAATTTAAAGTAGATTTTGATAATTGCGAGGATCCGCATGTTTCGACTTCGAAAAAAATTCACCTTCTCTGTTCATACTCCATAGATCCTAAAAGTGTCCTCTCTTCGAAAGGTATGTATGTGGGATATAGAAGGTTCTTTGGATATATTTGGATATGGTATTGTCGTCTACATGGATGACCTAAATTGGCTATGGCTCAAAGTTTTCGAAAAATCCTTCTATATTATACTCTAGTAACTCTAGCATTACAATTTGTTTCCAACACAGCTTTTTGTAAAATTAGAAATAGCTGACCGCATTTCCTTTTCTATGATATTTATGATGTTGTATCTCGTTTGGTATTGAGAGTTTTTTAAGATCAAGTCTTTTTGGTTAACTTTTTTAAATAGTAGTGATCTTAGCAATTTTCAGTATTCTGAAAAAATGCAATTTTTCTTCACAATTACATTCCTTAAAATTTTATGAGATCTGATGCTAATTCGAATAGTAACTTAAATCTTTACTAAAACAAAACATTCATCTTTTACACTATTAGCATTAGAAAATGAATTAACATAAACAACAGCAAGGTTTTTTCCGTAAAAAAATATTAGACAATTTTTGACAATTTAAGTTCTTTTTTACTAAATACTTCAAAAACTACATCTTAGTTTCTAAAAAATGAAATATTTTCGTAAAACGTAGTGACTTTTTCTTGTAAATTTTTGTAATAGTAAAGAGTATATCATTTTATAAAAGCTAAGCTCTTATTTTTTAGTTAATTATTTAATTTTTCGCCCGGATTCGCAATTTGAGGCAAATGCACTTTTGAGTAATCCTCTAATTGCAATTTAGATAAGAAAAGACACTATTAGCATAAAATCAGGTCACACCTAGACTTGAAGATGATTCGAATGTAATATTTATTTAATGGTTAGAACAGAGGCACGCATCTGAAGAGAACCTTTCGGGATTCTAGGGCTCGACCAGGAGTAGAGTGACATGAGAATGATCATGATATGATATATTGCGTATTAAGATAACACAGCTGCTAAAAAGGGCACCGAGAATAAGCAGCAATATCCCGGATATTTGATCTTTTCATACCATGACTTGATCCTCATAGACCTTGATCGTGTTCTTAAGATTTTTATGTTGTTTTTTTTCAATTTTTACTCTTCATTTTTGTACGTTGCATGTTCTGCGCCTTTTTATATCTTTATTTAACGTAGAATTATCATATACGATGAGCACGAGATTGTAACTATCCTCGAGGAGTGCAATACAGATATATAAATATTTAGTGGGCTCGAATACCTGCATTCGCAAAGAGTGGATCAGCAAGTTTTGCTGATTGATTATGCGTGCATTGCCGTTCGATTGATTGGGTCTGTAATCATTCCTGGGAGCTCTCAGCGTACAATGTAAAATGTATATATGTAGAAGTATAGTGTACCAAGGGTTTTTTCCCTTTGATCTTTGCTTTATTGAGTCTCTTTTTTGCAGTATATTCAGTTTGGAAGAAAAAAGACCTCCAAGTTGTAATACTGGTTACTTGTCTCTTCGTAATCAATAAATTAGCACTAGCACGTTTGAGACATTTCTTAGAAAAACCAGAAAAATTCTTCAACTAGACCTCACACATTCTATTTCCTTAGAATGAAACATTTTTTTGTTATTTTCCAATTAATATGTTTAATTAACTGATTTATGTTTTGTAACGGAGTTTTTTAATAAAAGCAGTTAAACTTCATTCTGATCACTTACAATGTAACAATTCATAGTACTTCAATGTTTACTATCAGAATTTTGTTGATACACCAATTTTTCCTAGACGTAATTTTTATTAGGGTAAATTAGGTAAAAATATTATTATAGTATTTGCATTAATGTGCCTAGAATTGTGTTAATTATTAAATATTGAATAATAAAAATCACTTCTAAATAAATTGAAATAAATATTTTTGCTTCAAAGTTTTCGTAGTGCTACATGTTGCAAATATGTTAAATATGTTAAGTTTTATAATCTCTATATGTATCAGGATAGTACCATTAGAGTTCTTAAGAGAGTTTAAATTATACATATGATCTTTTGAAATCAAATAATCGAAAAACAATATACAAAAATTTAAAAAATGCAGAACTATTTTTTTACAAATCGTTTTGTGCTTCGAAAAAGATTAAAATATATTCAAAAAGATACAAAATTGCTCCAAAATATTATATTCAAATAAATAGAACATTTTAACGTATAGTTTTGCTTTTACAAATCATCCTACAATTTACTAACTAGAAATATTACAATTTCTACAAAATCGTAAATGAAATTATTTAGTTTTAAGAGTCTAGTTTTATTATAATTAGTTTTTATTAATTTATTGCCTTGGGGAAGGAAAAAATATTGAAATTGGTGTCCGTGACAACAGAAAAAAAAACTGTTTAAAAGAAAGTTTAAGAGATACAATAAAAGTTCTAATGAGCACAGCTCATTAAAATTCTTAGGAATTTATAAAAATCAATTTTGTAAAAATGATTGATGATGATGATGAATTTTTTGAATCAAACAAGGAAAACGTTTTGAAAATGAAGACAGAAAAGTATAAAGTAATTTTTAAAATCTTCTCCAGTTGTTTTACAAATTTTTTACGGGAGTATGTTTATATATAGTTAAAAATTTAGTTCTCTTGAGACCTTAACATTGAAATTTGAAATTAATTATAATTTATTATGTTAGCTTCTTCTCAATTCGGCCTAGCATAATCCAAAAATATCAAATGTCTCGTAATATTTCAATTTACATAAGGCTGAGTTCAATTAACCATACAGAAAAACATTTCAATCCTCCATACATCCAATATACAAAAATTTCTGACAGAGATTGATTTATTTCTGCAACATCATCGTTTAATTTAAAGTTATAATCAAAATTCAAAAAGTTCATTATAAGGTAATTACGAGGGCCCTGTAAAATTGACCCAGAAAACGGTGCGAAATTATTCTTACGGATCCCAGCCAGAACACGGGTGAAGTTAAATGCCTGCATATTCCATTCTCATGGCACCATGAGGTACAAGTTTAAAATGATCACAATTAAGAGACGCCGAGGAACCAGAAGAAGAAAAGTCAGCATGAGAAGAAAATAGTCAGAAAAAGCAATTTGCGGAGAATTGTTTACTTCCTAACGCTCGATTCCAACGGGACGGTAGGCCACAACTTATGGGAATCGAACTCTTTGACTAATATGCTATTTAGAAAATTTCAAGACCCATCCATTCAGGTCTGTGACCCCGAACATTTTGCAACAGCGGATGGAAAAAGCGACAAATGAAGTGTATGTTTGTCCACCCGTACTATATCCTACAGTCTTCACATTTAGATGATCCCTTTGAAACAACGTGAAGAGGAAACCATTTACGTATTTATCTCATGAAAAAATCACAACCATTGAATTATTATTGCTTTAAATGTTATTACATTTTCACATGGTGTGCTGGAAGTAGTTAGACGATTTAAATAAAAAAGCTAAGAAGAAGTAAACAACGTTTTCTTTTAAATTGCTGTGTGCTTAGTCATTGATATTGATTACTTATATTCACAATTTCTAATTATTTCAATAATATCTTATCTTACACGTTTTTTCCCTTATTTTTGAAGGAAGTAGTCAAGATTTTTTTAATTATATGATACCAAATTGAAACAGGCCAAGGTCAGAAATGGTTTTTTGGAAATTATTTGAAGGTCTATGCTCTCTGAATTTGTTTAGTTATAGTAATTGCGCAAACTTTACCGGCATATTCACTGGAACTACAATTTTCGGTTATTAAAAACGTATTTTCATTTCTTAAAAAAAACGTATTTCGTTTTATTTATGACGTAGGATGAAATTGCTTATAACTTTTTAATGTGCTCTTTCATAAAACAATAGGAGAAAGTCTATATTTAGTGGATGTGGCCTCGTTTTTGAAATTTATATTTTCTCAGATCTTGTACTACTGTACTATCCTGCGGAAAATCACATTTTACAACGAGGAATTTCCACCGATCGTCGTTTATAGACCCTAGAAATATGCTCGCTTCAAAAATTCATATAACAATGTTCTGATTGTGTAATGCAGGTAATTAGACTTTGCTAAAAGATCTTAAGAACCCGAAAATATAAAATTAGTCTCATTAAACTCTAGCTAACAATTTGAATATAGAAATAATTTAAAATCTTATCCGTAAAACTTGTAGAACAATCTTATTTGCAACAAAAAAGCTGCTGTAAATTGTTACTCAAGCAAAATCCATACCTTCTGTATTCTATCACTATTTGGTTAATATATTTTGTGAAAAGGTGATTTGAGGAATGGGAAGAACGACCCTTTTAAGAAATGTAAAGAACTGTGCTTAATTTAAACTCTGTATAGATGTTGGACATTTCTAACACTTACTGAACTTTATGGTGCCCTTTTGAAGCCTTATACCACTCTTTTTCTTATGGGACTAAATTACCATAAAGAATTGAATATTAGTTTTTTAAGACTGCCACAAATAGTGAGATACCACTTCAATTAGTCTAATTCGCTAAAATAAATATATTGTAGATTTGGGCTAGTCAGCTCAATAGCTTAATTTCGCTTAATCCCATCTATTTTCTACTTAGGGTTATTAAAAGTATATTGTACTGCAAAGAATCCTCATTTCTAGAAAACGTAAGGTTATCCAAAGTTCACTTTCTTTAGCATGGGGATCGAGCATACATCGCACAATATTGTTGAATGTAGGACATAAAAACATACAAATATCTTCCAAATCTCTTAGATGGTCTTCCCAATGAATTTCTCATCGAAATTCCTGAACTTGTTACAATTGCTGATGTCTCTCTTGGATGCTATTCCATTGTACGCTTTGAAATTGCTGCTATTATAAAAATATAAGGGTTAAATAAATACTAATTTAAATATCAAACAATCACTTTCATCCTTCTATAGATTTTATTACAATTTTACTGTTATATTTGAAATATAGAAATGTCAATAATTTGAAAATTGAATTTACAGTTGTCTGTAGCTATCGAGGAGACACTGCCGTAAATTGAAAACAGTTAGAGAAGATGGTTTCCCTCATAAAAACAATGGATTTTTTTTTTAAATAATTTAGGTGAAATTTTACAACAATTATAATTGGATTTGTGAAGAAAACGGGTCTTTCTTCTTGCTCGACCTTAAATTCGAGTGAAATACACCCCTACTTGGGCGCATTGAATTCTGTGATATTAAAACAGAAATAAATTCTTTAGACCTTTGAAGAATGGATTTCAAAAATCGACAAGCTTCAGTAGGGTGGCAGCTTTTTAGATACCAAAAAACTGGCATCTGTTATCATAGCACTTGTATTTTTACACTTAAAATTAATCAATAAAATAATATTACGTCTAGAACAATGAGTTTCTCTAAAAATATTTTGAAGGCAGTACCAATTAGATTAGATAGTGCCAACAGATGTGTTTTGCGCCGGTTTGTTTTACATTCTGATAATCTTGCAGTTTTAGTTGCATCTCACTTTTAGGTGGCATTCTGTATAGTGTTCGAAGGTATAGACGCAACGACACAGCATTTAAACAGATTGTGAGAGAGCTAAACTACTTTAACATAAATTTAAAAAGAAATTAAAACCCGTTAAAAAATTATTATTAAAAACTTTTCATCTTTTTAGCGCGGGGTACTTCAGGGTCTAGTCAATCTATAACTAATTTTTTTGCTTGTTCCCATGCAAAACCATCCCGTCCAAAGTGGCCGTAAGTACTCGTACGCTGGTAAATGGGTTGCCGAAGATTCAGATCTCTGAAAATAGTAAAATTATAGTTATTAAAATTGTATAAACATTCTAATTACTTCTATAAAAGTTTAAGGAGAACAAATAAAAAACTTACTTCACAATTTTGCCGGGCCGAAGATCAAAATTCTTTTTAATTATTTCTAAAAGTTGATGCTGTGTTCGATTTGATGTGCCGTAATCAAAAACAGTAATTGATAATGGCTCTGCTAAGCCAATGGCATATGATACTTGGACTAGACATCTTTTACACAAGCCAGCTTTAACCAATGATTTGGCAACCCATCGTGCAGCATATGCAGCAGATCTGTCGACTTTTGTGAAATCTTTACCAGAAAATGCTCCACCACCATGAGCGCCCCAGCCACCATAAGTGTCAACAATTATTTTTCGTCCTGTTAATCCTGCATCACCCATGGGTCCGCCAATATGAAAATCTCCACAAGGATTAATATGTACTACGGTATTCGCATCAAAGTATTGAGGTGGGATCACTTCTTTAATAACTTTGTTCATAACTTCGTCTCGTAAATCATCCAGGGTAATCTTTTCAGAATGTTGCAGGGAAACAACTATTGTATGAACACGTTGCGGGACACAAGATCCTTGATCAAACAGGTATTCACACGTCACCTGAAAATGTTATATATTCAAAATTGTAGTAGCTTCTAAAAGAAATTCACTAAGTACAGTAGTAAAAAAAATAGTTTCAGACACGTGATTTGCATCATTTTTTTTTTATCAAGAGTAGCAAATAATCTTATTTTGTAAGAACATCATGGAAAAATTACAGTATTTAAAAAAAAAAACAGTATATTAGCTTTATAATCATTTTATCTTACCTGTGTTTTGGAATCGGGTCTTGCCCACCAGAATACATCAGCTCTCCGTAATTCGGCTATCTTTTGGTTAAGTTTGTGCGCCAGTGCTACGGTCAGGGGCATGCATTCTTCAGTTTCATCGGTTGCATATCCGAACATAATACCCTGCACACAGAGCGGGACATATGTACTATATTAATTTCTATATATCAATTTTTTAAGTAAAATCAATTAAAGTATTGTGAAGCGATAGCGCGGAAGTGGAAATTGATGCAAAATGTTAAGATTATCTTTTTATTCTGTTAGCCCAGTCACTTGTCCCAAGTAATTCGTGTAAATTGTTGAATATTATTTTAATATTTAAAAATCACAAAGTAAAATCAAGGCAGAAAAGCGACGGGACTAACAGAATAGCATAGTTAATAATGTGATTATTAGGATTTAGGTTTTCTTCGTGCGTTCTTGTTCAAAAATTCAACATTAGATTTTATGTTTTTGAAAAACAATAATTAAGACATTGAACCAATTTAATTCAAAATTTGGTGAACAATTTGTTTCATTACATATTTTGGTATATTTTATTCTTTACGGTCATGAGAACAGACAAAAATAGTGTTTCTTTTAAAAAAATATATCTGCAAGTTTTGCGAAATTCATTTAAGGATAAAACTTAAGAAACTCGAGTTTAATCTCAACAAAAGAGTAAAGAAATAACATGGTCTGTGGAAAAATGAAAAATGTGAGTAAGATAAACTCAAGGATTATACTGACATATTAAGAACTGGTTTTTTTCCTGGCAGTGTGCCATGGATGATATCTTTTTTGAAGTATTTTATATCCACAAAATAAAATATTACTTTTAAGATTCAAGTACTTCTCCAGTACGTGAATGGAAGTGTAATGTACTGTATAAATTTCTTTTTAAAACAATCCCTTCTCTGTAAGTATTTAGGTACCCTTTTGAAGTACAACATAATTCAGTATAAGTACGGGTACTCCAAATTGTACACCTTGAAATATAAATTGGTCTACTGTAAATAAAAACAATAATAGAATGGATTTATTTCATGAAGTGCTTTTATACTATGGATAATTTGCACTCTGGAACATAATGACTTTTGTGACTATAAATAATATTTCTAGTTAATAATACTAAACATGCCAAGTATTGTTTTCTTTCCACCAAAATGATATTTTACCCAATTTTTTTAAAATGATATTTTTATCACCATTTTAAAAATGTGAAATGAACACATCACAAGAGAAATTGGTTCAATATCTTTTAAATAATGTAATAGCATGCAAAACTTTCATGCAACACCCAATTAATGGAAACAAAGGCATGCAATCATCAGTTTTCCTAACTATGTATAGATAAATTATACTAGATTTAAATTTCTGTCTATGTTACAAATAATAAAATTTTTGAAATTGTTAAAAAACTAAGAGAAATAATAGTACAAGAATCGCGGAAGAATTTTCATTTAGGAATAAATAAATTATAAGTGAAGATAAAATTTATATAGAAGTGTTCGCGCGAGTGAACAAGAGTGAAGAATTCAAAAGCATTTACGACTTCTGACCTGATCGCCAGCGCCGATCTCTTCTTCCTTGCGATTTATGTGAACTCCAGCTGCAATTTCAGGAGATTGTTGGTCCAACGCGAGGAGGACATTGCACGTTTTGTAGTCGAAACCTTTAAAAGAATTTGATTGAACAAAACATATAAAAAGTACACGTTATATGCAATAGAGCTTTTTGTTTATTGTATTGTTTAAATAGTTATTTCTTTAAAACAGCTGGTACTTCGAAATTCAGCTTTTCTTTTTGTAATATATGGACAAAAGTACGTAATCAAATGAATAGACAATAACACAAATGATTTCCCCCATTTGTTGATATGATAATACTTTGTATATATTTTTTTAAGATGATAAATGCAACCCAAATAAATTCGACTTATGCAATCGTTTAAGATTTGCCGATCATATCATTTTTCCGTGCATGAGTTCCGGCATCGATTAAAAAATTTTAGTCATCGCTCGTTTCACAGGCATTTCAAAGTTAAAATTGTCGAAAATATGAGAAACCACATTAATATAAAAGAAAAAATAGTAATAATAAACCTTCGAATTAAATGAGGCGAAAAATCGTATTAAATTCCGTAAAGTAAATCCAAATGGAAATGCAAACTAAAGAAATTAATAATAGGTTCGAAACTGATAGTGTTTCTGCAATACCTGATCACCGGCACCTATGTCGTCATCTTGGCGATTTACATGAACCCCATTGGCTATTTGGGGGGATTGTTGTTCAAGAGCTACCAGCAGATTTAGTGTTTTCCAATCGAATCCTTATTTTTAACAAAAAATCATTTATAGTTCGAATTTGTTTTTAGATGTAGTTTTTTTTTAAGGTTTCTTTTATATCGTTTACCTATCTTATCAAATTATACATTTTAGTACAAGCCAAATATTTTTTTAAATCCACAGAAAAAGAATTTTTTTTATTTGTTTTTATAAAAACAACGATGTTTCTACTTACCTTTGGATGAATCGTCGTAACCGATGTGTTTGACTGTTTCTCTTACAACTTTCTGATAATCTACAACTGCTTTTGATGTTATTTCTCCACAAAGAAGGATCATACCGGTTTTGGCGACGGTTTCTAAAATTAAACAAAAATTTCAAATTATTATTAAAATGTTTCACACTATGTTTTAATTTGAAAATAGATAAATAATAATTTTTAGATATTTTCTTAAAAGTAATCATTACTACGTACATTAGTCTTGAGTGGCAAATTAACTTTCGTATGGTATATAATTATAAATTAAAGTTTTTAAAGATAATTAATTAAAATTTCGATTGATCCTGTTTCACAAGAACAATTCTATTTTGTCAGACTTTATGGTAGCCTAATTTTAAAAATAGGTGAATGTATCGGCAACGCTTTGAAAAATATCCAAACGACGCAATTAAAACCGAAATAAAAGCAATTTTGAAATAGACAAAAAAATATAATAATATATAAATATGTAATTAAATTCGTCTCATCTTTAAAAACCATAAAAACAAGAATTTTTATCTGAAGCAAAAATCAAGATTAATTAAAATGAAAATAATATTTCTGAACATTTTGTTTTTACATTTTTCCCATAAGCAACACTAAAGGAAGAAGTTTTAAACAGAAAAAGCTATTATTACTAGAATGTTGGTTATTTCTCTTATACCTACAATTTTCCCAAATTTCTTCAGTTAAATTTGAATTATGTTAAAATTATTTCTTCCAATGAAATTTGAAAAAAAGTACGAACGTGCTAAACTAAAAAAAACTCCCCTACATCGACCAAGAAATCTTAAATTTTTAGGATCAATTCTTTAGAAGCTTTCCTCCGACACGTATCATATATCTACGAAAAGTAAAGGAAATTGAACATCTCATCAAGCTCAGAAAGTTTGTTATTTCTGTCTGTAGTCTAGTCAGATCAGTATGTGATTCAAATTTTACCTATCTAAAGAAATTTCTTCAAAAACAACGACTATGCCAAATACTTTTAACAAATCGAGTAGGTTCCATGCCAAAAATCAATTGTCCAGATTAAAGTGCATCTGCATTGCATAATTTTAAGTCTGTTGACTTTCGCATTCTTTTTTGATAATTCAGAAGAGCTCGAAAAGCTTTTTAGGTAAGTAATACAAAACGTGCATGCGACATGGGAGAAAAAATATCGAGAGCAGATCTGATTAAAAATAGAATGAATGTCAGATGATGTCTGCACGCGTAGGAAGTGCGTTAGTGTTGAGATTAGAATTTATATTAAAAAATGGTTTATATTTTCATAAAATCTTATTTGTTTTTTTTTTTTTTTGTAAATATTTCAGTTACATTGTAATAATTTTGTTTCTATTTTTTCCCTGATATATTTGAGGAAAAAATTTTCAGAAGATGGGCCACACTGCAGAGAATTACAGTAAACCATAGGGTTAGCTTCTATATATTTAAACAGCCTTCAGAAATTTAAAAAAAAATAACGACTAAAAAAACACTATAAAGTGTTATAATGTACACTCCAAATCATACGATGCGCTTAAAATTGAAATTTGTTTTTAATATATATATGATTTCTTGATTTTTAAGTATTGTGTATCACTTCATCCTTTCTACTGCTGGTTGGCTTTTTTATATTTAGTTTAACAGAAGAGAAGAGAGAATAATCACATGAGAAAAATTCTATGTGATACTTACCACAGGCGACTTTGGCATTGGGGTCTTGTTGAAGATGTGCATCAAGGATAGCATCGCTTATTTGGTCACACATTTTGTCTGTAATAGAAAAAGGGGAAAATTTTACTATTATGCTATGAAATTTAACTACTAATCGTTAGTATATACGTCAATAATTAAAAAATAACTTAAAAATTATATAGATAAACTCATTTTAAAATTTCCCTTTTGGTTTTTCTCCAATGCATTATAATAAATAGTTTCTCAGTCTGAAAAAAAATTCTTACTAATAATAACAAGGGAATCCAGTGTCTCCCAGCAAGGTCCTATTATCATAAATACTCAAGTGGCTTTGGTCGACAGTGTGATTTTCGTAATAAAATGATTGTCTAAACTGCGATAATATTATTTAATAAAAGCTAAACACATCTGGGTAATTCTAACACTGCCATTGACCTAGACGTTTCGCCCAGCTCTCCCGACATTGCCAACTAGGCCACACATAGGAGATATAGACGCTGAATATGCCCATTCAGCAGAAGTCGACAAGGGGAAACTGTAGTGTAAATATAAACGTAAATATCTTCAAATTACGTGCATATATATTTTATACTAAGTGACTTGGCTAAATTATTTAAAAAGAATAATTCAAAAACTGGTAACAATATGATAACCACCGCTGAATTAGAAGAATATTATTTTATGCCATCTTTTAAAAATGTTTTTGTTTTGTTTTCATGAATAAATAAGCTCCTAAATTAATTGATATAATTTCAAAACGTCTTTAAGATTACAAATACATACGTATTGTATGGACTTTAGTAATTGAGATTGTCCGCCCTTGGTGCACATGTTAGGTCTAGTTGACCATTGGCAACATTAAAATTGATTTATGCGAAATGCTCTGCTACGAAAACTCCGACTAATATGAATTTGGATCGTTCAGGGTACATCTGTACACATTTTATTTGTATTCTACACTAATATTAAATTTTGTTCCCGTTTCTTCTTATTGTAGATTCAATTTATTCCAAGATAATTTAAAATCTTGACTATATATAACTACTACTACTGGTTTTAATCTTTGGTCTCAGTGTTAGTCCGGGTTAAGGTTCCAAAAATTTGTATAATATATTAATACTTAATAATAGATATAATTAATTTAATTTTTATTTTCTGACCGATATTGAATTTGACTGAACCTAAATATTATAAAAAAAATATTTTATTTGTTTTCCAAGTCTAAGTGGTTTTTAATGGTTAAGCTAGGAGAATATGATGTAGTAATATTTTCTTTATATTAAATTAAAATGGGGGATTGAGGCTTGGGCATCGATTTGATTTTTGAATTAATATCCACAAAGTTTGAAAAAAGCATCTATTAATAAAAAATAATAATAATAATAATGAGGGTTAAATAGCTGAAAAATTGTCGACCTAAATTTGAACTTGTCTAGTCTTTATTATAAAATAATTTATTTATATTAAAAATAAATAATCAAAGAAAAATATGTTAACCAGCTTGATAGGCTTCATGTTAAACGTATGGATTTTTGATTTATTTTTAAATGAGCAAATTTCAAAAGTGCATCGAGTGTTTATTGACTTTGATAATCTGTTTGTGGCATTTATCATGTCGAAACGTACCCAAAACATGTTTTCCATCTTTACATTTATCCGAGACTTTTACTACGAATAAAAGTTAAATATTCCTGGGAAGAGAAGAAAGGGAAGAAATCCTAAAGGTTTTTGTGGGTAAGTTATTATTAACAATTTCAACTTCAAAACTCTTATTATGCACTTAAACTAGATCTACTGTAATTATACTTCAAACAAAATCCTCAATCAAGTTATTTCATTAATTAAAAAATTTTAATTGTTCAGCTAAAATTGATTTGTTGGAAATATTTGACTTAAACATTTTTTAAGTAGAAGATCGTCTCCAGGCACGTTCGTTTTGTTTTGTCTAGATTTTAACACTGATTTGTTTCACTCTCGTTTATAAATTGAGTTGTTTTGTCTTTTTTAAAGAAAAATATGAGATTCTTCGGTAAGTCTAAACCAGTTTAAAAATTGTAAATTCTTTAACCAACTGGATATATGATATCGCAAGAGTAGACTAGAACAGATTTTATATCAACATATGAACGTCTGTTCTTTAAAAGAAATATTCTACAAGTTTGCAGAAAAACTAAATGAATTATAAGCTTGGATATTACTTTCACGTTTTAGGGTAGTACTGTCTAGTGAATGAATTTTCAAAAAATAATATAATTACTACATTAATAATAGGAATGGGTATAGTAATAACCTATATGTATACAACAATTGTAGTAAAATATTGATTAAACGGTTGTGTAAGGTAATTAACAGATTAAATAAAATTATAATTCACATTGATGTGAATTGACGTCAGTAGCAACCCGAAGGAGGACTAGACAAGTGTTCAATCTAATTGCTTAATTAGTTTATAAGCAACAAAATATAATTGAGTATTCTATTTGGCTTCTTTACTTTCAGTGACTCATGCCCTGTGATGAAATTCTTCAGGCAACCCCTAGGAAATTATCGCATTAACATCGAGATACTGCGAAACAATTTCGCAATTTAAATCAAAAGCGCAGTTTCCAGTAAATCGCATAAAATTCGTAGATGTAGATAACCTAATGCGCATTTAAAATCTATTTCTGAGCGCATTTCTGCAGAGAAAACAATTACCAATTCTTAACAAAATTAAAAACAAATTTACATCAGCTCCGTCAAAAATCTTATCTTCATTGTGGGGTCTTTGATCTTACTTGCTGAAATGTACAAAGGCTAGCTTACATGTGCCATCTCCCAAATTGAGATAGTTCGATTTTACATAAGGGCAGGGGTATTAGGCATATTGAGACTACCATCTGTTCAATATGAGTTAAATAACCGAAGGACCAATTGAAAGCAATGAGAAATTGATAAAAGATAACCGAAAGCCACTTACGAAGAGGCACAAAGTATGCTCTAGCTGATTAACACACTGGGCGCAGACGACCACGGGGCCCACTTAAAGATGAAAATGAAAGAAGAGCGCAAAGTGCTTAACTCACAACTTATCTACCACGTGTTTTTGCGGCATTCAGACGAAGAGCTGAGAAAATCAATATCAAAATGAAGAGACCTGAGTTGGGGTTAGGAACATGGACAGGCGCCCGCCTCACACTGGGGAGACGTAATTCTATATGGCCGTAAGCAGAAACAAAGGAATCTAGACGGCTAGCGCTTGGCAAAGAAATTTATATACATACAGAAAAAAAAAAAAAACTTGTAAGCCATTAACCAATTGTGCTCTCTTCGGGCCGGCAGTCTTGACAACACACGCGGTTTCAGTCAAGCTCCTGCCGCCATTTTGGTAACCAAGGTATATGAGGGGCGCTCAGGGTGCTCCGCTGGGAAGACCACAACCTGATAGACTAGGAAAGTCACTAAATCATGGATTTATTCATAGCCGTTCATAGAATCGCATGACACCTCGGCTGCACTCCAAATTTAGTACTCCTTGGAGCTATTCAGCTTTCGCAAGAACATCTTCTTGTACATCTGCGACGATGTTAAACCACGGCCGAATAAAATTCGTGCTAAAACTAAATATGATCGGGGGTTAATTAAAATCTAATCTTACCTGGATGTCCCTCTCCGACAGATTCAGACGTGAACAAGAACGTTTGGCCATCTTCCATATCATAGAGTGCATTGTGTCCATTTGTGTATCCGTTCATATGCGAAGATTGCGGCATCTTGATACTTTTCAATTTCTTGTTCTTAGCGAAGCGAAAATCCTGTTTCTTCACAATCTATAGATGAGAGTACACTTATTAAAATCACACACTGATCGCTACATACAATTTTCTGTCAATTTATGTTTCAAGTTAAAAATATTTTATGTAACTTTAAGCGCACTCTCACACCCCAGCCGACAGAACGAACCTATCTCCTCAAATTTTGGTGTGAAAAAGAGACCATGCTTGTTTTTGTTCATATATTTTATATGGACGGCCAGTCACGTGACTACGTCAATTTCACTTGTTCCTTACCTATCAAAATTCTGCCATCGAACTTAAATGTAATAAATACTATATCAAGTTTAGTCAGGTAATTAAACTTTAGAATATTATAACTGGAATTCTAATGCCAAAATTGCTTGCAAACGTTACTGCTTTGCTCTTAGTGGCACAGACTCCCTCACCGCGATTCCGGTCTTGCTCAGCTGTTTGCCATATCTCATATTCTACACTGTTCCTCCGTGTTCTACTTCTTTTTGCTTTCAACGAAATGGAAGCGCCATCTAACTGCTGGCTGCAGAAATGCTCAATAAGAAGAAGAGGCTTTTAGCTAAGCCCCATAATTGTTCCTTCTATGGCACTGACAAATAAAATCAATTATGTTAATGTGACATGCTTTCAAAAGTTCGTTGGTTTTAAATTGCTAAGCTGCAATTTCTGTTTAACTGAATGGTCCTATGATATATCTTTTATCAACACAATATGTACTATTACATCTGATGTTAAACCAATCAATTAAACACAGAAACATCTTCAGCCAACATTGGTTTAGCTTAAGGAGGAACTCTACTCTATTTAATACAAGGAAAACATTTGACCCTTTGACCCACGTAGGTGACCCCGGACATTTCAAGTCGCACACTATTTTAAGCAGTGGAGTGCTTTTAAAGCATTCAGACTAATTTTTTTATTTTGTTACTCTTTATAATAAAAACTCTAGTACAAAAGGAACACTTCGGTCCGTTGAATTTCGTTAAATAACGTTTTCATAATATTTCTTTAGAAATTTGTCTATTAATCATATTTTTTGATTTTACATCAATTTCATAAGAAAGTTTCAACTTCCAATGAATTTAAAAGCAGATAAAATTACACTTAATTAATATTTGCTTTATGCCCTATTCTCATTCTCATTTATGCCTTTTTGCTTTATGCACCAGTTAAAATCGATTTATATTTAAAAAATAAATTCCTAATATACAATAACAATCGTATTATAGAAGTACAAAGTGTCAGAAAAATAAAATAAGGAATTACTAACAATTTGGCAATATCTGCGATTTATATAAAAACTGTTTATATTAAATATTTCGATTATTTTTTACTTGAGTAATTTGCTTCACTCATTGTTTTAAAAATTTATCATATTAAAAAATTAAATCAACAAAAAAATATCAATCCAAATATTTTTCCATACACGAGAGATCTTTCAAGAAATATAAGTTTCTAAATTTAAATTAAATTGCAAACATCTGATTATTAAATTTGTTAGATAAGGTTTATTAATTTCAAAAAAACTTTCTTTAAATAGTAGTGATAAAGAAATTGTGAAGTGCGATTAAAATCTCAGTAGCATTTTAAAAAGGTTAGTCAGCAAACTCAGTTCGTGATTATGCTAGATTGCGTCTAGTTGCAGTGATCTATGTTGACCTACGTTATCCGAGCTTCATAATAACTCAGATAACTCGGTCTTTACCGAATATTGAATTTTGGAAAACAAAACATTAATTAAAAGCAAAAAATTGTTAACAGGAGGTTTCATTTAACTTTCTTTTGGATAGTGGATAATAAAGTGTATGTTATGCTTTTTGGAATTTGCTTCTATCTATTTTATTTGTTTTTACCTTTACCTAATTTAAGATGTTTTTGTAACAACAAATACAGTGTAACAACTTTGGATATACTTTCTACTTTTGTGTTTTTTTTTAATAAAATTAAATAAAATGAATTTATAAAGGCGGAAGTACCAAAACAAGTTTTTTTAAATGTAGTTTTAGATCAAAATAGAGAAAAATATAAATAAAAATGTAATTCCACTTAAAAATGTAACATAATGTATGTAACGTAATTATGACACTAATTTTTGGTACTTTCCTTTGAAGTGCCGCATAGTACTATTTGTTTAATTTTTCAAAAAAACCATAATTTCCTGATTCCTGTTCCTTTAATTTACAAGTATTCTTTTAGTTTAGCTACATTTAGCGCTCCAAAATTGGTACAGCCTGTTACAAGTTGTATTTTATCATATTATGTAAATGTCGACTATAATTGCAGATTTATTAAACAGTATAATTACACATTTTATATTGATCTGGCATATAAAACAATCAAGGATAAGATATATTATTCTCCTTCCTCTCTACACTTAATCACTAAGTCCAATTTTAATTTTACAAGTATAACCGAAAGTAATTGTTTTTTTTTTTAAATATACAAATAACCGACTTATGGTCCATAAAATTATTTTTTTAAACTTTTCCGCACCAAATTGAGTCACTTGCAGGTAGAGAATGCAACATAATTCTTGTTTAAACTCAAAGACTTACAAATGAATTATGAATAAATTTATAAACTACTTAAGCACAGATTTTGAAAGCACAAATATTTAAAATTTATATATACAGTCTATTATGCTAACGTTTGCTTAACATTCGGTTCTAGCACAACCTTCACTTAAGCACAGCACCTTTGAATAAAACTTGGAAAGAAATGAAATCCTGCTTTTATTGGCAAATCGTCATTGGAAATTTCGACATTGCTCGCTAGTGGGATTTTCTCTCGCCAGATAAAGCGGAGATGGAAAACGCTTTAATGTTAGTGATCCGCAAAAAGAATCACAATTAAATACCGCCAGTAATTAAACCAGTGATAACATATTTTCCTTCATTAAATTGGTCCTTATCAGCGAAATGAGAGAGTGACGTAGTTCACGTGTACTAGTATTCAGTATCTCTTGAAAAGTGTTGATAGGTGCCTTTGCTGAGTCGCGCGATTACTTTTTTCGATTTAATCATGACCCCAACAAATGCGAATAGAATTTTTCAGGCACGTGAATTTCGATGATATTGCGTTATTTTATGATAACGCTATGTCTCTATGAGACAAACTTAGGGATCGATGATAAGAAATAAATCTCCTGCAATTTCTTCTATAATAGTGAACGGTATAATGTACATATAATTTGTTTTCTTATACTATTGCTATTTTCCTATAATATTTTCTTAATTTTTTTTAAACATACAAGGCAAGAATGTAATTAGATAACCATATTCAAAGATGCACAGACTGCATAACATTTACATGAGGACTATCATTCTTGAACATTGAATACTGCAATAGTGATTTCTTTAAGCAATATATCTTAAAAAAATATACCAAATGTTAATAATGTTTTTAGTTTTCGCTGAATCATTATTTCATGATATTATTATTATTTTTCGATTTTGAATAGTCATCCTAAACCGTTTCCATGTGGTAATTTCGTTGTAGACTAAACATTTAACCTTATTAATCAGAATAATTTTTATCACAACTCGTGCTATATTTCTTCTAAAAACATGGTAAACGTGACTAGTGCCACGCAGTTGTTTTTAAAAAAATAAGCGTTAAAGAAATTTCGTGTCACTAGTCACGTTCGCCGCAGTTTTTCGCAGTTCTAAATTCAGTTTTTGCCTTTGGAGAAAGTGCGCAAACAAATTGGACGTTGACGAATTAAGGATTTAGAGTTGTTTCTTTGAAGAAACATGGGACCGTATATAGATAGAGTATATATAAGTTTATACATAATACAGGTTAACTTTATGCACACCTTATGAAGTTTACTGTTTATGCTATTTTTAAGTTTTATTCCCTCAAAATTAAAATTTTAAAACTTCAAGGATGCAGTTTTCACTTAAGTTTCTTAGGTATTATCCTATTTCGTTTCTTTTTTGGGAATACCAAGCTTAGAATTAAAAAAAAATTACCAATAAATCAAAAATTGTGGTCCATAAAATTCGATTGGATTTGACTTTGAATGTGAGCTGACGAGGAACTTGAATTATAGGAAATCGTCTGGTGAAAGTTTTATTAGAATTAGTTTGATGGTTTTTGGGGAAAACGCGAATAAATCCACAAACAAACATGCATACAGGTCAAACAGAGAATCAAACTTATAAATCCATATTGTTCAAATATTAATGAAATTTAACAGAAAAGGCATGAATAGAAAGTGTGTAAGGTAAAATAAAACTATAAAATAGGAATTCTGTATACAATCCTTTCAATTCTCATAGAGTGTGATAGGTGTGCAGGCTTATTAATTGAATATTGCCATTTGTGTTTTATTATTTACTATAATTAGAAGTTTCTAAGAAGTTTTCCAAAGTTTGGCAATTTGGTCGTGTTAATTCGTACTTAGAAATATTTTGACACCTGGTCAAAGCATAAAATCCGAAGATCTTCTTTCTTTCTTGAGGGATCAACTGTATGCAGATTTTTATGTAAATATGGAAAATTTCACTATTGTATTATTTATTAATTCGGAGAAAGCTTAATTTGCGTTTAAGTCGTAAATTAAGAGGAAAATACTTCTTTTATTTTCTGATTAGTGGCAAGGTAAATGTATCATCCTGTACATGGGGTTAAATCCTTAAATACTAGGATCGTATAACTCTCTTGATTTTGAATGATCATTTATTGAACATAATCTAAAACATGAACAATTTAAAGTAAAAATTTGTATATTTACAAAGAAAATGATCCTCTATTCTGCATATTATAATATAATATTATTTTGTATACAAACATTTTATACCAGTTGATCAAATCATATGGATTTTCGATTGTATAAATAAATTTTAATAACAAAATTCTTGTTTTGTTTTTTTCTCTATAACAGACGAAGCAATGACAACACTCCAATATATTTCTTTACAAATAAGAATTTTGTCTATCTTATAGAATGTCTCTAAAACGTAGATGATTTTTTCAACTTCTATACAATTCCTGGAACCGATAACTTGTTTTATTTGTCTATATAAGCATTGTTTTTTGGTAAATGTGCTATACTTAAATGATTTATACAATATTCAATGAATATAGATAAATTTGTTGAATAAAATTGAAAAATAGCTTGTATGTAGAGGGTTTTTTTTATAATTGTATTTTTATATTTTGAATACAAATCTGAAGGAGATAACGAATCGAGCAGTAATTTCTTTGCTAGCGTGATGGCCCGTAGCTAGGCGTATTTTTAGATATTCTGGGGTCACTGTATTCTAACTTAAATATTATAGAGCTTTTTGTTGAGCCTCCTGATTATTACGAGCCTCAAAAAATTCAAAATGAGATTACCCCACAGTGATTATAACCTTCAGTTTGCAAAACAGGTCAATATCCAATTAATCACAAAATAATATTATTCATAATAATTTTTTTTTGATGATATTCTTGTTACTGTCTTAGAAATGGGAATTATGTAAACAAATCTCAACAGCGCTAAACTTTAGGGTTATCAGTAAAATTTTCATCAACTTTCACCTAGTTTTGTGTGTACATATAATCATCGTTAATATTATAGATTAAGGTAATTTAAGAACTGATATTTAAGGCTCATTAAAATTATAGAAATTAAAATTAGATTGTTTGAAATGCATTTGTAATGAAGGTATCATTCGATTTTCTTCATCGAATTTTACAGATAATTTAGTATCGGGCTATTAAATGTAATACTATATAAAAATACGCTTGCCTGTAGATGAAAAATATCTTTTTAGTGCTATATTGTTGATAATTTGGAACACTGAAGAAATCCCTTCCGTAATTTTTAGTTTTTTATTGTAAAAATCCATGAAACTGTGTTGATAATGAACAAAATTTTATTTGATAGCTGAATTGAGTTATTCATGGAATTTCTATGTATTTTATTTTTATGAGAAGTCTTGTTTTGTTTGCAACCAATTATTAAATTTGAATAGTTATATAATTATTTATTGAGTGGGGAATTGCACAGAATTTACATAATAAATTCAAATTTCAAAAATACGTTCCGAAGATCATACCGCAACTATACTAAATACTTGAATACAGGTCTTTAGTGTTTAAAATTTCGAATTTAACTTTTTACTCCTCACAATTTATGCATTTAATTATAATAATTTTAAATTTAATTTTTCTCTAAGTTAAATAATCTTTGAATTTTATGCCGGGCTGATTCCACAATTTCTCGTTTTTTTTTTCCAATTGATAAAGAACACTAAAGTAAATCCCATTACGCTCAGTAGTTTTCATGAGATCAGACGTAGTAGACAACAAGATAAAGTTTTAATAATATGACTAAAACATTTTTTGAAACTTATTTTAACTTATTCATTGAAACTAAACATAATTTATAAAGAATTGTGTGAAACATAAGAAGACTTACAGTTTCAAACGCTTTAACTTTGTAAGTGTAGGATGTGTATTTTCTAAATTAAAAAAAGTTTATTCGCGATGTCATGATGCGGATTTGTTTGAGATAATTTCCGAAATTAGAAAACCGATTTTAAAAAATTTTTTAGAATTCGAAATTTTACACCTTTCAACGTAGCAAAAGTCATTGATGATTTAATCGTCAAAAATGCATACATAAAAAGGATGTATGGGATAATTATAGATTACGATAATTTTTATAATAGCGTTGACGGTATATTGTATATATTAGAGATTAGGAAATACCCACGATTTCAGTGTCTTTATGGGTCCACACGGACAGAGTTTCATATAAAGTCACTTGATAACACTTCAATTCAGTTCATGCGTATAAACAAGAGAATAACACTCATCACGTATAAATCTTACATAAGGATTAGAACAGTCTAGATGGATTCATTTAGTGACGTAGTTCAATTGACGTTATAAGTTCCATTCCCAATATTTAAAATGTTAGTACTTGCTAGACTTTCATCAATTCCGGTAAATACCTAAATCATAAAAAAATCAAACATCTACATATTCTTGCAATTAAATAGGCTTTAGTGTGTGCGATTGAGCTGCACAGGCAAAACTGTAGATCGTGTGGACCGGTCATAAAGTCTAGAGAGCTTTCATTGCGCATCAATTTAAAAAGAGAATATTTCCTTTTAATGATTGATCAAACAAAAAGAAAAACGAATATTTAATATATAATAACATGTTTCGTAATGAATGATGGCTTATGTAAGTGGTGTATATAATTCGCAACAGTATAACTATTAGACTTTCTATTAATTTCTTGATTTCTAGACTAATCAAGGGGAATAAATTTTAAAATGCATTTTCCATTATTGTGTACAGACTTTATCATATAGTTTAGATCCAGAGGGTACATGCTTGTTATTCAATATCTTCCTTTTTCCGTCAATGTGTTAACCTCCAGTGACGCGAATTTAAAACTTTCGATGTCAAGAAAGATCTCTACGTTGATTATGAGGGCAAATAAGCAATCTCATATTATGTATAAACAGTATAGACGATGTTTCTACGCTAATATTTTACTATAAAGAGACGAATTTTTGAATGTCGCTAATTCATTTCTTACTTTCCGTGATAATGTCACCCGATATAGAACTTATCTTTAGAATTCAAGGGCAAAATTACAATGCCTTCAATTAGAATTAAAATTATTCTATTTAAAAAAGAAAAATGAATGGAATGTATTTAAGTATAAATGGTTGATATAAACGTTATACAATCGAGTATTTTTCTTTTCCATATCGGTTCATTATTCTGACCAGCAGATACGATTTTTTGTATATTTGGTAAATTATTTCCTGTTCATTTTGTTGCGCACTAGTTCACATCAATGCATACGTAACTATTTTTAGCGCCTTTAGAAAATGTTTATCTGGACATCTTATGTGGCTTTTGTGCGAGGAAAGCATCTAACAAAACGTAGTTTTGCCGATAAACGCATTTACCGAGAACTAAATACAACGTCATAATATTGAATAAATACCAAACAAAATGATAAGAGGATGTTTTAAATTAGATTTTGGTCTTGAATATGAGGAACTATGAATTATGGTAAAGTGTATATGCGTACATATAATGAACAATAAAAGCGAGGAAGTTCTTTTGACGGAAAAAGAAGAGCTTTTTTTGGTGCTTCTCAAGAACGTGACCTCTAATCTTTAATCTGTTTGTGTCGGGTCTATGTAACCCGAGTTAGTTCTATCAGTTAGTATATTCAAAGTTAAACTTTTACTTAATTCTATTTCAATACATCCAATAGATAATACGAAGCATTTAACTTTAATGGTACGCACATAGGGTCAATCTGACCTTATATTTTCTTTGACCTAAAATATCAATCTTGAATTTGGATTGTTTGCATTCTCACTGTTAGAAATAATTTTTATCGTGCTAAACGTATGTACTTAAGCCTATTTATAAGCTGTAATTTGATTCTTTAATTACTTCAATGTAAAAAGGGCCTTATTTATATAATTAATAAGAGAGAAATCTTTAAAAATTTAAAAAATCTGTAGGGGTTTGTAATGTTAGGATTTAAATTATTAATTATACTATGAAACATCTATATTATTATTATTATATTACCAATCGTCAATTATACCTCTGTGTAAAAAAATTTTAGCATTATTTAGTAACTTATCTCCTCGGAAAAGAGCATCGACACAAGAATTGTAGATGTAAAGGCTATAACCTCTGCTATCAGCAATTTTAATCACATCGGAAGATTAATATTAGTTCATAATAGTTGTTTACAACTGCAAAAACAACAAATTTTATAAAATTCAAAGTACAGAGGAAAAGTAATAGACGGAAGGAAAGAGCCATGTTGGTTTATACATTTTTTTAATTAATCAGATTCAAAAATCATGAGAGATGTGTATTTAAATTGTTCATAGATATTTTATAGAACCATTTTCGACGTTCCCAGCGTGGAAGATTTTAAAAAACTCTGAGGATTTATTTTCAATAACCATACAAAAATAAAGTTGATTCAAAATTTAAAAGGATTCGTATTTTCATAATAACATTGTACCAATCCTTTTGGAGATTATACTATAAAAAGTAATTATTCTCTTCCTTAAACTGTAAAGTAAGTTGTATATACATGAAACTTATTAGAAATCATTTTTTAAATATGTTCTTTTTTTCTTTTTTGGAAAAGAAACGGGTTTCGTAGATCCTAATTCGAACTTTTCAAAGGATTTTCGAGGTTTATGTTTAAGCAGGAAAGGATAGTTTATGGGAAATCGTAGAATATTTTAGTATATTAAATAATGCCATTAATAAATACATATAATACAATTGAATTTCATACTAATCACTCGCTAGCGTAATTTTGAGAAATGGGCTGTTCTAACACTTTGTATTGTAGAATATTGTGCCGTAGTCTAACATGAGCTAAGATTTGAAAACATTACTAAATATTAGTTTTTAAGAGAAAGCGCAGCTGTCTTATCACACTCGCGATGTAGACCTAGCCTTATGCTGAACCAAAGCTCTTCAATTCTCTAGGTTTTAAACAAGGGTATAAGTTCTAAACAAACTCAAAAGCTACTGTAGTGTTTTATACAAATGAACAGATGGCGAAATACAATATAAAAATTACTACCTTAGCAACCAGTGGTGGTTATTCAATTTTTCAAATAGTTTAATCAATAACTGGAAGGAAAGACCGAAATAAAAATCGTTGTAAAAGGAAAAATATTTAAAATGCCATTCAGAGGAGAAGAAGAACCATCATCAATAAGGAGAATGACAAAAAAGGGAATTCGGGAATCCTGCAAAAAAAATAAATTGTATCAAACTCCAGAACTTAACGATGTTCTCTATCTCCACTTTCAAGGTAAATTTATTTTTGAACTAGCCTTCGAATATATTCGCTATTTATTGGTTGTTAAGGATACCATGATATCGAGTGTTTGGAGGAGTACACCGGATTGAAGTGCTTATGGCTTGAATCGAATGCAATATCTGATATAAAAGGATTGGACAACCAAAAGCAATTGAAGTGCTTATTTTTGCACAATAATCTTATCAGGAAAATAGAGAACCTTGAATCGTGCCCAGAATTGGACACCATAAACCTTTCGCATAACTACATCTCTTGTATTGAGAACTGCGGGAGTGATAAGCTTCCCGTCCTGACCTCTCTGAATTTGTCTCATAATCATTTGAGACGTCTTGAAGATCTCCAGAATCTAACAGAATGTAAACAATTATCTGTTCTGGACTTGTCGAATAATCGAATCGAGGATATTTTAGTAGTAAAAGTAAGGGAATTTAAAAGGTGATTGATGAAAAATACTAGTTATAAAATTACTTTTTGCAGATATTCTCTCAATTACCTGAATTGAAGGTCTTAGTTCTTACTGGTAATCCTGTGGTAACTCGCATACCGCAGTATAGAAAAACGCTTATTCTAGAATGTGTTAGTACGAATGAATTACAATCAATAATTTAGTATTTTAGGAATTTTTTTATTTTTACAGAAAGAATTAACTTATTTGGATAGCCGACCTGTTTTTCCACGTGATAGAGCCTGTGCTGAAGCTTGGCAAGTATTTAAATACATGTTATATAGTATTTAAAATATAGAGCCCTCTTTTATAATTCTTATATTAAAAATATTATTAAAAAATATTGCACTCTTTCGATAGGCTCTTCAAGTTATGTTTATCTAATTTTTTAAGGCTTTCTTAAACATCCATTTTCAAATATTTAGTTTTGAGTTTTTAAAATGTTAATTATTACATAATTTGCAAAAGTCAGTTATCTAAAAATATCAAGTATATAGGCATATTTATTTATTTATTTCTTATTTATAAAAACAAACAGCAAAGTAATCCTTGATGAAATAAAAGCAGCCTATCATAAAAATATTACAAGGATTTAAGTGATAGATTTAACAAAACGAGTACAATTATTTATTTTGACTTTTTATAAAATTGTTATAAAAATTCCTTTTTATTTATTAAGGAAAATAGTATATCGATAATTTTATTTATTATAGGAAACGTGGTGGTTACGAAGAAGAGCGGCGAGAACACGAAAGGTGGAATAAAGCAGACCGTAAAAGGATTCGGGATAGTGTTAATGGTTGTAGATTTTTCTTTTTAAGGCTTTCACAAAAACAATATAAAATTTTTAATTAAACAATTTAAATAGCTACTCTACGATTGAGAAATCGAGGAGGTGGTGAACCACAATACGATTTGATTGCATCTAGTAGTGATGAAGCAGATGATCGGATTGAAAGATCTTCTGCTCCTTCAAGAGAAAATGGTTCTAATTCTATGAATCTCGAGGAATTAAATGCTGAAATAACGGCGATTATGCAACTTGGAAATATAATAGATTATGATGATGAAAAATGCACTGAAAATTTGGATCAAGAAAATCAAAATATTCATAATCCTCCAGAAAATAATTTAAGCACTTCTAAGGTATTTGTACTGGAAAGTTCTAGTTCTGCTTCTGTAGAGCAATCTGAAGGGCAATATGTAGAGGAATCTGTAAAAGAACCTGCAGAAAAAATTCCTACCTATGAAATTTTCGATGAATTAAATAATGAAATAATAGCAATTATGAAACTAGGAGATTTAGTAGAATATGAATATGATGAAAAATCTACTGAAAAATGTAATAAAAAACAAAATTATCAACGAGAACATGAGAAAAAGGTTGATGTTCTCCTTGAAGCTCTTTCGAGCACACATAATGAAGTTTTGGTAGAAGATACTAAATCTGATTCTCAAAATCTTATTAGTTCCATGGATTCCGAGCAATTAAATTCTGAAATAATGGAAATTATGCAACTTGGAGATGTAATCAAATATGAAAATGATGAAAAATATACTGAAGAACATAATAGTGAACATTTAAGTCAAGAAAACCAGCAAACTGATATTCTTTCTGAAGATATTTCGAAGTCGTCTAACACTTCTGGCATCATTCAATCTGATGCAAAAGATTTATCTTCATCGACAATAGAAAAATACAAAGAGCAATATAATCAAGCTTTTGAGGACTACATAGAGTATGTTAATGTTATTGTTGACGTTATAGTAGATAAATGCATAAAGCCAATATCAGAGCAAAATCAGGAGGAGGAAATTACGAAGGAGAATCCAGTTCAAGACTTTAAAAATCACGAAAGTGAAATTAAATATGAACAAAAAGAAGAAAATATTGATTTAAACTCTAGTAAGAGCATATATTTTTAACCTCAAGTACATTTAATTAAACTGTATTTAATTTAAAGCGTCACTCCCTCAAAGCCAAGAAATAAGTACTTTAGTGGATAAAGGTATAATTTAGTCATTTAAGTAATATCAAAAGAACCAATGATCCTATTTAAAAGATTTGGAAGATGGAAGTTTATTACAAAACAACACTTTTGTTCAATCTTTTGTTTGCCAAACATCGCCAACATTAGAATCTGAGAAGAATGTAAAGGAAGATTCTGAAGAAGTAAATATTGATAGTATACAAGAAAAAGAAAATGTCCCTGTTACAGAGTCTGGACAAGTTGAAGACCCAATAGGTTTGTGAATAATATTTTTGTAAGAAAAGTATAAACAAAATACGCATATAGTACATAGTTTTCAAAACAACAAACATTAGGTTAACGATTTTATGTATTTGTTGAAATCCTGAATTATTTGTTTTAATAAGAAGTTTTTAGTGTTTAGGTGTTTCGTAATTTTTCTGCAAACAGTTGTAAGTTAAATTAATTGAATATAAAAATATAAAGCTTAGTTAATATTGTTTTAGTATAATATGAAAATACCTTCTATATTAACACTTAATTCGTTCTATATTACATTTTTTGTATTTCTAATATTTAATATTATGTATATTGTGATATTTTTTTACAGATGGATTTATGAATTTTACCAAACATTTTGACACGCTATTTACACAAAACTTTGATTTTTTAAATTTATGTCTACCTTCGTACATGTACCCGCCAGTTACTATTGGAGATGAGGATAAAAAATATTTAAAAAATGAAACAAAATCAGAATCAATTTCTGATGTGGAAGATGATGAAATAGAAGAAAACAAAGATCAGAGTAAAAATGATCAAAGTCCGACTAAGACTCAAACTATTAAGGAGTTTGTTGAAAGCTATTTAGACTTTTTAGAAAATCTTGATAAGGAAAAGAAAAAATTTGTAAACAATAGGAAAGAAAATGATATCCCTCCTAATGTAAAGGAAGAAAAGATAAAACCGCCGACTACGGCAGTTAAAAAGGATCCGAAGTCGGAAATTGAAAACATACGTTTCTTTACACAAAACTTTCAAGAGAGTGACGAAAAAGAGAAATTTAAGGCTAATGTTATAGAACGTCTTTTGAAAAATCCATTAACCAAGGAAATGTCTGCCACAAAGGAGAATCATACTATGGAAGCGATAGAAGAGCAATTACAGTTCGCGAAAGATGAACAAAATAACTGGTTAAGGAAAATGATTAACAATTGCTATTCCCAAAAGGAAAGGTATGACGACGACCTGCAAGTCATAGATAATGAACTTGTTCTCGTCAAAAGAGATCCCAAAGATATTGATAACAGTACAGAAAAAGATAAATATAAGAGTAAAATCACAGAAAAAGAAATTTCGATAGAAGATACTGAGATAGAGAGTAAAATAGAAGAAGCTTTAGAAAATCAATATCAAGAATCATCAAATAAAGAAAATACTTCACAAAATCCTGAAGATTACGTGGAAAATTCAATTGGACAAAATTCGAATAATGAGAATGAAAAAATTTCTAATAATTGTGAAGAAAAACCAGAAAAAACAGGTTTAGAAAATTCGGACAATTTTACAAATTCGGTACAACAAGAGCTTGACAATGATTCAGAAAATGAATTAGAATGTATTGATTCATTAGATTTTTTGAAAAAGTCGGTTACTAACACTGAAAAAATCCATGATAATAATGAAAAATCTGGACAGTCTTCTAATTTGGATAACGAAAAGAAGGAATCTGTAGGGACTACACCGAAAGAAGAAGTTAAATCCGACAAACCATGTGATGAGACCATAACGCTAGAAGATAGTTGTGAAGATAATGAAAATAACGATTTTTCAAATCAGGATCAAGCAGATAGTACTCATAATGATACCGAATGGAATATGCCTCATCTTCATGATTTTGACGCTGATGAAATGGAAGAAGGATCAAAGGAGAAACAATCTGAAATGTATTGCTTAGATCCTGAAATCGATAAAATCCATCGTGATATAGATGAAGAATTTCATAGAGAGCTAAGTAATTTATTAAATGAAGCTCTACTAGACTTTAGAATGGCTGAGTCTGTAGAGCAATATGGTGATCCAGAAGATAATATTAAAACACATGGCGAAAAAGTCAAAAGGATTTTATGTCCAATTGATGATAATAAATACTGGAGACAGTTTAATGGTGATATCGACGATTTTAGAAATAATATGAATTTTGATAATAATCCACATATCAAGAAATTACAATCAATTATGAAATCGCGGAATCAAATGAGTGATGATGAAAAAGATGAAGACTTGTTGAAACTGGTACTTGCTAATAAGGATCATTTACTGAATCACGAAAAGCCTGAAGCCAGAGAATTAGCTAAGCGAATTCTGAAGCAGAATGGAATTGATGTGCCTGATGTCGCTTCCACATCCACTGAAGTTAACATATCTAGCACAAGCACCGAGCAAACCGATACGTCTTGCCCTTAATACCACAGACAGAAGGAGTATATTTTTTGTTTTTACATACTATTCGTATACTATACGCAGTAGAGTATAGTGTTTTTGATAGTATGTCCACGATAAATCGAAATTCGCGTAATCTATGAAGAAATTATGTTGTTTTATTGTGGAGCAAGTAATCGCTTCAAATACAGAATAAATTTTTAAAAAATAGTGTTTTCATCCGAAGTTGGTTTTCTTAAAGTAGTAAAAGATAATACATCATTTCTTTGACACTATTTTCTTCCTTCCCACTAAAGTTAAAAATACATTTTTTTGCTTTGATTTAGCACTTATTTCTTACATGTTGACTGTTTTACTGTCCCATCATGAAATCTATTATTAGAAAAATTTTTTTAGTTAATATTGACGAATATGAAATAATTGTGGCGGTTGTTGAATGATCCTGGTTATTAGATGTTATCATGTAATTAAATTAAATTCCTTATCAGTAACTAAAAGGTAAGACCACAACGTTTAGTAAAATATTTTTCAAAATCGTATCTCGAAAAGTATACAACTTGCAATTGAATCGCTTCGTTTGAGGAAGCATTGAAGACCAGGAAGATGATGACCTTATTATTTAAAAATGGAACAGAATATCAAGCGGCTGATTATTTGCAGCCAGCAGTTAGACTAGATTAAACCAGATCGCTCCTCGAAGCAATTAAACCATAAATTGATAGGGGATTGTCGCGCTGACCGGTATTTATTCCAGTTAGATCTGGTTATCGGGAAAAAGGGTTATCTTAGGTCGCGGCTATATTATGAATAGACACTTTTGCACTTGTTTACAGCCCGTGCCAGTAAACTTTGGTTTACAAGCGAAGAGACAGCGCAGTTCTGTAGAAGAGACATAATATACGCCTTCAACAAATTAATCAATTGAATTTAAATTTTTAAGAAATTTTCACTTCATCCACTATTTTAAGATGAGTTTTAATGGCTACAACTATTATAATACTATGTTATTAAAATATTCTTGAAAAATCTGTGCAATAACATTGAATAAATATAAAAGATTTCTAAATGCCTGATTTTTTTAAGAATAGAAGGTTTAAAGGGGGTGGCCTTGATTGATAAGCCAAGGTATAACCTGCCTACCATTCAAGAGGTTGTAAATTCGATTCCCACCTTGACCCTGACTCTGTACTCCACTCTTAATATTTAAAACTATTGCTCTGGACTGTTTGGGAAGTAATTTTCGAAGAAAATAAGTTTTTAAGAAAGGTAAGTGCAATTTGTAAAATGCCAAGATGATTTTAATGGAATATTTTTTTTGTAAATTATAAATTTGAAACCCAAAATGTTCTATCATATCAGGGAAGTAGATTTAACAACTGTTTTATTATAAAAATATTGTTATAAAAATTCTAAAACAATAATAGAAAACATAATATAATAGAAATTTTCTTTTTTTAATTTAGAGATATATTTCAAACTATAGCATTAAAATATGAAAAATGTTTCTGCTTTAATTTAATAGCTTTTTTTAGATTATTTAATTAAACTTCAGATTTTAAAAGAAAAGAATTATGAGTTTTTACTAATTAAATTAATTATTCGACTGTTCTCTATTTATGAGAACGACTTCAAGTTGTTGGTAGGATAATGTCGTAAGATTTTGGCTGCTATTTAATTAATGAATCAAGTTTATGTTATTAATATTTAAAATAATAAAGAAGAATAGATTTTTCCAATTCTGATCAAAATGTATAGGAAAAAAATATTACACACTATGCTCATAATAATCTTATAACTATTATTTGGGAATTATTGTAGATTAGTAATAAATTTCGACATTCTATACGGTAATTAAAAGATGAGTTAAAGTTGCCGCGCGACGTAGATGCAATAGCCAACAAATAATTTCGTCGAGAGATATCAGCGCTTCCAGTTTTTTTTTCTGCAAGAGACGCTGATAATGTCCAACTCACTCCACTATGGGCTGACTTTTAACAGCGGAAAAGAAAATTTTTTAGGAAATCGAACGTATAAATAAGTGGCTCCAGCAGTTTCTCGTCAATCCAAAGAAAATTTTCTTTAGCGCAAGAGCGTTCCGCGCATATTTCTCAGTTTAGTAAAGAACGTACCGATTCAGTGATTTTCTAATATCTGTACATTCAATTGGAATGGGTGCTTTAGAAGTTAGTATCTTGCAATTGCAATACCAAACGTTGAGAAAGTGTTGTGTATTGTAATTATTACTTGTAGCTACGATTACCTTGTGTTGCACATTCACTGTCTTGATTGTGAACTGATAGTGAAAGTTAATAGGCATCATTTTCACTTAAGTTTTAGTTTTTACTGTGTTGTTTTCAATTACGTCATCGGGTAGATTTTTAATAAATTTTTTTGTTATAGCTGTTACGAATCGCGGTGATTGGTCAGAGTAATTTTGCAGCAGATGTGCTGGAATTATTGATCGAGCGAAAATATGAGATTGTTGGCGTTTTTACTATACCCGACAAGGGTAATAGGGAAGATGTGCTGGCTATCACAGCAAAAAATTACAATATACCCGTGTTTAAAATCGCTGCATGGCGAAGAAAGGGTATAGCTCTTCCAGAAGTACTTGAGAAATATGAATCAGTTCAAGCAAATTTGAATATTTTACCATACTGTTCACAATTTATACCAATGGAGGTAATCAATGGAGCGACTCTGGGAAGCATCTGTTACCATCCATCTATCTTACCACGACATAGAGGTGCTAGTGCCATTTCTTGGACACTTATAGAAGGTGATGATATTGCCGGTTTCTCGATATTTTGGGCAGACGACGGTTTAGATACTGGACCAATTCTTCTGCAGAAGCAATGTCCAGTAGAACCATCAGACAATCTAGACAGTCTATATAAACGATTTTTATACCCTCAAGGTATTAAGGCAATAGGAGAAGCAGTCGATATGATTGTAAAAGGCACTGCACCAAAAATACCCCAGACTGAAATTGGGGCAACTTATGATCCTCCCATGTTTAAAGAAGAAAATCAGATTATAGATTTGAATCAGCCAGCAATAAGAATATTTAATTTTATAAGAGCTTTAGATTCTACACCTGGTGCTTTGGCATTTGTACAAGAGTCCGAAGGAACAGATATCCCTGTAAGATTATTTGGGGCTCATATTTGTTCAGATAGACCGGTAAATTTCGAGAAACTATATTTTAAAGGTCTTGGAGGACCTGCTTTTGTCCATAGTGATGGTATTCTAATAGAGGGAACTGATGGTCAATTCGTAAATATCAAACGTATTAAGAAAGGTAATAAAGTTATACCAGGTGGAAAATTTTTTGAAGAGAGTAACAAAAAAGTCGATCTAGAATTAACGGAAGAAGAACAAATAAAGAAGGAAATTTTACGTGGCATATGGAACTCTATCCTAAAACTGCCTATTGAAAGTGAAACTGATTTCTTTGCTTGTGGTGCTGCTTCGATGGATGTTATTCGACTCATTGAGGAATGTAAAGATACATTTGATGTAATTCTTGAAAACGAAGTTGCTTATATGGCACCAACCTTTGATGATTTCTTCTTCGAATTAATTAAATCTTTAAGACAAGGATCTAGCAATGCCCAGAATAAAGCCTATTTTGAGGGATTTGTATTACATGCGAATAAACGTGAAATCCCAATACCGACACAACTTTTTATAAATGGTAAATTCGTCGATGCTGAAAGTGGAAATACGCTAGATATTATTAATCCGACCACTGGTGATATACTCTGTAAAGTTGCTAGTGCTTCTAAAGATGATGTGAATAATGCTGTGGAATCTGCAAAGAAAGCATTTGAAGAATCATGGCGACAGATCTCCGCAAGGCAACGAGGTCACCTTATGCTTAAATTAGCAGATATTATGGAAAAGAACAAGGAGGAATTAGCTACAATTGAAGCAGTTGATTCTGGTGCAGTTTATACTTTAGCTTTAAAAACACATGTGGGGATGTCCATTGATGCTTGGAGATATTTTGCGGGTTGGACCGATAAAATCGAAGGAAGCACAATTCCTGTAAATCCCGCAAGACCAAATAACGTCTTGACTTTTACTAAAAAGGAACCTATTGGGTACATAACATTTAGTATTTTCTATAGAAGGATCATTAAAGGTTCCGAATTCTTTTAGGGTTTGTGGATTAATTACTCCATGGAACTATCCCTTGATGATGTTATCCTGGAAAATGGCTGCTTGTATAGCAGCTGGAAATACTTGTGTTATTAAACCGGCACAAGTTTGTCCATTGACTGCTCTGAAATTTGCAGAACTAACTATAAAAGCAGGATTCCCTCCAGGGGTGATAAACGTAGTGACTGGCACGGGCTCTGTTGCCGGTCAAGCTCTAGCAGATCATCCCTTAGTTCGTAAACTTGGCTTCACGGGTTCCACTCCAATAGGAAAACATATAATGCAATCATGTGCAGTATCAAATATTAAAAAATGCTCCTTGGAACTAGGAGGTAAAAGCCCGTTAATTATTTTTGCAGATTGTGATCTAGATAAGGCTGTAAAACAAGTAAATAACTTCCGAAAACATTATATTAACTATTTTATAAGCTTTGTATTTTTTTCGTTAGGGTATGTCTGCAGTGTTCTTTAACAAGGGTGAAAATTGCATTGCTGCTGGAAGAGTTTTTGTTGAAGATTCAATTCATGATGAATTTGTTCGTAGACTTGTTAAAGATATTAAAACTATGAAAATTGGAGATCCTCTAAACAGATCAACTTCACATGGACCTCAAAATCATGAGGCACACTTTAAAAAATTAATCGAATTTTGTGATCATGGGGTAAAAGAGGGTGCGAAGTTGGTATACGGTGGAAAACCAGTACCGAACATGAAAGGTTTCTTCTTTCTACCGACTGTGTTTACTGAAGTGGAAGATTATATGCACATAGCACAGGAAGAATCGTTCGGGCCTATTATGATCATTTCAAAGTTCCATGGGAGCGATATTGGGTCTGTACTGAAAAGGGCTAATCGCACAGAATATGGTCTAGCAAGTGGTGTTTTTACCAAAGATATTGGAAAGGCTCTATCTTTTGCTGACCAGATTGACGCTGGAACTGTTTTTGTCAATGTTTATAATAAGACTGATGTTGCTGCCCCATTTGGAGGATTCAAACAAAGTGGATATGGGAAAGATTTGGGTCGGGAGGCATTAAATGAATATTTAAAAACTAAGTGTGTAACAATTGAGTACTAAAAATTACTTATCACTTTTACGATAATAAATTTATTTATTTTCACTTCTGGGTTTTATATTTTTAATTTTCTTAAAAACTGCTACTCAAGACATTTTGTATTTTAAAAATTATTCCTTTAAACATAGTTCAGGTCATAAAGGCATTCTTATTCATTAAAAATTTCCTTAAATTTCTTTTGCCGAGGTGTTTCTAATTTGAGAAATCATCTACAGAACCGTGTGGATATTTTTCCAAGACAAACATTTTTACTACTATTATTTTTCACGCGATTTTTTTTTTTCGATTAAAGGTTCTGCGCTAACAGATTCTGTGTCTAAATAATTTTTTTTACAATAGTGTGAAAATAAAAAGGTGATAGAATAAAAATATCAAAATTAAATTATTGTAAAACATGTTTCAATTTACGAAAACATTTTCTACATGTTTTTTAAAAACTTGTGATAAAGTAGACCTTAAGATTAGTTGAAAATACTTATAATAGAGAATAATTAGGATACGTGTTATTTTATAGAATAAAACATGTTAATAAGATGAATCTTGACTTTTTCAAAAGTTCTGAATTTTGCCATCATTAATTTTTTCTGTTTTTAGATTTCTTATTATGTAATTTTAATTGCTGTAATAAAATTTTGAAAAATCGATATGTGCTTTCTTGTGCTAGATAAGTTACGTAATATGTTTTTGCTATTGATAAACTTTTTAAATATTTAGTTTTTGCTCTTACGTATAATTCTTTGTATTGCCGAAGATCGCAGTTGATTATCATATGCATTGAGTTTAAATTTGATTATTGACTTGTTTTTTTTTGCGATTGGGAGAAAAACAGTCGCGAACATTTTAATTTAGAGTATTGAATAGTTTGGACTGCTTTCAGTATCGTGTTGGTCCATAAACTGCTTACACATCCGGGTTTTTCAGAAGGTGTTATATTAGCCTGCGAAAAGCTGGGAATAGGGTGGCAGAAACATCGCGCATGTAAGCCTAGAAAGCAAGATGCATAGAAATCCAGCTCTCTAACACTCCCAAAAGGGCTGTCGATCTATTTAAACCAAAGAAAAAAGGAGTTTAAGGAACAGGGCGCTCTGGTTCTGTAACAGCTGAGGTATGACGTAATTTAATGCAGGGGCTAGTCACGTGGTAAAGACTTTCGGAGCCAGGAGAACGTTCTGCTCCATTCCTTGGGCATTCGGTGCAACCTAAATAGGCCATCGGGTTGCCAGACGCCGCCACGTTGTCCATGTGTGGGTTAGTGGGATATCGCCATTCCATTGTTGCCCGAGTGCCGCTACGGCTCCCTAGTTTTGAGTGATTGTGTAACATCGCACCACCACAGCGGGAGTTGTGATTTTTTTTTCGAAATACGTTTTCTTGATAAGGGTGAAGTTCCTCTAGGCTTAGCAGGCTGCTAGCGGCTAGTACGCCTGTCTAACGCCTTCCAGTACGGGAAATTAAGGGAACATCACCGCATCGTTTCAATCAATAGTTCGGGCGCTGCGCAAGCGCCGTATCTCTTGTATTCTCATTTCCAAATGTTTTCCTGAAGATCCCATTTTAATTCAACATTTTTGGGATTACAAAGAAAGCTGGAAAAAGTTACACTTACGGTCAGCTTTTATTTTTTAGTTCAAAAGCTTCTAGGAAATGCAATTAGCACTCAAACTGTTCCGTATAATTAAAATGCCGAAATAAGTAAGTATAATTTAAATTTTACAAAAGGCAGCAAACTGTTTTGCGATATTTATACTTCAAGCTCTAAGGTGCAAAAGAAGATATACTGCCATGCTATCGATAGGTTTTTTATACTTTCCCTAGCTATCGTTTGTATACTTGTACACTTTTAAAATAACTACTAGAACTACAAGAACTTCAGTATTTGGAAAAGATCTGAAGAATATTTTAAGCATAACATTTTAAACTGAAGTTAAAAAAATGATAATATTTGTGATTATGAAATCTGAAGCTGAATCTCTTTAAGAATCAATAGTAGTATTCTTTCATTAACTATTTGTTTTATTCCTTTAACGACTTTTCCCTGGTCCTTTTCTTGCAAACACTTTGTCATACAAAAACCCTATACCGTACCCTTCTAGTAATAAAACGATTAACTAGACACTAAAATCTGACTCCAACCAATTGGACTAGTTTTAGTGCAACAGTCTCACTTGTTTTATTTTAAAAGACCATAGACTGATAATTATTTTCTAAAAAGTCTAAAAGTCCATATTATGTAGCATAATTTATTTTATTATATAATTAAGAATTGAGTCGAACGTCCTCTATGTAAAATCACCGCTTTACTTTTATAACTTCGATAACCGGTAATTTCATTAATTGCATCATCAGAGCTGGTTTAAATTTCAACTTAAATGCAAGAAATGAAATTCTAATCGAACTTGAGAAAAAAGCGTCTAGCCGCTCGTGAACATTGTGGGAAGCACTGTTGGCTTGGCAGTAAGATCTTAAATAGTTATCAAGAACTGTACGCGATTATATGAAAGCTAAGAAAGCTCCCTACTAGAAGCTAGAACGGGAGTCATGTAAGCAGTCGGCACCCATTTATCGCCACACAGACGGTGAGGGGAGGCGCAAGCGCTGGAATTACTTATACTATAAACAGAACGTAAGAATTTTATCAGATTACACTACTCGGAAAGCTTTTCACCTAGAGGTCCACTGGACGGGGTTTCGGGGGACTCCATGTACTTTACACACCCGGGGCACAATCAAACGGTCGGAATATATGCACGGGAGACTGGAGCAAAATTTCCTGGTTTCTCTGAGCTATCAGGTCCCATTGGCATTTCAACAGTGGAAGTGGGATTGTCAAAACGGAATTTTTAACCTTTTCTTGCACTCTGAAAACTTCAACTGAAAAAAGAAACTGAGTATAGTATATCAAGAAAAAGTAATTTGAATTGTTTGGATTTGGTTGCAAATAACAGAATAAGTAGAAATATCGGCTGAAAAGCTTAAGATTGTTATTTCTGTTGCTAGAAAATCCGAACTAAAAAGAGTGAAGTTCGAAAATTGGCGAAGATTCATCAATTTTCTAACCCCCACCTAAAAAAAAAAAAAAAACAAATTGTTTTTTCTTTGGTCAGGATGGAAAATTCCGGTTGAAACAATCCTTTAAATAGTTGTGCCGGTAATTTGAGTTTAGGTTTTTTGGAAGAGAGAAAAAGAAAAGTGTTAAAATATAATAAAAAGATTGGAAGATTATATTTTTTTTCGAAAATATCGGTTACATGCTCAGTGGAACGAGATTTGTAACGTACAGTGGTGTTCTATATGTGTGACCGGACATAACTACGTGAGTGTTCTGTCTGTACATAACGGTACCCCCCCTTAAATCTATATAATATATATATATATACACATATATATTATATGTACAGAAGTTGCACTTCTATAGCAAAAGAAGAAAATTATCCTTGAGCAGGACTCGTGCTTCTTATTCTCTTTCTGTCCTGCTCCCAAGCGATCGCACCACCATCTACGGTTGTTAAGATCAAACTAAACACGACCAGAGTGGGGCATCCGACATCAAAGTGAAGTTACATAACATTTAGTTAGAACCATTTTTAGCTGGAACTTCGATACCGGGCGCATAAGTAGAAATATAGCCCTTACGAGTTGCATCCGTATATCCAATATTAAATTTAAATATAAAATCCATTCGATGTGAAATATACTTTTTTTGTGAAGGATAAATTCGTTATAACGTTCCAGCGACTTCATGTTGTGTAAGAATTGTGTGACTAGACAGTGCTATATAAAATACAGGGCCTCAGGCGAAAACATCTAATTAATTAATAATACGCACATTTATATTAAAAGAGAAAAATATAAATACGGCGCGAAAATATATTATAACAATAAATTTTATTATCTGCCTTTAAATAAGTGATTAACGGCTTATTAACGAATTGTGGTGAGAAAGTGTTCACAAATCCACCACAGGGAAGAGTTGACTGAAACAATAAAGCATCATCGTTTAGCCCGGAATAAAGGCGGTTGCCCTTTTTCAAGTTATATAAAGGAGCAAACCCAAGAAGGACAAATTAGCCATGGCCGATAAGAAAGTTGCTGAACAATATTATGCTCCTCCACCAAAGCTTGGCAAGTGGGAGGGTTTCAAATTATTCCTATGGAACAGTGAAACTAGCCAATGCCTTGGACGAACTGGATCTAGTTGGGGTAAGTGGAAGTTTTTTCCTTTCTTTTTAATTTTTGAACAAATTTCATACGATGAATTTTAAAAAAAGTTTTTTTTTTTACTGTCATACCAACACAAAAGTGCATTTACGCAAAATCCGTGCTTGTGCACACGGCATGCAAAGTACTCATTTTCAAAATGGCCGACACTCAAGGATTTTCGATGTAACGATTTTTTTTGTGGTATGTTTTCTCCAACGTTTTCCTCTCCATGGAGTGTCTTTTATCCTCTCATTCCTGCATCAGGTGTTGGTGTGCGTTGCCCTTATAAGAAAGTTCAACATGTTCCGTACAGTTGTATGCGTTTCGCTTATTTCTTTCTACCACTTGCTACGGGTATTTTTTTTCTTTTTTACTCTCACAAAATATTTAGAAGAAAATTGAATCCCGTCCTTGTGAGTATTGAGAGGTAGGCAAATTTAATATTGGATCGATATTCCACATCCTTTGTGCATGTGGTAGTTATTGTTCTCTCCTTATGCACAACACCATGCAGAAAATTCACCATTACTCATCACCTCCAAAAATTGGATACTGATAAGAAAAATGTTACTTATAAACTAATCCTTCCTTTAAATTGAAAATTCTGAATAAAAAGTACTATTTAATTGTCCACCGGTTTATCTTATTTTTGACCCATCTATACCTACAGGTATTTCAACAACAAAACCGTTATTATTTCGTACATTTTTGTGACTAATGTGACTTATGCGAGTGCCTCTCGCTGACAGCTCTCTCCAATGACATGCACAGTTGGAGATAGCGATGAGTTTTCTTACTAGAAATCCGAGGTCCTGTTTAAAACAGCCACAACGGACAAAGTACAATTATGTAATCCTTGGTGCCATTATTTATGAGAAAAAAAAAAGAAACTTATTACTCAATCTGCACCCGGTTTCTTGGCCTTGCTGTGCAATTGTACACCGCCTTTTATAAAACTTAACCCGACCTCTCGCTTTTGTTATACAATCTCATGCCCATAGTTCGCCTTTTTTCCCTTTGTGACTTGGTATTCGAGTCAGGGGTTGGTTACGTAAGTCCACCCTTCTGTTGCTGTGCGGAGGGCGACAACTGAACAAGCTTATCACTTAGTACAATAAATACATATTTTCTGCATTATATTAATCATGTGCCAATTTATAATATGCATTTTCAGTTTCGTCTATCTCGTACATGGTCCATAATTCGATTAAAAATAATATTAGCATTTAATAGCCTGATAATCTTAAATCTCAAATAAATGGTATATCACATAAGAGTTTTTAATATCAACTAAAAGGTACGATGTACAATAGTTTTTAAAAATATTTTTTAAGGCGTTGAATTTTCTCTTTGTCATGAATTATGAAACAGATGAAGTTAAACTCAAGACACGTGCCGAAATAAAGTTGTGTACTATATTCGAAGTGTTATTGATTTTGTGTGTCTGAGCGAGAAAACGGATTATAAAAACGTTTTCATCTTTTGTTGGATTCAACTTGAACAATATGTATTTACACAAATGGTATATAACGCACGATATATTTTCAAATCTAAAAAATAAGTGAACAAGATGTTACAAATGGTGAGGATGATAAAAAATTTGAATAGAGAGAAAAGCTGAAGGTTTATGTTAATAGTGCTTGATTCTATTTGAATTAAGGTGTATACTTATAAACTTATTTTTATTTTTCCTTAAATATTTTAGTCAGTAAAACGCTATATTAATAGTTAGCACCATTGTTAAGATTTTCGCTTAAAACGTTATTAAATAATGTTTAGGGCAAATAGAATTATTTGAAAAGGAACTGTATTTTAGGTTTTAATAACATAACATTTTGAGAGCAGGCGAACATTTTTACTAAAAAATATTTAGCATAATAAAACTGGTTCATAACAAGTAAAATCTTAAAATTGAAAACTAAAATATCAGTTTGCAAAGAAAATATTTAACTCTATTTTGAAACATAAATTAATTTCAACATAAACAGAAGCTGCAAAATGAAGGGAAAAAATGTGGATTTAAAAGATAAAACTCGCATATTTTGGTACAAAGAAAACAATTGAATTAATTCCGAGTGAGTGAAATCTCACGCTTCAGCTGGTATGGAATGATGAACTATATTCGAATATGGCCCATTTTTGCTATCGCCAATGGCTTGTGCTTCTGCTGATAAAAATAAATGGTTAAGCAGTTTTAAGTCAACAAATTTTACTCGCGTAATTGCTATAGAATTTGTACTCTTGCAATTAATTTTCCATTGACAGTACTTATTTTTATTTATGTGTTATATCTATAAGCAAAAGAAGAATTATTTGGCGCAATTCCAAAACGAGTTCTAAAATTTGTCCAATTGTTCAATTCATAATTCCATTAATATTCAAGAAAACCTCTTAATAAGATACTTAATTTTTTTCTGAAATTAAATCGTGTTTTAAGAAATTTGCTGACACTAAATCATGAATATGTCACGTTTAAAATGTTGGAAACACCACGACTGATTATTGGCTTCACGTTCCAGAAAAATGCTTAGCTATCAGATTTATAATAACCACAATATAAAAATAAAATAACTCGATAAGAATATGGGAAATAAGCCACAAATTGAATTATTATTATTTTTTGTGTTTTCCCATTTTATGTACATAAAAATCAATTTTAATCAGTAGATTTTTATGCAAAACTGAAAGCTCACCAGACTTATTTTTAAAATATTCACTCACTGGAGAGATTGCTCTTGCTAATCGAATTTCACGGAAATAGTTCAAAGCAGATGTTCTGTCCGTGCTTAACAAGTTAGTCAATATCGTGAAAATCTCCCTTTGCTTTCAGATTAGTATATTTAAAGATTTCCTCTTTATAATAATTTATTATAAATTTTTAGGCAGTAACCTCGACTTGATTATGCAGGAGTTGTTTTTCAATCATCCCAAAGTTCGTGTGCACTATTTTAGTTAAAATTACATTTAGAATTTAATTTATATTATTCTAGAATTCCCATATGACGCTAATGCAAGAAATCATTTTATTATGATTCATAATGTTGACCTTTCCGTTGATTACAACTGCTGGAACTAATTGTGTCTATTCGATTATTCCGCAATATCATAGAAATAAATTCGTGACAGTTTTATCAACGCTTTTTGTAACAATAAAGTAGACCTGAAAGTTATTGCTTTATTTTTGTATTTTTAATCTTGCGGTAAATTTGGCTCTGAGTTATCAATGATACTGCGAGGTTATCAGAATTAGCCGGCCTAATGTGTACTTTTAATGTAAAGAGCATTATTTGAACAGGGAAATAAAGTAACCATGAAATATTGTACTTCTATTAGAGTTTGAATCGATCGATTTTTTATACCCTTTTACAAATAGAACACGTTTCACACTGGCACGTCACAATTAACTCAGAAGAGACACAAAAGTAAGCAAAGCATATTTAAATATATAAAAAACAAAAAAATTTGAAAAATTAGAATTTGTCTTAATAAAAATAATATTAATATATAGGGATGAGATGTATCGTTAAATCCAATTATTGATTAAACTTGAAAAAAATGATTTTCACGAAAATATTCACAATTAATATTAAATTAAAAGTGAACTTATTCTTTTTTTACATTATAATATTAAAATAATTTATAAATGTTAGACTTCTATCAAATTACCAAGCAAATTATTTCAAATATAGGATTAAAAATTAAAGTAGGGAGCAATAAAAAGTGCGCCAAAAACAATCCGATTAAAAAGAAAAAGTAAGAAATATTGCCTAGATCTAGATGGAAAAAGTCGATTTTTCTTTAATTTATGTTGCTTTTTTTAAAATCTTTAAAAAAAATGAACATATTTGTATGAAGACAATAGATAAAAAACGAGATACAAAAAATCGACATGTCTGCAAAGTTCTATAAAGTTTCACCCTACGAATTTCTTGTCAGAGTAAAATTTGCAACCTCCTCCTCTCTGTTCGTAATATAATAATACCTAAGTTAATTATAGTTACTGAAAAAATTGAATTTTATTTCAATTAAAAAAATGCTTTAGTAATAGACAAAAATATATTTAAATAACTAAACTAAATTTTATGTTAAATGTCCAGTATTTTTATTATAGTTCTGGAAAATCAGTGTGAATTTTTCTGCTGATTTTACGTATGTTATTAATTGACACTATATTTAAGCAAAAGATTAACACCGTTAATTAAAAGCAAGCCCTTCGTTTCATTTTCCAATCAAATGCTAAAAACATTGACTTATCGAAATATCATGAAAGTTTCTCCTCTTATATAAAATATGTGTTTGCATGTCTAGCACCAATTTGCGAACTGTGGGCTTAGAGGCAAATGGGAGTCTATTTTTACGATATATGGGCAATAAAATGAACTGTCCTACTTCTATTCACTGAATTGGAGTCAGAGCCCAGAAAATCAAGTAACTGACGCCAATTAGACGAAACATTAGGTCGAAACAGCTGATTTATAATAACCCACATAAGTTTCCGTCTGATTCCTGCACGTTTTCGACAGGATTAGTCATCACAATGGGCTAATGATAATTCTAGAATTAAATAGACTTTTATAAAAATTCGTTACTCAATCGTGATTCAGAGAGCAATTCATAAAATAGAAAATTTTATAAAAAAGTTGAATGTTCGTGCGGAAATTTCATTTTAAAGGAAAATCTGGTGTGAAAAGGGCATCGATTACTGACGTATAAAAAATAATTTAGAAAAAATTATCTGGATTCAATTACTAAAAGAATATGTTCGTCAAAACTGCTGGCATTGTTAAGAATGGAGATTTTCCAATTCAAAGGGCAATAACCAAGCAAGCATATGCACATATTGGAAGTGTTTAGCGTCTTATGAAAACTCTCAACCTCCAATTGATCGCTGGATCATCAATTAAAATTTATTGTATTGTGAGGCAACAGACTCGGTCTACTTCAATCCTCGGAAAGACGTTCGTTTTCGCTTTCTGTGCCTCCCATCCCAACAGTTTATCAATTTAGGGTTCTCCTGGTGACGTCATTGAAAATTGGATTGCTTCGTGATCAATATACCCAACGTTGTTCCCGATTTGTTTAAGTTGTGAGTATCTACAGTCTACAGCACGATAGATGAAACGATGCGTTGCGTACAGAAGTGAATGCGGCAACAAATTGATTGAAATCAGCTCTCTTTTAACTTATTTGCGTGTAGAACTGAACGTAATTACTTGAATCATGATGCAAAGACTCCTCTTAGTTTCGTATTCTATTCCCGGAATTTTAAAAGACCTCATTTACAGATCTTTAAATATACATCTAGACTGGAGTTGATATTTTTTTTTAGTTTACTCGACGTATGAATTAAAATATTAAATAGCATCGTATTCACAAAATAGTAGTACTGTAATAGAGAAAAAAAAAACAAAAAATGTACAATCATAAAGATAAGTGAAGATTAATATACGAATAAATGCAAAACTATTTAATCTAAAAATTGATTAAAAAATTTTCACATTTCAAATTAAAGTCGATTTTCTTACAAGAGTTTTCATCATCATCAAATTAATTGAATTTAATCTTTTCCAGAACAAATAAAAAGACATGTACAATGAATTAGAGATTAGAGGTTACTTCATCAATTGCACAATTAAATTTTATGATTATAGATTATAATTGATTCCTAGAAAATGACAGAATTACTCTATTTTTCTTGGTAACTACTATTACATCTTAGTAAGGGTTTTTTTTAATTATGAAATATAAAATAAGAGGAAATAACGTTTAATACTAAAAAAGAGCTATTTTATGGATATCCTCAATGGAATTTTTAGCTCTTTTCTAAAAATGCATGAAAAGTCTGTTTTGTATTTTTCACTCCATTTTGACTAGGTGCAGGAATATGCGCTTTCGACCTCCCAAATGCACTTTTGATCTTATATAAGTCTTGCAAGAAACAAAATTTAATCTAATAAAAACTTGAATGCATTTTCATTGCGGTTAAAAATGTTGTGTAAATTAATAATGATATAATACTTCCGCGTAACCTGTTTAATTATACATCAAAGTAAAATCCTTCAACAGTCTCTATATAATTTTTTTTGCATACAGTAGCCAGTAGTAATTAGAACGTTACACCATAATCGTTTTGAGGGATCATTATCACATCTCGACTTTAAACTTGTTCACTATTATTTGCCCAGCGACTGTTCTACGCTAATTGCTAAGAACAAATGGAAACGTTGTCAGTTTTTCCATTTAAACAATTATGGCGTGTGTGTCACGTTCTGAAGAATTGCACTCTTTAAATGTGCGAAACTTGGCACCTTATCTCCCGTAGAAATCGTCCGTAGAAACCGTCCGAAGAATTCTTCCGTAGATTTATGGTAGTGTCGCAACTTGGTCGCGATTCATTAGTGAGTTTTATTAACACTCAGGCATACTTTTACACTTGTAGTGCAAAAAGAGTCATCAATAATTGCTTAATAATGTGAATTACTCTTTGGCGGAGTTCGTTACGTTTCATTAAGGTTTTCATCAATTATGCGCGATATTATTACATAAGCAGTTTTCAATAGGTCACGAAAGTTTTTCATAACCAATTTAATTTATTCGGTATTTTATTTAAAGTTTCGTTAATTTTCCTTGGAAGTGTGTCATTCTAAGCTTAAGGAAAAAAATGGAAAATAGTTATTAAAACTTTAATTGATTTTTAACGACGTTGTGATTTATTGCCATGTTTCGATTTTTAACCGACGTATTGAACAATGTTGAACTATTCCCTGAACAACCTTCTATTTTACCTAACAATCTTCAACTATTTTAACATAATTACGTGATTAATTACGATCATTGAGAACCAATAAGTTCTTATTTATTAGCTCTTGTAATAGGAATTTTTAAATTCTTCAAAAACATTTTTTGTACGAAAGAGTAGATGTTTTACAAATAAAACTGGCATAGTTAATTCTTCTTAATACAAAGTTGTACTATTGTTATTTTAATAAATTCTCATAATACGTACATTTTAATATTGCTTTTTGAAAAACTACATTTTTGTAGGTATGCATTTCTGTAGGTATGCTTTAGAACATTTCGAAATTGTTAAAATAATAATAAATAAAAAATAATAATGGGAGTAATAATTATAATATATTATTTACTTTTGAAAAAAAAGGTATACCTGTAAAATCGAAGGTTAACTCACAAATTTAGAGAGATTTTTTTCGGCATTTATTACATAACTTTTTCAAAAGTTATATTTAAAAAGTTGTTGCATCGACAATCGTGGTAATTTGGAACCAGAGAAACAAACTTAAGGCAAAGATCTTTTCAGAACTTAATTAATTCAAACCTAATGGAATTTTTTTTTTACTTAATATGAGTCAAGAAAATATTGACTTCTAATTAATGCACTATTATATCTGAAGCCATAACTTTTTGTTTGTAGGTTTTTCCCAGTTTTTTTCACGTTTCTTCTTCCTAGATATTTATCTAAAGTTATGCTTCTTCGTGGATTTTTAATGTGTTCACAGTATTTTTGTAAAATTATGTAAGATTTCGATTGAATTTCTATTTATAATAAGTTCGTTCCCAGAACATTTTACACATCACAAAAAGTGGAATGCCTCTAAAGTCGTAGGTGTGCATTAATATTTCATGGGCCAATTTGAGTAGATAGGCAAGTTTGAATATAAAAATTTACCCGCGAGGTTGCCACTTTCTCATCAAAAGGAGAATGGAAATTTTATTGGTATTTATTCATACCTGCGGTAGTCAACCAGTATATAAGAAGATAAAAAGTAATGCCTTGAGACATGTGTTACGACGTAAAAGTACGCAATATAATGGTTGTGGCAACGTATGCTTCTGTGATAATATCGTTTATGAGGCATACAACGCCGTAGAGATGATTTCATTGCGTATTTTTATCTATCGGTCTTTTTCATCAATCGTAAAATATAGGGAAAGAATTTTTATAGAACAGGGCATGTTTACCTACGGACTAATTATGTAGTATATTTATACTTTTTTTTTATTTAAAAAAATGCTATCGCACTCTAGGAATTATTCAGACTGTATTTAATAGAATTGTTAGGTATTGGTATTGATGTAAAATAATTTTGTAATATGTATCCAATTGCCTACAGCTTTAATGTTTAATTTGATCTTTTTGAAAATGAATGGAAGAAGTGCAAAAGTCAATGTTGTAATCTATAGGGCATCAATATAATACAATTAAGGTAAATAATATTTTAAAGGTGTAATTTGTAACATATAAAGTTTTTTACATTTTCAATTTTAAAAATTAGAAACCTTCGAATGCTATAGATCATTTCTAGCATTAGTATGAAATAATTCTTTTATACAAAATCTAACTCCATTTAAATATAAAAAGTTGTGATTTAGTGAAGAAACGAAAAGAAGACACCTTTTGAAACGATAGAATTCATTTTTATTCAGAGACAAAAATTATGATTTGAAAAAATATTAGAAATTAAAAATCTGATATTTTACTAGGATATTACGTACTTTTTTCACTTTTAGATTTAATTATTTAATCGTTCGACCATAGAAAATCTAATGGTTGTTATTATAGTGCTAATATCATACTAGTATTTGAATTTATGAGAATTTATGTAGGTATAAAGAATTTTACATTGAAAATGTTATGTGATATATTGTTTAACTTTATTGTATCCAATTTAACTTTCAGATTCAATATTTACGTGAAATGTCTCTACAACCTGCAATTTCATATTTTCCGCTGGTTTTAATAAATTTCAGAATAGGAATAAAAGCAGAGTGCTCTCTCTCACTACGAAAGCAAAATCCCTCAATATTTAGAAAAGCTTTTCTTATAGCATACCAAGAAATGATGTTCAATGAAAGTACGACATAAAATACAGCATGTTACATGTGGGTATTGCGTCTACCTACATTTCATGTGCAAGTGTGATGTTAAATAACATGACCTACTTTAAGGCATAAATAGTTCCAACATTAAAGTGGTCGATTATGCATTATCGTTCTTCCTTGAATGTTCTCACGCACCATTTTATAACTAATACTTTTGTTACAGAAAAAAACATTTTTTGATGTAGTTGAAAATTCAAAATCGAGAAATCGTATTAGTCATGAATAATAATGTCCTTTTTAAAAATAGATAGTTTCCTTTGAGCCAAGGATTTTATTTACTTCCGAGTTATTCAATTTTAAGAGGATTTTTAGAATAGATATATTTTCTAAAAAAACAAGGAGTAGTAGGTGTAGGTAGTCCAATGGAAACCTCTGGACTAAAATTCGAAAAGTTACTACAGGTGCCACCAGATATTATTGATACATCAATCAATATTTTCGACTTTTTCCATTATACAATGAAAGAGTGAGGTGATTCCAACCACATTCTATTCTGTTGGTCTAATACTTTCTGCTTAATTTAATTGGAAAACTTTACGTCCTTCTTGTAGTGAGTTGCCGCATTATTTCTTATTTAGCCATTAATAAAGGGTCTCATTATCGTTCCACTCCTACGAAAGAGTCTAGCACTTGAATATGCTATTCACGTAGTTCGTATCTGTTTTTGTGATATGAAGTAAATAGGATTTTATTTATACACACATTTCTGTTTAACGAGTTGAAAAATTGATTTTTTTACTTGCATGCAAATAAAATTCATTTAAATTCAACACAAATGTGTTTCCACTGCAGATTATAAATTAAATTTAGTCAAATCTAGTTAAAATGATTTTATTACAGTTTTTTGTACATACAGGTGCATATAAGAAATTAAAAAGAAAAGAAGTAATAAAAGAGCTGTACCCTAGATTTGACTTATTTCCATAGTTGAATATTTTTATAAAAAATCGATTTCCGAGAACTCATCCCATTGAAATTTTTTATTTTAAAATTTAAAATTAATAATTTGCCCATCTCAAGATTGTATTTATCTCTCAAAATAATTGCAACAGTAATAAATAGAATTGGAAAAAAAATATTTTTTTCTTCATTTCGAATTTAATTTTTTAAATTTACATTACGTTGGAGTCATCAACATTCAATTAAAATTTAACACCTTTCAAGAATCGCATTGATTTAAATAAATTCTACATTTATCGGATGCGTGCGTTTAACAGAACTCAGAAGAAAACAAAAATTGAATAAGTAACACATGTTTGATAACACGTGATTAATAATAAAAATTATTTAAACAGAACACCGGAATGCAGCGATAATTGCATATTTTAGAATTGAATCGAACGCAACGTAAGTTGGGTATTGATAATACTATAATTACAGGTCAACGATTTTATATTCGCATTAAGATAATATTGAATAAAAAAGATATTACACTCAATTCTATGGGGAAATACATTTGTACAGATTTGCAAATGCAAAAAATAGAATATCTCCGATTATTGCTTATATTCAGAGTGTTGTCACTAAGGTTTATATTCTTAGTAAACTCCAACGCTCAGTTTTACTCGTAATTAAACAGCTTAAACAATTGAGTAATTTATTCCGAGTAAGAGATCGATTTACAACGTTACTCCTTGGAAATTTTAATGAGCTATTGTTTTTTGAATGATTGATTTTCAAAGAATTAACTTGAGTGCACTTTTAAATAATAACGCTATCATTCGACTCATTCTGTGCATTTTTTTTTTAAATATTAATGCTAATCAATATATTTTAGCTTTTTTTTTCAATTAAATCGCTTCATTCTTTCGGCCACTTTTTATACTACATTTCTGAACTGTTCTTGTTTTCTCGGCCCCTATAAATATCATCAAGATTATATAAACTCCAGTTTAAGTTTAAAAATGACAATTGAATGGAATAAAATTTTAAATTTGATTTCAATAAAATATGCTCACTCATATTACTGCCTTTTGTTCATATAATGTAAAAATCCAGAGCTTCCAGTTTTAATGCAGATTGGATTAAATGATGTTATTAAAAATGAAAAAATCTTAAGTGCAGTTTACCCATGAAGAGACGTACTCATGCTGTTTAAATTGATGGAAAAATGCGTATTTTTTATACAATATGAGAAGAAAACATCTTTATTTAACTTTAAAAAAAATATACTTTGAAAAAAAAAACTAATAAATCTTTTCTTCCCTTTCATTACAGCTAAAATTATATTTTTCTACATAGTATTTTATTCAGCGTTAGCTGGTTTTTTTGCTGCTATGTTAGCTGTGTTTTATCAAACATTAGACAATGATAAACCAAAATGGCAACAAGATAATGGTTTAATTGGATCAAACCCAGGTAAGATATGATAACGCATTATAAATACATTTTAATTTATAATTAATATTGCACAATAATTATTCAAAATCCAATACTAGTAAGTTTTCCTTAAAAGAATCCGCAAGCGAAGCAGCACGTTTAGGTGTAAAAAGGAAATAGTCTAAATGGCTTTATTTAATTAACTAATTGGATTGTATAGGAAAAAGATTTTACTTTGGGAAAACAATGAAAGAACAACAAAGTATCGAACTGCTTATTTCTATTATGTGATCGATTTACGACTAGTATTAAGAATTACTTTATAAATAATGACTTTTTTATGTATTCCTCAAGGTGATGATTTTTATTAAATAAAACTTCCTTTTATTTAATTCAATGCGTCTATAAGCGATTTAAATTTCTAAATGGGATTTATAATACTTGTGGTCTGAAATGTCGGCAATAATATTTTCAAAGTCGAAATATTAAAAACAATAGGTACAGAGTGGCAATGAGTTGAAGGCCTTTTTATTATATTTCATTACTTATAATTTTAATATAGCGAATGTTTACAAAATAATTTCGTCGAATAATTAAAATGGGGAAAAAATCGCTTTTTTTTTCTAGTGCTAGTGCTATTTTTTCTAATCTTATGAGTATATTGTAAATATTTGGATAGAAATAGAGCGTGCAAGTTCTTTGAAACCTATGTCGACTTTTGTCTAGGATATTTTTTTTATCTTCGTCACAAAAAAAACGACTTTTTTTAAAGAACTTTTACTAAATCATATTCCTTTTTTACTAAATCATATTCCTTTTTTTGTATTTCTGTATATTACAGGTCTTGGTTTTAGACCTATGCCTCCAGAAGAAAACGTTGAGAGCACCTTAATTTGGTATGTTTCATCACAACCAGATAACTATAAATACTGGGTAGATGAGACAAGTAAATTTCTTAAAGGTAAAAAACTTCTATACTCTTTCGTCTTATTAGTTCTAATAATATGAAACTTTTATTTTATCAAGAACTTTCCGAGGGCCGTACAAGCAACCGAATGAATTGCAGTTTTGATTCTCCGCCACCAGAAGGCAAAGTCTGCGATCTAGATCTAAGTAGTTTCAAGGAATGTACTCCTGAGAATAAGTTCGGATACGATAAAGCGCGACCGTGCATATTCCTGAAATTAAACAAAGTAAGTAATGGACACGTGTTAATGTAAATTTTTAGCATGATTTTCTGATGGACATTGATCTAATATGAAATCACCAGAATGGTGTCAATATTTTTTAAACAAACAATTTAAAATTAAAATTTTACAGATTTATGGTTGGGTACCTGATATATACAATGACTCAAACCAATTGCCAGTTGAAATGCCCGATCATCTTAAAACGCACATTGCACAGATGCAGGAACTTAAACCAAAAGAAGTAAATCAAATAGATCTAAATTAAATAAATAGTTTTGTTTCTTAAATTAGTATTTTTATATTTACAGAACAGACTAGTGTGGGTTTCTTGCGAAGGTGAGAATCCTGCTGATACTGAAAATATCAAAGCCAGAGATTATTATCCACGAATGGGTTTCCCAGCTTACTATTTTCCCTACAAAAATACTGATGGATACGTTCAGCCTGTTGTAGCAGTTCAATTTGATGTAAATAGTAAGTACGATTCCTTCATTAGCAAAAGAGTTACGGCCTATTTAATAAAATTTCTAATTAATGAAATAGATTTTAATCTATAAGGAATTAAATTATTAAGTCAAATAATAAATATTCTTATTTCTCAGCTGGTGTTCTAATAAATATCGAGTGCAAAGCCTGGGCACGAAACATTATCCACGATCGTTCAGAGAGAAGAGGTTCCGTCCATTTCGAGCTGATGGTTGATTAAGAAATGGCAACTCTTTTAAGTTAAAGGTTCATACAACAAATTTAAAATTAATAAATAGCATAAATGACACAGATAAATGAGTAGATAAATAAAACAACACAAGTGAGAAATGCAATAGAACAATTAAAAAAAAAAAACCTTTCAAAAAAGCAACAAGTCAGAGAAAATCTTCAAAAATGTTTGAGAAATGAAAGGCTCGGAGATGGGAGGTACGAGTGGAAAGAAATAGCGGTAAAACAACTACTCATACTTCAATACATGTTTTAATTTACCCAAAAACCCTTTCCTAGTAAAGTAAATTAATTAAACCCACTCTAAATTTTAAGTAGCATAAGAATGTAATGCAATGTAAGCTCCGCAAAACAACAACAAATAACTAAGAGTAAAGAACATTAGAAACAAAATGAATATATTCATAGTGAGAACAAATTACACCGAATAAGTGTTTGAAGTAAATTCAGTTGTTAAACTATTACGTATAAACAAAGTAAATATTTATGATAAAAATTATGGAGATCAAGAGGATAATGCTATTTTAGATCGACACTAACAAAACACAAGTGAAGCAAAGGCAGAAGCATGAGCTATTTTAAATTATCTTTTTTTAATGTCTAAAAGAGAAGAGAAAAACCAATAATAGCGAAAACTGATAAATTTTAGTAGTAAAAATAAAAATTCTAATAATAAATAACGAATAATTTCGGGATGCGCTTCTAAAGCGAAAAAGACACCAAAAGCAGGTGGAAGCGGCACCCTGCACATAGAATTCCCAAAATTGGGGATGATCGTGAGTAAAAATGTGAAGCAACGTAATTTAACGAGAAAAAACTAGAGAGCTAAATTCGCGTACATCACTGAGCTACAATAATAAAATTTAACTATATAAATAAAAGATAAAGCAAAATTTATTTATTTTTAAACAAAGATATATAAAGTAAATAAGGGTATTTAATTATTGTTACTTAATTTAACTACCACTAGGAGATTCAGAGATATGTAAGAAGAACTTGGCTAGGAGGAACAAGCGACAGATATTCGAATAATATTTTTAAGACGAAGAGGTAAAACAAAAAAATGTTATGTACACGAAGGAGTGGCTGAATTTACTTAAATAATTAAGTTTAGTTTTATTCGTGAAATGTTTGTAAATGTTTTATTGAACACTTTTTGTAACAACTATTGTATGTAAGTGGTTGTTGAGTATTTTACGCCTAGGTTTAAAAGTTTTAATGTTTTTCGTTGAAAGCTTGTCTTTTTACTTAAGTTACTGTAAAATAAATGCAAAAAACCAAAGTAAATGTAATTAAAATCATAAGCTACAAACCAAAAAGATGAAAAGTAAGAAATAAACACGATGGGATAATTGAAACTCGCAGAAACAATTAATAGGCCTTTTTAGTATTGCGAGAAAAATTATCATTTTTTAGTGGTTATGCCCTAACAGTCATTAATTAATTTACTGATTCCAAAATATGGTCCAATTGAATACTACAGTATATTCAAAATAATCTAATGACCAAACAAAACAAAAAGTTGCAGCTTACAATAACATCTGAAGATTCAAAATAAGAGAAAGGCATAACTTAAGATAAATTTCCACATAAACTTAGAAGGAAAAAAAATCATTTTTCGCGCTTTTTTACATTTTTATCTCCAATGCAGCACATAGCGTCTATTATAAAGCATACCTTTCGTTGATCTGTATAAAATAACTTTGAGAGAAAAAAAAAGGGTAGAAGCGATGGAGTAATTTAATGAAGAACAAATATGTTAAATATTATAGTGCATATAGAAAGTGTATCATTGTTACATATGGTTTTAAGGAATAAACTAATTAAAATACACACAATTGTAAAGAATGCAGAGTAAACCGAGTGGTCTATCAGAATTAAAAAAAAATGAAATTAAGCCACTTTTGCTGTTGATTACATTCCAATGATCGAGTAACAGAAGGTTAGAAAAAAAATAAAAAATAAATTGTGTGTCTTTACATTAGCGCCGAAATTTTTATAATCGTGCGCTTTCCTTTATATTCATGTTGTTGCTGACAATGTGGTTATAAAACCGAGAAAAAAATTAGGTGATTTTATGAAGTAACTCAGTAATAGAAATATTTAAAAAAGAAAAAAAAAGGGAAGAGTGGAATAGACGCTGCACAATGTGGACAGTTTCCGATGTAACAGAATCAGTGAAAGTACTTATTGTAAGCGATAAACCCTATATTCATTACTTTCACGCATCTTCACGCAGCTGTGATAGGAGTAAGCCATTTTCTCTTACACACATCATTACTTTTATATTTTATTTTCAGTACCAAGGGTTTTCGTTATATATACTTCTATTTAAAAAAAGAAGTACTTCAAGCGAGTATTATATTCCTCTGATGAGATTGTTTTCTGTTTTTAAATTATCTAAATGCTATTGTTCTGTATCTACCATATAACGCTTTTATATAATTTCCCAGGGCAAAATTCCTTTTATTTTTAAACAAATTTATCATTTTAAGAATTGAAAAATCTCAAAAGGAGTAATTGTTCTGTCATATCAACACTATTCTAGAAAAATATCAATTTACAAAATATTGCCTTAAAACATTTTGTGTGACATCCTGCATAAATCGTTTCAATATCGTGCTCTACAATAATCGCACAAAATATGCGTTTTTTCCGCTGCAATTATAAATTAACAAAATTTTTATGTTTATTTATATTTTTTTTTTTTTTTTTTTTTTGCAAAATTTCCTGTATTTTCCCAATTTATATGAAAAATAATAAATATTTTTCAAAAAGCGCGTATCTCATGAATAATATGAAAGATATTGGTACGATTGATAAAATTAAAAGTATTATATTGTTAGTAATGGATGAAATTTATAAAATTTGTGCTAGTAAAAAAATGATGAACAGAACTGGTTACCTTGCTTACTCTTTTTGGAAAGTCCCTATGCCAGCAGCTACGCAGCTAGAATCATGCAGAATGCATTCATAAATCTCTAATAATAGAAAACAACAATAAGAACCTATAATAGCCTCTTTCTCAACCAGAGCAAACACAAAATAAGAGCAGACAATTGTAAAAACACCATGTCAGTAACATGAGCTAAGTAAATACAAGACTTTTTTGTTATTCTGTTGATTTAAAATTACAAAAAAAAATTAAAGTATTTCCATTCACTGCCCAGAATAAAAAAATATAAAAAAAAAAAATTAAAAAATAAAAATATATATTGTACATTTAAAGAAGAGACTTGTCGAACAAGAAATATTATGCCGACCGGCCCGGCTGCTGGAGAGGCGAACATGTTTCGATAGTAGTTTCAGTCCGAGAACGCTATGCTTTTGATTTTTTTTTTAAGCTTATAAAATAGTCGACAGAGCGTTCACTGTTTTGTTAAATTCGTTATTAGTTTAGTAGTAAATCATCACCATCCTAAAACTTGTGAAACTAATAAAACTCCACTTAACAAGGGCGAATGTTATTAGAAATCCAATTAAAAAGAAATTAATAATTTAAAAAAAAAGGAAAAAAAATTAAAAAGTAAGTAATTAAATAAAAATTTCTACAAAATGATTATTACAATTTGAGAAAATGTAAATGTAAATGAGAAACGAATAAAATTAGTTAATTAACAAAAGAAAAGAGAACACCTAATTTACATTTTAGACTTTCTTTCGGTATTTTCGAACTCTCCGGATTATGAGACACCAATTAAATTTTCAAAAACCAAAGGACTTGGAACGGCGCAAAAAAAGTAAGAAAAAGGTTTGCAAAATTTGTTAATCCATAACAAATAATGAAATAAATAGAACAACAACAATAAATAAAAAAATTCAATTACAGTATAAACTAAAGACCAAAAACTTGTCGAATAAAACTAAACAATAAAAAAAATGAAAATGGTGAAAAAGCAACACAAGGCGAGGTAAATGTAAGAAAAATTCAGATTTCTTCTTGAAACTAACCATAAAAAAACATTGTGACAAAAAATAGAAGTGTGAAGGAACACAAAAAATTTATGAATTATTACTGTTACATTCATTTTGTGAAAAAAAAATCTTTATAAAACTTATAATTTAAGACGAAGAGATGCATTCTTTTTTCCTATGCCACCATCATTCAATTCTATGTTAGAAAATTGTTTAAATGAAAAGGAAATTATTGAGAAATAAATGAATAAAAAATTTAAACAGATTCTTTTCCTTCAAAATGATCTAGAAAAAGAATTTAACGGATGACAAGGTAAAAGAACGTATACTGGAAATTATATAGCTCTAAAACTATCACAGTCTAGTTTGGAAAGTTTTCGGCCTGATAAACGAAACACATGATTTTCGATATCTTTTTTTAATTCTGTAATTTTTAATAAATATAAATTCATGATAAGAATTTTTTCAGAACATAGTTGAGATTTTTATTAAGATATTTTATCTTACAAGCTTGCTTTTTAGCTACCTCTAATATCCTGCTTTCCATGGCCTCCAGTTTGTTAAATATCATTAGTAAAATCATGTTTTTAAGATTCATCAGAAGAAGTTTATTGAGTGCGGTGGTGGTTATGCATCTTGACATGATTCAGCAGATGCCTTTGGTGATAGTCCTGGCTTCTCAATTTATGAATCACTTGAGCTGGATGTTTTTCAATCTTTGCATTTCCTGTTGGTAAAAAAAATTAGTCAAAAAAAAAAAAAATACTTTTTAAAATCATCGACGAGTCATAGAGGGCTGAATAGCAGTCATAAAGGTTTGCGATTACTCATCATAGGTTCAATGGTGCACATCGGTTTAGATGTTATACACCCAATTTTGTTTCTACACGAATTATTATTCTTTTTTTTTTGTGCACGATTTGTTTGATGCAACATGAATTAGAAAGAAATTTAGTTTCTTTGTACACGATTTGGTTTAACACGATCGTTTAAAACAGAATTGAATGTATTCACATTACGGAAATATTCATGCGATTTATTGAAACAGTTTGCAGACAGTCGTAAAAATCCAGAATTCTGAATTGTCTGGTGGTGCATTAACTAAAGTAATCCCATTCTAAGCTGCTCCGAATTAATACAAAATGTTAATTGAAGAATATGTCTAGTAATCTACTATACTTATTCGTGATGTTTTTTGTAAAAGTGTATATTGGCTTTAGAAGGAGGAAGGACAAACTCTTGAAATAAAATTCAATTTTATTTATATGGGTCTAAATAAAACGCCGAATTGAAAACACTTCTGGGCATATATCCGTTTATTAAAGGGCATTCATCCAACTAGACTTATTATAATTCAAATTGGTATTAGCCAATTACTTACTATGAATAGGTTAGTCATCATATGAACAAATTGATAAACATGCAGGCGGTAGGTGTCTTACTTTTAAAATATATCTAAGGAAAATAATAGGATGGAATAGCAATAAAAATAAACAACATACGTTGTGACTTTATTTTGCTGTGCCCCTTTAATTATCTCGGTTTAGACTACAGATTTCTACGTATTTTGATATATGCTGTTATTATCAACACTGCTCAATTATCTCGAAAATTCGATGGCAATTTGATTGTTAAATTTCTAAAAATGTCCATTTGTAAAGAGCACCAGCATTTATTTGATAGTTATTCCAAGTTTAGAAAAACGCGCGGAGACTTCGGGACTTCCCCACACTTTTCAAAAATTAACAAACTGATGGATTATATAGAATGTTGGATTTTTTTGACTTTATGAATAGTAAAAATGAATATTCAGTCAAAATCGTCTATGTCATGACTTTTGTGGGCATTGGATATATAAATTAGTATAAAATTTGAGTTCAGAGCACTCAATAAGCTTTGTAAAAAGTCGAACTAAAAACTCAAATATTTTTCAAATATAGCTTAGAAAATCGTACTTTTACTAATATCTGAAGTACAGGAATTCAATTTCCCAAAAACGTTGTTCTCGTCTGACTCATATGTGAAAAAATCCAAAAAAAAATCCATTTCTCTACGTTAGTGACATGAAAATCATGATAAATAGCCGCTGTATTTAAATACCTCTTATTTTGCAGTTCATTTCTTGCTTCTTAAGATTTTATCCGTTGCATTCAATTTTACGGAAGAAAAAGAAATGAGTATATTTTTGCTTGTCATAAAACAAGGATGAAAATATAGTGTTTATTCAAGAACAGAATTACGGAAAAAGGAAGGAAGACTGACTTTGCGAACAGTTGTCAATTGTTTTGCGCACGAAAAGTAGCAGTTCGACTGAGAGTTTTGAGTTGTGAAATATTTTAAGTAATTACAAGGGACAAAGAGATTCCCATTGATTGATTTTAAATCAGTGTGGTACAGGAAATTTGCAAGAAAATATTGGCAAAATGTGGGCAAATAGACTGGTGCTTTTTTGTGTCTTAACTGGCTGCGGTGCATTAGCTAACGGTGAGTATGGGAAATTCGATTAAAGTGCTAAATGCGTATTAATTGTTTTTGCTGATTGTCCGAAATTGGTGCACTGCAAAGTGAAATTTGGTCGAAGGTTAGTCACAATTTTATGGTCAAATCATGTGCTATGTCGCCATGATACAATTTATCCGTTTCCGAATGGCGAAAAAAAATAATTCCACAGGAAAGAAATTCGACGATGGCTGCTGACTGTGCTTTCAGCTTATTCGAGTTATTTATTTCTTATTAAATACTTTTATCATTTCGGATGACAAAGGCCTTAATATAAAACAAATGTAAACAGAGCACGACTCTAAAGTGCGGTTCTCTTTGTGGGAGTTGCGCTATTTAGTAGATTAACAAAGGCCAGACTTTAAAATAAGCGTCTTATCTACATTTCTGTTTGCCTTCGATTAGAATTGGTTATAATTTCTAGTTTGAGTGGCTATAAAGCTGCCTAAATGTTTCATAACGTAGTGAAAGTCGCATATCAGTAAAATTATTTGCGCTTCCATAACTCGCTTCGGCTAGAAATTCTAGCTCTAACTTCCTGGGAAGAGTTTATAACAAAAAATATTCTATTAGATCAGAATATAAAAAAAAAATTCATATGTTACATTCGCTTCAGTCTTTCAATATTGCTTTATCAGCTAAATTAACTGATAAGTTTTTATACAGATAAAGCAAGGAAGGTGGATAACGCACCAGTAAAGGGTTAATGTGTTTTTTTTAATCTTATATATCCAACAGATAAGCTTCAACAATTTAACCAGCCTTCCATAGAAACTGACTCATTAGCATATGACTCAAAAATTGTTATGATGTTCTTATATAACGATCCAATATTTACCAAAAGGGAAGTATTGTTAAGCTAGAAAATTGACGCTCTGTGGGCGGGATGCAACAGTTTGTTATTTCTAGAATTACAGACCTTAGAAAAGAAGTTAATACGGTCTGAAATAAGTTAATTTCATGGAAGTCATGCAGTATTTAATAAAAGATAGTTTGCAGTATAAAAGCACCTATCCATCGAAATAAAAAATATTTGTAAGCATGAGTAATTTTTCTACTCTGATAAATGCAGGTCGATAGAAACGATACAATGCTAAAATTCTGGGAAGCAGTAAATCAAATGTAATTGTAATTCCTATTTTACAACTTAAAATTAACGTAAGCAGTTAAACATTTTTATAGATAGTGAGTTCATAAATAATTTTGTATTATTAGTACACTCTTGGGTGTACAAGTTAGTCTAGCACCTTTGGACTGGAGATTGGCTTCTAATTTATAGCAACACTTAATAAGGAACTAAAACTTAATTTTTAGAATTAGGAATGATAAAATCCTATAAAAATAGTTGCAATACAGAATTTTTAAAAAGCGGATCTCATTTTGCTTCTTAGAACATGTAAAGAATTCCCATAATTTTGATGCATTGTATTGAAATTCTATTCCTTCTCTAAAAGCAAGCAAATGGCGAAGCACAGTAAGTACATAATTTAGTTATTACGATCTCTATGGGCAACAATAATTTGTGAACAAAATGTCCACTAATTTTTCTTTCTGTTTAAGTAAGTAACTTAATTTTAAAAGTAAACCGTGATCAACGGATACCTAGATTTCTTGCCCTTGACTCGATATGATTAAAACAAATATGATAAAATACTAATAAATAAAATAAAATAAATAAAATTCTTGCTTATATTGCCCTGCAGCTGTTGGAATTTTTTAAGAACTCCAAAATTTATAGAATAAACACGTTTTTCCAGTATTAATAAAAGTTCCTTTTATATGTCGTGATTAATCGTGTTGATCCAAAGTACAAATTTGGCGGATATGCACTTGAATTACCTTATCAAATTATGAATGCAATTTCTTCTTTAAGAACTCTCGGAAGAAATCAAATGGTCAATAAAGAAAGTAAATGTTTCAAAGATTGCCTTTCAAAAATTCATGCATGTATTTATTTTCTGTATATATAGTTACTTTAGAGGCATTGATAATGTTAAAGGTAAATAATCCAAACCTACAGGGGATTTCTTGATAAGCTATAGGTAGTTATTTGCTAATGGACAGAACATTTGCAAAAATTGTAGCATGCTTTATTTTTTATACATACCCGCTTGCTGTAGGGAACGAAATAAACATTTAATAATAGCTGCGTGCAGACCTTATAAAGATTTATTTAAGATATATATAATTTATTCTTAGGAAATAAAATACAACTTTTCGAACTGCGCTGAATATTTTTGGTTATCTATGGGACCATCTTATAAATGGTAAAATCGATATTTTTTCACTTTTTTCTTAAAAGCTGAAGAATTAGCAGAAATTTGTTTTTAGTGTACTGATCGAGACAAAATTTGAAGTAGATTGATTGAATACGATTTGAGATATCGTGAGAAAACAACGTTTAAATTAAATTATCTCACTACTGTGCCGCTTTTCTGACCATTTTTGATGTCTTATAATTTTAATAAATTAAAGAATTTTTAATGAGACTTTTTGTATGTATACTTTTAAAACTATAATGCTTTAGAAAAAATGTTTGGTCCACATTTCGATATTCCTTAATTAGTTATTAATATATATAACGTTATTTTTAGATAAAAAAAAAAAATAGAATAAACATTTTTAAAAGAATTATAATCTGAAAAACTGCATAAAAGTATTTTCTTATTCCAATATTTTCAGGTCAAATTGATGTTAAAGATGCAGTAACAACAACTACAATTATTGAAGTACCGAAAACTACTCCGTCAACAACAACAACAACTACTACTACAACTCCAGCAACAACAACAACCACAACTCCAGCAACAACAACAACACAGCCTCCAGTTACTACAACAACACAGCCTCCAGTTACTACTACTCCGAAACCAACTCCCTTCCCTAGCCCTGAGATTGGAAACTGGACTACGAGTTGCATTAAGATTCAGATGGCTGCCCAATTTAATTACACTTATGTTACTAAAGGTAAGTCCTTGAAAGTCTTTTTTTATTATATTGAACTTAAAAGGTTTTGTAATTTTGATTTTTTCCAATTCTTTTGGTTTCTGTGCACTTTTGTTTTTTGTTTTGTATTATTTTTAAATATTGACGGTATGAAATTAAGAAAAATATTTACAACTTTTGCAATATCGATTTTTAATGAATATTTAAGATTTCGAAATTTAATGTAGTAAAATATTTGATTTATTTACCTATATCACGTTCTTAAAAAATTTATATTATGCTAGAAAATAAAACTGCAACCGGCATCGTCAATGTGTCTCGAAATGCGACAATAGATGATCAGACTTGCCTTAACCAATCTCAGTCCATTGTACTAACGTGGGAGGACGACGAGAACACTAGATATTTAACTCTACAGTTTGGGTTAAATGGAACAACACGTTTTACGTTGTTCACAATTTATTTGAAGTTCCATGATAACACTTCAATTGGTAAGTTGGCAACTTAATAGTGGTTCAATAGTAAATTTAAAATAATTACAGCTGATCAAGTTGAACTATTTCATTATGGAAATACGTTCACTACTCCCCTTCAAATGTCATACCATTGCACCAGGGAGCAGAAACTCAGTTTAAAAAATAGTCTTCACGATGCGAAAGATGTTGGAGTTTTACATCTAAGCAATGTTCAAATTGAGGCTTTCCGAAAAGGAAATTCAACGAAGTTTTCTGTTGCCAAAGATTGTGACGCCATTGATACCCCTGATATCGTTCCAATTGCCGTTGGTATCGCCTTAGCTGCCTTGATTCTAGTAGTCCTTATCTCATATCTTGTCGCTAGAAATAGGAACAATGCTAGAGGCTATGCAAGTTTCTAATTTCACGGTTATTTTGCTGTGAGTAGTTTTGTCTTTTTGGTATTTCGTTTTAATATTAATAGAAAATTATAAAAAAAAATGTAAATATGAAGAAAAAAAAAAGAGATTTATAAAATTATCAAAACAAATATTAGTACCAGCATATTTCTCATGTGGTTAATTTTTATAAAGTTTCCGATTGCTAACTGAGACTTCTCCCAAAAAATTTTAGTTGCCCTTATATCGTATAAGATTGTGGTTTTGATTCCCTGTTAAGAGTTTGTAGCACGTCAGCTTGTGCAAAATTATAATCTACTGTGGTTGTAAATTTGCTTTTTTCCAAATTTAAAATTGATTATTTAATAGTATGCAAATCACAAGAATTATACAAACTCAGGCGTATGAATCATGATCACTATTTAAATTATCCTGTTTTCAATATTTCATTATTCCTACTTGTATTATGTATCTTCTGATATTCGGCAGAATCAAGGCTAGTAATTAGGTTGGTAATAACTGGATAAGGTAAAAAAGTATGTAAGAATTTAATATACAATAAATTTTTATTAAGTACGATTTTCTTTTAATCGAAATAAAGGAAATAGTAAAATTTAATAGTTGTTAAAAGTCAACAAACCTAAAAATCCCTATTTATATCTGGCTAATGCGGTTTTTACTAGATAACATGGCTTGTAGAATGTGTTTTGGAATTAAGTTGCAGTGGTGTTATCTGCCTCCTGATTATTTCCTAAAATTGACTACCTACAGGATTCCATAAAATCTTCTTTACAGCTTAACTTCTCAATAAAAAAGTACCACCAGCTTTTCTGGTCTAGTTTTGTGCTGATATTTGCCCCTTTTTTTAATACGTCCTAGGATTCTAATGTGCCTTTGCTGGTAGAATGCCTCTGTGTAGTTTTACAAGCCGTACACTTTACCTAGTGTAATTATCTATATTTATTCTTTAGGATTAGTTAAAAATCGAATATGCTAGGAGTTGTAGGTCATAGGTCTGCAACGTGACCTATTTGCAATGCAGCAATGATTATATGCATTTAGTATTTTGAACAACTTGTGGACTGCTGACGGTTCTTTGGATCCTGTTGGCTGTAAGCCATTTTTAATTTGGGCTAAGGTGAGGCTATAAAGCTTAAATCCCCCATCCTAAGCTGCTTTGTGATTTACAATAGAGAGAATAATTTCGAGTTTTTACTTCTAAACGTTTTACACGGAATTTTGTTTTCTCACTACTTTGTAACACCTTTTATAATAAATTAAATTAATAAAATTAGATCTATTGAAATTGTTGAAGTGCTAAACCCTATTAGTCTTTTCTCAAGTGGAAGTTGCGTGTTGGAGCTTGTGTTTAGTGCCATGTGCCATGTTACAAGGGATTCAGTCTTTATGATTATTTTGAATAAAATATAATTCTCCAACAAGAACAATCTCCCAAGGAAAACCATTTCAAAATAATTTCTTTTTCATGAAGTTAATTCGTTTAATATTTCTTACAAATCGATTTGATAAATTTGGTTAAATTTTATATTTTTCCATTTTTTTAAAATCGATTAGCTTTTAAAAAGTACACCCTTTTCTATAATTAAACAAAACAAAAACAAAAATATAAAAAAAAAGTATTTTTATATCAGATACAGTTTTTAATCAATGAAGTGAAAAAAAAAACAAAAACAGAAAGTTTGTTGTTTTGCCAAATGGTCTTAAAAGAGTTTGTTTTCCAGTGATTGTGCTTGTTTTGGAGAATGTAAATATTTATAAATTGATTTGAGCGATTTCAAGTGAAATGCGAAGAAAAACAAAAAAAAAGGAAACATGGGACTGCTTAAGTAAGATAGTTTTAAAATTTAAAACTTTGTTGATAGTAAATATATCTTATAAATTAGTTACAGTGATAATGTGAAAAATTTGATTCTGGTTTTATAAGCCATTGAGATAAAAATAGATGTGTCCTTAAAAGAAGGTAGTATTATTTCTCTTACTGCTCTTCCTAAGGTTGTAATCCCTAAGGTTCACTTCGCCAGGCGTCTATAAATTTACGAGGATTGCTTTTCTCGAAGAAAGAGACATTCAGATCTCTACTTTATTTAAGAAAAAATAAACAAACTAAAGGGTAGAAATGCACATGTGGAATTAAATCACTAAATTTGAAGTTTTTGAGTAAACTTTCCACATAATTATAATAAATAAAAAAATAAATAAAAAAAAAAAAAACAAAAAAAAAACGTTAACAATCTTTTCAGCATGGCTTTAAAGGAAGGTACACTTTAACAATTTTCTTAACTCACGGGAAACGTCCCCGTGGGATGGCTTCGACAGAAATCCACCCGAATATACTCGTCCAAGTTTTCCAAGGCTTAGTAATACTGTTACAGTATCAATGAACTGCTAAGTCTTTACTTACTGCCCGACATTAGCCATTCGTGGCTCAGAATACTGGCTCCAAATTGAGCCATTAAATTGATATTTATGAGGAGTTGTCAATAACACGGACCCAGCCAGGGCTTGTTGTGCGGTTCTTATTCAAATGTCCTTCGAAGGGAGTGCGCCTGAGGAACGTAATTAATGGTCATAAATTTTAATTTGCCGAAAGCTTCTTGGATTTGGAAGATACATGAATAGGGTGGCAGAGATCTTTCTTGGATTTGTTTATACTGGGGGAACTTTGTGTCGGGTCAATTATGTGCTTGTCCTGGTGGCGACCTGGGGCGAATTAGGAATTATATCGTCAAGTATATCCCAATTTCCGTCGAATTTAACTCTTATCAAAAGACCTAATTTCAAGATATAAATATTTTAAATCACTTAATGTTACCGTTGAGAATAAGGAAAAACTTTGGTAACGTTAAAGAAGATGATACACATTTTGGAATTAATTTGTAGATTCAAGTTTGCTCTTTATTGTTTTTTAAGTATTCATGCTAGTTTTTATCTAGACTCTGTTTCCTACTTTAGTGGTCTTGCTCTTGTTATGAGATACCCTTACTCCAAATAATCCTAGAAACATTTTTGCAGAAAAAGGTAGAAATGCGTGTATTTAAATATGGGTGAAACCTACATCTAAACAATCTTTCCTTTGAGATGTGTAAAACTGAAATTGGAAGAAAACTGTCCAACTTTGTGCTGTTCGAACTTATAATAAGAAAGTGGAAGATAATTCTAAATTGGGAAAATAAAGCCATTGGGGAGTACACTAGTAATACAAATAATGTTAATATTGCTAAAATAATCAAAGTATTCGCCGAAATAAAATTGATGTTTCATACGTTTCATCAAATGGGATACAAGACCACAAAGGTCATCAAATGGAATACAAGAGCATAAAGGACTTTTTGAATTAACTTGGTGAAATTTGTTTCCTTTCGCGATATCTCATAAATCTTAACTTTGGAAAAAAAAAGTAATTAAAGATAAATTGACTGACTACAGCGGATTTTCCAATTATGATTTCGAGCAAGTTATCATTTATACGAAAGATGTGCAAGAATTGAAAATCTTAATGAACATTTCCTTCCTACGCTCATCTAAATGCTAATAGGAATTTCACCCTTTCGAGATTTCAAAGCACTCCATCCCACAATTAGAAGGAGTCGAAAGGGGGTGGAGTAAGAGAAATTCATGCCGTAAGCAGAAGTGTTCTTTATATTTCTAAAAATGGAATAATAAATGTGAATGTCTCTCGTTGTGTTCCATAGCATTTGTTGGAACCAGGACAAATCCATTGAACTTCATACCGTTTTTGTTTACCAGAAGAAGATTTCGTTTTAATTTCATCATTATTTTAATATTTTCAAAAATTTAATACTAAGTAGTATGTTCTTTTCGTAAATTACGCAGTCCATTTTAATATACTCTCTTTTAATTTTCTCAAGAAGTGAAGTTTATGTGTATGGAGACTTTGCTTTACAGACAGTGATTGATGATGATTCTTTTTTTGGTTTAAATTAAAATAAATATTTATGTGATAACTCAATTAAATTTCTATAAAATCCTCTAATCTATAGAGAGTTTAAATCATAAATTTTAAGAAAGTAATATTTACTTTGAACGCAATATACACAATTCACAGAAATCGAAAATTTTTCTTAAAGTGTACTTTTGGGCAAAACTTACATATAAAAATATTCTTTGAATTTGAGAAAAAATATTGTTTCAAGCAAATAGATAATGATTTTGATACTCTCTCTTATTTATTTAAATTGTTTATGAAATTTATTAATTATTTTGTATATGTGTACGTTTTTTTTTACTTAATTTGAGTTACTTAACATTGAAGGTATTTTTTTCCGATTGTACGATTTGATCTGTGGGGATCTTGTACTATAAGAACTATATTTTTGTCCATTAAAGAAGGGTTCCCTTTCCCAGAACGATGAATTAAAGTTGAACGTATATTAAACTCGTTATCGCAAAATTCTTTCAACTAAATTGTCGATAGGCTCGAAATTTGTTCTTACTATCAATATATCACATTAAAGTAGCTATAAATTCGATACGCCCATAAAATCAATTATTAACCACCTGTAATTACATTTCCCTTCATTATTAATACGTCCCGTGGGATAGAACCAAATGAGGAAATTTTGTGCTCCCCGCAGCACAATAAAGTTTTACTATCTCTTGGACCTTGAATTATTGCAGATCATGAGTCAGGTATGGCACTTCGTCCCGACCATGATGGCACTAGAATAGAACTAGAAGAAAAAGAGACTTTTCAAGAACAGAAATGAAATGTTAAATTGTTCAAACATTTTATAAATCGAAATGATTTAATTAATGGAATTCGAATTTTGCATAAAAAAGGAGTTTATAATGTTGTCTTTTTCAATTTATACTTTATTTTAATTTTTTCTTATTGAATACTTAGAGGAGACCACCATTTTAATTATCGTCCAAATTTTCTTATTATACTATAATACTTTTTGCATTCCATAAGGATGCATAACATTTTTTTTTTTGTCTATTCTACTTTCAGTAATATTCACGCCGAACTAGACTCATAAGTCCTCCTATTTCTTGAACTATTTTGTAAATCTTGAAATTCGTGTCAGCTGCGTCAGAACTTTACGCTATGAGTTTATGGGTATATCTTTATAAATCGTTCACGTGTGAACAAAATTGTCGGGAAGGCATGTCATAGGCCCGTATTAACTAATCTAGGTTATCTTTTTATTCTAACCATTCATAGAGGACTAAAGTTTATTGAAAAATGTGTACCTGCTATAGGAACATGTCCTTCCTCCTTGTAAAAGCAGTAAAAAATATGAATCTAAATCCCGATGTAGCTCTTACTCTGGGAAGTAAAACGTGGAATTAAAATATTTAAACAAAGCCAAGCCCATATGATTCATAAAGTTCATATTCAGTGTATCCAGTTCAAATTGATTCAATACTAACAGCCAGTTAAACAATAGGTCATTTCGGGTGAGTGGCTTCCAGATCATTTTGCACGAACTTAAAGTCATGGACTCTTGACCCTTTTCAACCTTCTAAAGATTTCACATCAGGTTAACTATTTTTGTTGTTGGTTGTAGAGTTGTTAAAGATATGAACAAGGGTGAAATTTAAAATGTCATAAGCCAAATTTATAGGCAGAATCTAAAAAATGACACCCTCAAAAGACAAGAACTTCTATAAGAATTTGGGTGTTTGACGCCCCCCGGGTTAATACCAACATCTTTGCTGCGCCCGAGAATGTAAGATATTTTTCCTATTATCCTCTGATGAAGTTGTTTTTATTTAACCCAAGAAAGGCAGAAATTTTAAGAATTCTTGAGTGCGAACGGTTATGAAGGGTTTGTGCGTCCCTTCTTATTTCATTCCAACTTCCTTCGTCTGACTGAATCATTTATTTCGCATCACTCTCCGTGGATCCTTTTCACATAGCCCATTTCTGTGGATAATGGCATCATTATGTCGCTAGGAACGGCAATACAATTTCGTCAGAGGTGGCTGGATATTGCCGGGCAGTTTGTTCTTTGAACGGCCATTTGTTTTATTTGCTTTAATTTTGATTAACCGGATCTACCGTGAAGCAAGAAAAAAAGATTAACTGTGTTTTGGAAAGATTTCCCATAAGTCATATAAGATTTATTACTATAGAGATGAGAATTCTTGCTGTACGAACAAAAGTTATCTATGGTCCTATACGCTGTATTTAATTTTGTTATTCTTTTTATATTTTTGGGGGGTATAGTAGTAAAATATTAAAATCCAGTTTTCGTATATAAAGTCATCAAAATATAAAATTTTATATAATTTACCATACAGACGTAAAAAGGAAATTTTTCGAAACGTAAAAGGTTTTTAAGTCGTATCAGTGGAACAAATTCTAGATAAATAAAAATTTCCAATAAGCTAAGAGCTCCAGTTCGTTGGGGCTGAAAAGCTTTAAGCAATCGCGTTACTTGGAAAAAAAATTCTCGTTGTAAGTTTATGTTGTTACATTACAACGTTTACTTTGATCTTTTATTTTTATTTTTATTTTTACACACAATTCTACTGTAATATAGAAAATGAGAGCTAAAAATATTTTCATTTCCAAGAAATTGATTATTTTTTTACTCTAAATTTTTTTTTTAAATAGCTTTAAGAATAAGAGATTTTTAAAAAATTCTTTGAGGTTTCTGAATGTGTTTTAACTTTATTACTTCAATAATTCCCATAAAAAATACTAAGTACAATTAAACTTCTTTTTACGCGGTAAATATGTTACTAGAAAAAACGCATAAGTCGAATTTATGTAAAAGGAAATACTGATTTCGTGCATTTCTATTCTTAAATTTTTTAAATTACCGATTTTTTTCCAAAATTTTACTTTAACTTGGTCACGTTAAATCAAATAAAAATCACGTAAAAAACATTTTTCATATCTCAATATGTGATAAAAGAAAATCGCTTAAAAGCAGGTGTAGGTCTAGGTGTAAAAATACTATTATAATAAATATATTAAAAAAATATATAAAAACAGCCTAATAAAATCGCTATATTTTATTTTATTTCATTGTCGACCTACACAATTGAAATTTTTAAAATCTACACATAAAATTAAACGAAAACTTGTAAATTAAAACTAGTGACTGTTTTTGTTTTTATAGACAATTTAACCATTTTGTAAACATAATTAAAATTACATTAATATTGCTAGATCTGTATAAATAGAAACAAAACAAATATCAACTTTACTCGTTTGTAAAACACGAGTAAACTCGTGTTCTTCTCATCAAATGGATTCTTTTACATTTTTTTTTAATTTTTAAGAGGGCTTTTATCTTTTTCATGGCAGCGAGACTGAGTTTAAGTCTTCAAGTGCCTGTGCTAATCCTGCAGATTTTACTGCGAGGAAAGGACTGCATAAATGTCGCCACGAAGAACGAGGAATATGGTTCTTCGAGACATTACAGTGTCGTTTATATGCGTCTTAAGTTTTGCATAGTCCACAACGTTTAGAGGGAAATATTTTCCTCGAAAGGAATAATTCTAAAAACTGTTCATTCTGAAATGTGTCTAGAGCTCTGGTTAGCAGTCGTCTTCTACATGGAAACACAAACACTTCTCTTGTTGATTTTCATCTTAACGATTTTTACGGTGATATTCTTATGATTTAGAGCTATTTTATTTAATACCATGGATTCGAGAAATCGCCTAGTGTGATATATGGCACTTTTATTTCCTAAAGTAACGTATGAAGATTTTTACTCTCCAACAGTATTTTAATTTTATTAAATTTTAATTTTTGTAATAACGCACCTGTTTCAATTGAATGTGAAAAATATGAAAATAAAAGTAATTTTGTTAACCCCAATGTAGTTAGTGGTTAGGTTGCCAAGGGACCAATGGATTAGAAGATCAGGCTGGTATACGTTCAGGTGGTCAACGGATCGGTTAGTCAAGCAGCCAGAACAAACAAGCGGTCGGTTGGTAATATTGTCAAGGGGTCAGGTAGTCAATCGATTATGTATAAGATCTAATGATCAGATGGTTAAGCGGTCAGTCGGTTAGGTTTAGTGGTCATGTCAGGGGGTCAGTAAATTGGATGTGCTCCAGGGCGGCAGAGGCAACCGGGTAATCAGAGGCTAGGTGGTCAGTTGGTTTACCAGTCAGGGAATTAGGTAGTCATTTGGTCAACTGGTTAAGATGACTAATGGGCCGCTGGAGGGGGAATTAAGGGCTTAGTCGATTAAATGGCTAATGGTCAAGGAATGAGATAATGAGGCAATAATCTGATAGAATATAATTTTTCTTCCATGTAGCCCAATAGTGGACGTTTGTCGGAAAATTTTCTAAAAAAGGACTTTTAAAGACAGAAAAGTATTGTGTTAAATTTATTGTGGATTTTAAATAATTTTTTAAACGAAATTATGTTATGTATAAAACTATGTAATATGAAATAAGATCAAAAACTACCATATGTTTTGTTCCCAGGGCTTACAAAATATAAAACATTTTCAGAAATCATATCTTCAATTTTGATACTCTTTGAAGCTCTTTAATTTTTCGCTCATTTAAGGCAATTTGTATACAACTGGAAAATTCTCCTTCTATAAAATAATCCGAAAGTAGTATCAATTTAAAAGATATAAAGATGGGAATAGTAAACTTTCTGATTATTATAATCCGTTTAAGTTGCAACGACCGAACGATTCCTAAAAGCGGTGCAATAAGAAATTGAAAACTTTTCCATGGTCTCTTCTAGACGGCATTTCAATTAAACCCATCCTCTCCTAGGACCACTTTTGCCTGTGCAATGAGGGCCTCGGGCTATACATGGAAATTCCATCACGCTGTTATCTACTTCATTGAAACAACTAACCTTTGGCCCCCAACAAGGATGAAAATTTGTAATAGTGTGCATTTGGATTCAGTCGGGAGCAGTATCTGCACTAGATGGCACGGATGAAACCGACGCGGCGGCGGCAGCTGATGATCCTACAGGAAGCTTGAAAATTTAACGAGGGTGGCAATTTCCGTAGATTTGTTAGGCGTTATTATTATTTCAGCTAATGATTCTATCTACCCTTCCCCCCCAGGATTTCTAATATATAACACTGTTGTTTATATTACCTACTTAGGTATCAAGACTCATCTCAGGGACATCTTTGACCCTGGCATCTTACGCCATGTATAGAAGTTACGTGTTTGTTCTTTTTTGGAAGTTTAACGAAATTTACATACAATTGAATTACAAAAAATAAGAAGCCTTAACCAAATCGAGGGTATAATTATAAAATTATACCCTGCATGTGTAAAATCGGGATCACAAATCAGTTTCTATTATGTCTCCTTGAAAGTAAACAAAATTCTCTCTAGTTCATTAAAAATATACTACCAGACCACTTCAAGACCTATTTCCTTTTAGCTAGAGAAAAACAGTATGAATATTTTATGCCTAGTAATTAGATTTTTTCAAATCTGCTCAATTTCACTAGCTTAATTGTGATCACAATTCATGCAGGATGCGAATTATATGTATCCCGACATTAACCTAATATCCTAAGTCAGCGGGACAAAATATTCCCTTGTAGTACAGAAATATAATCATTTAGAAAAGGTTCGAACCCTTTTGAGTTCTTATGGAAGTTCTGTGTATATTTACATCCATCCGTAATTTCCATTCATACTGTATTAGTCCCACAAAATTTTAGATTGTTCAAAGAATGTACGAAAGAAGCAACAAAATTCTATTCTAAATGCTCTTGTACCCGCAAAATCCCTTAAACCCTGACACTTTTGAAGGTATCCGAAATTGTGGGTAACAAATTTCTGCAGTATCATTTAAATGGAAATGTAGAACAACGCTGTCGCGTACACAAAAATTTATTTTTTCGAACCGAAAATGAATAAGGGAGAAAAATTCCTGGTTGTGGAAAACACATAAGATCGATATGCTCCACTTTTCCAGATATGGTGTATGAAATTAAATTTTTTGGAAGCTCCTTCAACTTTCATTGAATTGTTCAACATGCAGTTTCATCATAAAATTTTATAACTTTATTGATTCGAATTCAATTTACATGGACCGTGTCAGTATCTTGATGATAAAGTTCGTTCGGGTTTGCTTGATTTTATTTTTGGAACGAACCCAATGTACGGTAAACGATTGAACTAGTTTAGTTTGAATTTATGTATTTAAATATATTCTATTGTTTTTAACTATTTATACGGTCGGTTAAAGTATTATTTTAGATGTAATAATCAGTAATATGAAATTATAGTTTATGTAATCGAAGATTTACAGACTGCAATGCTTCACCTATCACTTTCAGGGAGAGATTTTTAAATTAATGCAATAGGCAATTTTATATTTTTATTTGTGCTATAACATTTTTGTGAGACGTAAATGTTCTGATATAGATACCAATTATTTTTTTAGAATCTACAATTTAGTCTTAGCAACAGCATCAGTCAAAGAGATTAAATAATTATGCATAACACATCGATATAATTATTTACAGCGTAGCTAGTGTGTCATTAATTATACCAGTTGAAACTTGATGGCACCTTTACAAGTGATAGTAGCAAGTAATTTAAATCTATCATTAAAAGATGAAAGGATATGGGGCTCTTGCTAAGGCAAATCCTTCAAAGCGTATCCAACAACCTTCTCTTGAATCGAATCGATTTTAATGATACGAATTTATCTATAAAGGAGAAAAAGAAAATTTAAAGACGAACAGGTAACTTGCAATAAAAAAAAAATTCCGCTGGACGATTAAAGTTTTATAAACAAAATTCCTAAATCGTTTTGGACCCTCCAGCTTCTTTGATCACTCGACAAACTGAAATTTTCAATAGGCCGCAATGGCGTCGTCTGCTGCTGCCTCCTCTATCTCGGATAATCATAATTGAAAGGAAGTGATTAACCTCGCCCCCGACTTTCTATTGTGGGCAATTTCATATCATGATCAAATTTACGACCGTCTACCCGCATGTCTACTTCAAAGTCTTGTTATTGCCTTTTTCCGGGGAAGCGGCGCCAGTTTTCCTGCAGTTGCCGCCTAAAGCTCCTTTAGTATATAAAGGCGCTCGAATGTGCCTGCGCTGGCCCGCACTCATTTCATAGGAGTCGTCGTCCCTGCTCCTTTGATACGAGCCCAGACCCTAGACCTTAGACTAGAGTTTTTGTTGGTGTTTCGTCAAATCGATTGGCTGTCTTGCAATAAATCATGCAGTACGAGTATACGGCACGGCGTCACGCAAACTGCATTTAATTCGTTTCACCTTAATTGGCGCCACTGCTGTTGAGCAGTTTTATCTTACGATGGACGGTAAAAGACGTGGGAGATCCCGAAGGTAAAAGCTACTGCCTCACAAATCCAGACAATTCTACACAATTTAACTACATCCACTTCAACTCTTTCAAGATGTTTTTGTTTTTCCTAGCAGGGTGAGTGTTTATTGCAGTATCTACCGCCTGCTGTGGAACTCTACTAAAGCTATCATTAGAGGATTTCTGAAGATCTTCATCCTCCTGTACAATAAAAGATGGGAAGGACCTCCTGCCTTTAAAACAAAACTTGAGAGGTTGTGCTTAAGAAAGGCCACAAATCCCCAAATAAACACCTTCTTCTAGGTGTAATGCAATGTTAAGCATCCTTAGAATTCTCGATTCCCTTGGCATCATCTTATTGTGGTGTTCCGTACAAGGGAACTCTAAAGGAATTCCCATTCTTCTTATCTTCTACACTATAAGCAAGAATCTCCCACGAGGGTACACTTATCCTTGCTCTTGTATGCTTGTCATTATGTAGCCTTTATTTACTTTTTCCTGCAGTCCTTCTTGGATCCTGCGTCTACGTGGAGAGGTATTTACGATCTTATTACGCGTCTTTTGCTCGTCTTTCAACAGGAAACTCTAGGAAAGTAACTGAGACCTACATCACTTTCATTGCAGCATTTAAAAACTTTATCACAGGGAAAACTGCAGGAACTGACGAAGAACACTTATTTAGTTTAGTCTATAGTTACAGCTCGAGCGAATGATGTGATGTAATTAAGTACCACACTTAATCTGAACTAGTCTCTGCACTTATCAGTCAGATAGACAAATGTTGACTCTACTCTTGGTCTTGCAGACTTAAACGTCTGCTAAGGAAAAAACAAGGAACTTTTTGTTTACAAATTTATTAATTAATCAGAAATTTTGATATTGATCTGAGTAGGGTATTAAATTAATTGCAACTATAGCCTTTGTAACGTTGTCTAATTTGTCTCGTATAAATGTGGGTAATATTTGTACACTTTTATTATGATTAAGTGATATTTTTATGGAAGAAGTTTCTCTATTTTCTATTAAAAGAAAATTAATAAAAAAATGATATTAAGAAACTACCAAAAATATAACTTTTTCTTAACACTAGACCAGCAAAAAGTGTATTTAGTTTTCCGACTCTATAACTATAACTTTCTTAGATAGCGATCCTATGACTAGAGAGCGTTCTCTAGTAACGAAATAATTAACTTATGATCTTGCACTACGTGAGCTGTTTTGCGGATTCAGCTCCTAGCTCAAAGACTTATTCTTTGATAGTCTTAATAATTAATAGATGCTTAAAGCTATTCAATTACTCTGAGCTCGATGCAGTCAACAAGGCCTTGAGACCTTTAAATTGATAAAGCTAGCATTGGGTAATGTAGACTAAGGTCAAACAGCAGGATATAGATGTAGCAGGGAATAGATGTAGGAAAACTAACTCAATCTAGAAGTAAGGACAACGGGCTAAAATAAGTTGAGAAGCAAGCTTTAGTGTTAAATCAAAAAGCGACCACTTTGATGGAAACTCTACTAGCGAGATAAGAATTAGTCTAGCTATTGCAAAAGAGTCCTATGACTTGCAACAGAAAAACCACTTCGAGATTGCTAGACAATGGGCCTTTTTTTATATACTTGTTAAAAGAAATCATGACTTCTCTATAATTTAAAAATATTTACAATTGTATTGCATAAAAATTAGTTTAATACAGATTTTGTCTAAAAAGGATTTCACTTAGTAAAATGTTTATAAATTAAAGTGTTCAATAATTGTATATATGCAATAAAACTTCAGTCGGTCTTTAGGATACAAAGCACGGATTTTATTTTATTTTTAAACAGATTCACCTAAAATTTCCGGTTGTATACCTTCTCTCAGACATCGTATGCTCCCTTTAGTATTTAAAATATCATAAAATTCAGCGAACAGCACCCAATTTGAATGAATATTTCAAAGGCAACAAATTTTCATATTATTAACCTCCACGGGTAGGTCTACATATTTTATCTATTTTTACAGCGCAAATGGCACGACCTCAATCCAAATGGGACCATTCGATTCATACGATTTTAGGGGAACCTTAATGCATACAAAATTCATGGAGGCATAATTTCTGGTAAAAGGTCGAATAGAATTTTGTGTAAACCCCCCTCACAAGGTTTGCGGTGCATTTTTCAAATAATAAATATTACAATAAACGGGAAAAAACGGTCCATTGCTACCTTTTTATTCGGTAACCCAGTCTAGTATATAAATCTTGAGTGAAAATGCGCGAGAATCGTTAAAGTTTGTTTTTTTTTTATAATTTTGAGAAAGTGCAACTAAGTAAAAATTCATTTGAATAAGCCATTGAATAAATTTCAAACTTTTCTGGCTACGATAATTATGAAAAGTTTTAAAACTAATTTTAAATCTAAAGGAGAAAAGGATTCAAGATTTCTTTGATTCAGTAGACCTGAAAAGGGTGATTTGATTTTTATGTAAGGTGGTTGGAAAGTATTTCGCAGCCATTCAGAGAATATTCGTTAAAAATTTATTATTTCATTAAGTGTACTCTTGCTGCTTCCTTTTTCATATTAAAAAGTAATTACAAATATTTTTACTATTCATAGTAATTATAGTAAACATACAAGTTCTACGAATCCTACAGATTTATTTACAATTTCTTTGTTTCAAAAGTTTTTATATTTGTTTATAGTTTGCAAGATTGTAATTACAATTAAATAATACATTAATAAAGAAGGTTTCTAGTTCATTAATTTCTGCTGCTTCCTCGTAATTTATAAGAAACTATTACACTAAACTCGTCGTATTCATAGAAGAATTATCGTTTTCAAATTCAGGACCTTTGTTTCCTTTGTTTGCTCTCCAAACATCGAGATATATGCCTAATTGTAAGGCCTTCTAAGTCAAATCGGATTGCTGTCCATAGGAAAGCAGATATAGCTTTAGAAGCAAATATAGAACAAATCAGATTACAATCTACACGTATTTCACATTTAGCAGGACCCTCTGTTTAAAAAAGAGGTATATTTATTAAATTTACAATTGTTTCTTTCCAAAGTAGCACCGGAATGTGAAAATGCTGATTTTTCGATATTACAAGACAAATTTAAAGGAAGGAGTTCTAGCACGGAATAAAGAGTTCAGAAATATTAGCGAAAAGTATAGCCTTTGATATTCAGGACTAGAGTACTCACATATTTCAAGTAATTAAAATTTCTAGTTAAGACCAGGCCTGAAAATTGGTCTTCTATAAAAATATGAGCTAATTTACTTCTGGGCTTACGGTTTAAAACTCAATGACTCTATTAAAGTCCAATTAAAGCCCGTCGGGACGTAAATACGGTCGTTGAAGTGGTCCTTTGAGATGGAGTTTTTACTGCCTGGGCGACTTTCCCTCCTCAACTATGTGCTAATTGTCACAGTTCCGTGGTTAGGACTGTTCAAAACTTGAACTTACGACTCTAAGTATGGACTGTCGGGTCTAGCCATATCAAGGAAAAAAATTTTGTCCGTTCCGGTGAGCAAAACTCTTTAAGATTTCTATAGAAGTAATTGTAGAACAAATTTCATTGTAATAGGTAAATACAATGGAATTTTTTCTCAAAAAGTCAAGTTTTTCAAAGGAAAGTAATGCTAATGAAAATTTTAAGCAGGTCTTTGTCGATTGAATAAAAGAAAGGGGATTGTGGGTTACATTTTTCTTTTCTTTTCTAAAAATGAAAAAGATCATATGAAATTAGAAAGGATAATTTTTTTAAAAAAACATTTGTAAAACTTATTCTCTTTTATTATTAATTGCTTTCTACTTATTTTTTAATGTAAATTAAATACTTTCCCTCTTTAAATGAAATCCAGTAGAATTTAAATGGATCACATGTAGAATAAGACGTACTGAAACAATCTCTATCACGTTCTCACTTGGGATAATTTAAATTCCTATGGAGTAGATACATCTCCCCCGGAAGGTATGTACAAATGAATGCCACGTAGATAAAAATGTATCTCTTGTCTTAAGTGAATAGCATCAACGACGGGATTAACTTTCTCAGCATCGCTTTTATTGACGACATTTCTCCCCTTTTGAAGGAAAAGTTTCCATCTGCTGTGAATTTGGTGACAAGAAAGAAGGCCGGGGGCGTTAAAATTCAAATTTACTACTTTTACTAAAAAGTTAAGAAAATTAAACCAGTTCATGAAAGTTTCTAAAATTTCCGTATAATTTCATAATTTCATTAATGTTTCTATACTACGTTTTAATAAATTTAAATAAACTTTATAATGTTTTAATTAATTGTTTTAATTTAAAGTTAAGACAAATACAATTTGATATTTTATTTCCCGCTTAAACAAGCTAATAGATATTTTAGTTTATTTTTATTAAATAAAAAAAAATTATAGCTAAGTCTTTGTTTTTGAAATATTTTCTAATAAATTTTTTTGTTGCTCCGTTTATTAAAGTTGCATTAAAATGATACCCCACTTAACTTTTAAATTAAAATTAAAATCAATAAACTGATTTAAAAATGATGTATGAAAAATTAGACATGAGTCAAAAATCTTATTTATCAGATTTTAAAGTATACGGAAAAGCTAACTTTTTAAATTAGACAAAAGATAAAAATAATGAAATAATAATAATAAATTTATTAAAAAAAATAACTTTTATATTATTATTTATTTTGGATGTAGGCAAAAAAGAGCACAAGTTAAGAGAACATTTGCACCTTTAGATTTTAGAATCTTCAATTATAAAACATAAAACAAGTTTGTGATTTAGATAAACTGTCTAAAAATTGACACAAAATTAAGGAAATATTGTAAATTATAAAGCGTTTTAATATTATTTAAATTCAAATTTATTGCTATTTTTGTTTAAATATCACTAAAAACCATTCAGGTCCGAGTTTGACTGGTTTGTCCAAGGTTTCGTGACATTAGTCCCATTTTTCCACCTTACAAACTGCTCTATTATATAAAATAAATTTGATCCATTTCCTAAGCACACAAATAGATAAATCCATGAATTTTACAAAAGAACTTTGGACGCTATAGTTTTCCTGTATCAATAAATTATACATGTACCTCTAATATCTCCAATTTGTTTGAAATATTTTTTTTTATGGATTTGGAAATAGAGGAATCTATTCCCATAAATCTTTCACGAAAAGAAATTTAAATGCGAACAGCTATAAAATTTTATTGATAGGTTTTAATGATTTGTTTACTATTTAAATATTTTATTAACATTCTACGCAAAGGGTGTAGTAATAGTATTTTGTAATATACAAGGTATAATTGACGAATTTTAAATGGTATTGATCAATTTAGATGATTCAAGTATAGAACATTTTTCGCGTAAAAATTACAAGATAAATAAAGGAACGTTTAATGAGCGCTTCGTATTGATTTTCGGATGAGAACCATTCACTTCGTGTTCAAAGATCTCATTAACAAGTCCGTGATTTAAAAATAAATCACGTTTCTTTTAAAGGGGATTATTAAAATTTAATATTTCATCCGTGGTCTTTTTGAATTAATATCATTTGGTTGTTACTACTTAAACAAGAATAACAGAATTAAAAAAAGCTTTAAGAAAAATTTTAATTATGATGTTAATTGGTAAATCCTTTAGATTTCAAATCTAGTATTATCTTAGTATTCAGATTTCATTCTCAAGGGATTTTTATTTTATAAAAGCGATTTAATATTTAAGACGTCTGTTATTTCTTCTAAATTTAAAATAAAATAAATACGAGAGAAAACTTTTACAAATCATATTCTTTCATCAGAAGGAGTAAAATATTTCTATATGTGTATAAATTTGCCCATAACTGGCAAAGCTCGTAATTTATGCCACTTTTTGGGACAGAAAATGTGTAATGGGAAAAAGTTCTGAAGGTTCCACTCAGATTCTCTTAGGGATTGCATACATTTCACGAGGAGTTCCGGATATTTCATTTCCATAAAGAGGGAAACTTTGTCGTCACTTACTGGCTGCTACTGATAATGGAGGTGGTGGGTCGAGAAAAGAAAAAAAAAAAAACTATGACCAGAAAAAAAATTTTGGTCAAAATTCTATGAAATGTTTTGGTATGATATGAAAAGTTTAGTGTCTCTTTGTAATTTGTTTGATGATTAGGAAAATTTTAGTTAGTTAAATATTTTTTGGTTCATTATCATTTTCGGGAAAGAATTAATTCCCTCTATTTAAAGATTTCAAAACTCCATCAATATATCGATTATTGAATATCTTTATAAAATGCCGAAAATTTATTTTTAAATGTACTTTAAAGAACTTTACGGCAACAACATTCAATATGACTATGCTCTATACCAAAAAATCTAATTTAAATTCTGCATATTATTCAAAGAAATTTCATGAAATGCTTGGCAGCAGCCAAAAGAAAGAATTTATCTATATATAGCCATACATAAAAATAATCTCCATGTATGATGCAGGATTGCCAATATCCAGTAGATTTCTGTCGCTTTGTTGGACGTAGATTTTCGAATGTTATTTGCAAGAAAGCCAATATTAAAGGAATTCACCATACTGTCGACATATCTTCAGATTGCATCGAATGCAAACTTATTTAACTTGGATGTCGTCGTTTCTCTACTAGAAGAAACAAATCTCCTTTGTAGATATGTAACACTTCAATCAATACTTTTCAGTTGTCTCACATGCTAAGTCTAGTATCTTATAGTGTTCTTTAAAATCCTCTTGTCGCCAAACATTTGATAAGAAAACTTTCGTGAGAATGGAAATCGAACGTTCGTTTTGTCCTAAAGTCACTTTGCAATTCAATAAGAACGAGGAAAATGCTTGGCAAGACTATCTAATAAATTTTCAGTGAATTTTTCAACATGAAATAGTCCTTAAATGTTTTTGTCTTTCCGAGCACGTCCAGAAACTCAATGTTTTTCGTACTTAACAGCATTGCCCAGGATAAACGAAAGGTGACGTGTTGTTTACTCCTCTTTATCTATTAGACATGTCCGAATTTGAAATAGTTCTACTTTTTTTTTTTTTAAAGTTTACAAATTGGAAATCGAAACAAGGAGAAAATCACGTTAAATATGCTTTGACTCAAAAATACCTTTTAATTTATAGGAATAAAAAAAAGACGAACTAAACTCTCCTAAGTCGTTGGAATTTTATAATCCTCTGTCTAGACTAAAGTTGCAATGAAATTATCTTGTTAACAAAACTTCGGGGTAATCCGCTCATAAACTCCATGAACCAATTGCATTTAACGCTCGAGCGGATAGTGCCGGCAGAATACCATCCGAACTAATGGGGCTCCACTTTATGATGGGAAAAAACATTTTATAATAATTTAAAATTTTGTACTTAACAACAAGATGTTTACATAATCCGACGAAAATTGAAAATATGTCCATGCCATGGGATTAAGATAAATTAAATTGTTCATGACTTTTATTAATAAATAAATGTAGAGAAAAAATAAACCCAATACGGCCAAGGAGAAAAAAATATTTTTGAACTGTAATGTGATTTTGAAAAGTACTACCATTTTACTATAAAAATTTTTAACAATATTTTACAAAAAAAGGGGATTAAATGCGTGGGTAAATGAGCTAAATCATAAATCGTATTCAGATTAAATTTAATAGTAATTTGATATTAATAGTGAATTATTTTTAAAGAATGCATTTACTTGGGTACTCTTCATAGTGGCCAAATCAACTATTTCCCAAATCGTTGTATGCTTGTTTTTATTTCATTACTTTAAATTTATTTAGCTAAGTTTAATTAATACTTTCTCTGCTTAGAGGCTTGACTACAACGGCTATTTGTATTTTTTTATTTTCTATATCTCTATAGATTTTCTGTTTGCCTCCAAATTTGTTGTTTTTTTAAATAAATATATCTTAAAATGTTTAGTTAGTCAGAAGAAAATTAGCGGAGTAATAAAAATTTAATGGTATTTTTATTAACATTATATTTTTGGAGCTAGTAGTATCAACGTTTTATTTATTAATTAAATAAATATAAAAGGCACGACATTAATTTATATTTAAGCGTAGCGTTCAAACATTTTCCAATTCAAAAAATTGAATTGTTACTTCTTCGTTATAAAAATGAAGCTACTTTCATTATTAAAATAAATTTTTTTTTCACTTTGTATTATAATAAATAATAAATTCTTTTTAAGAATTTGATCTTGGTTTCCTTAAGTACACTTATAAACTGAATATTTGTCTTTATTACAACAGTCTTGTATAAAGGTCATATGAGACCTGGACAATCACATCTCAACAGACCAAAAATATCAAATGAGTTATATTTGCAAACAAAGTTAATTAGGAAATTTCTAAAATATTTTCTACCGCCAAAATTATATCTAGTATTTATTTTTTGATAAAATTGGTGTCTCTTTTCCATGAAACCGGCCGGAAATATTGAGAGCATGCGTGGAGGAAACAAAAGAAAGTAAACACTTCCATCGTGTGAGAGCGGATGTTATACTTAAACAAAAAATCGACGCACGTCGCCAGTCAAAGACCCCTGGAATGGAAAAGTGGCCATGCAACACGTCCCCGTGTCATGCAGGTGGATCTTACACTGACACCATATGGGTCTGTAGAAGTGGACCTTTCAGACTTCTTAAATGATCTTGAAAAAAATTGCAAAAAAAAAGGAAATAATTTGGTGTCATTTTACAGCAATCGAGCGAATTTTTTTTTTTTTGTAGAAAAAGATATAGGGAACATCGCCAGGGTATAGCATCATTTTAAAACGAAGAGTCTTATTTCGATAATAACCCCTACTGATTATATTTTTCAAAAGTCATATGAATTTATTGGTGATATAAGTCTGTATATCCAGGCATTGACCTGAGTCGAATCAGAGTTAATCTAACTCGATCTAGATTCAGCTTGAGTCGAGTAGAACAAAGTCAAGCTGAGAATCGACCCGAATTGTGACCCAGCGGAACAGAGTTCAGGTTTAATTGAACTAAGTCAGATGGACTTAATCTCTTCTTGATCTGACCTAAATTCATAGTATTTATGTTTAATAATATTTTACACTTTTTGCAACATTAACGTTGCAATCGAATTTTGGTTTTTGGAATTTTTGGATAAATATGTATGTGACGACCGAAATGGACATTAGACATATATAATTATGTATTTTTATTGCAAGGCAAACAATAACTAGGTAATTTTATAAAGAAACGAAATACTTTTGAAAAAGAAATTAATTAAGGCCACTAGAAATTAAAAAAATTGTAAAATAAATCTAGACCTGTGTTAAGTAAATTGTTACTGAATTTTTTGTAGTGTTTATAACAACAATTAAAAAATTCAATTGTGCAAAATACTTTTAAAAAAATCCATCAAACGGAAGTAATTTTCAAATGTTGATAAGAAAATAAAGGGTTGAAATTCAAAATTATTATACAAACACCAAAACCTCGAATTCTTTAGTTTGAAGCACGATTTCTTGGAAATTAATCAATCAAATTTAACAAACCAGGTGGTGTTGTAAAAGGAATTTAATAGGATTTAAAATTAGCTGATATCCGGCCCCAAATTACATTTAAAATATTATAAACCACACTTTTCTTGAGCATTTCGTTGCTTCGTGAAGTTTTAATTTACCTGTCGAAAAAGTTTTTTAAAATCTATGATAAATATCCTATACGCAGTTTGCCTCATTTAATTTGGTAGAATCTGTACCTGTTTAGTTTTTTTTTTTTTCTATAAAATTAAGTTTATCGAATTAAATGGTCCACAGTTAATACAATTACCCTAAATGTTTTTAGTTATTTATGATTTCGTTTGCATTTTGTACTCAAGGATCTAGACAATGTAGAAATGCCTAAACAATTAATACCTGAGAAAATCTTTAACATACATTTTATGAAGCTGCATTCATATTTCCACGATGCTTAAGAAGACTTTTCAAGGATTACCTCCAGAGGAAATAATGAAACCCTAAATATGGAGCTCAAGTCATAAAAAGTTTACAAGCTTGGCAGCTCGGATACAACTTTTCTTGGTAGAAGTCCAACGAACTGCTGGAATCTAGCCAAGTGCAAACATTTTGGACCGCACTTGTGAAAGCATTTAATGCATCCGGTAAAATTTGCTAGATGATTGCTTTTATTCAGTTCAAATTATTGCGAGAAGCTTCGAAAATGTACACATACGTAAACAGACCTAAAATTAACAATACCGGATACTTTCCAGAACCATTAAATACTGAAATTACTATAAAAAATTTGACTGTCGAATTAAAAGCATCCAGTCTTATGAATGTAGTATCTCCATACTAATGGCAGGTAGCCAAAAACTATATAGTTTATCCGTAGAGGCTCCAATTAGTGGGAGTAGAAAACACCAGAGTCCTCAATTAATTTGGAGGAAAATCTCTGTTCACTTTAGGATTATCGTGGTACGCCAAGATTCCTTTCCAGACAGACTGTTCTGCTAATCATCTTGTCACAAAGCTCATTGCCGTAAGTAGTTTCAAACTTGGGGAGATGCTTTAGAACTGCTTCTTTAGCAATTTTACAGCCCTTGCATTGTGTATCTAGAACAAAAAGACCAGCAGGCGTCAGGCGTCGCCGTTTTGTCGCCTTTAAAGCAATAGTCTCGGTAATCTTAGCCAGAGGAAAGCCACAAATTTTCAGATAAACACTTGACGTAGTTCTCGTAATTGTACATTGATAAAAGTACACATTCCACTTGACTGTTATATCTTGCAGGGGATACGGAGAGTGTATATAGAACTAAAGTTTTCGCCTGTGTTATCGCATAAATCCCTCGCAAGGGAGCCCTTTCATCTGTCGCATTAAGTGGGATCATCCATTTTCTGATTGAACGTGAAGCAGTTCAGTTCTCGTAGCTGTTGCAATTTCTCTTCTAAAATGGCTTTCTTGAGAAAGTGGAAAACACAAATAGTCATTTCTAGAAATGCTAAAAACCTTTTACTATAGTTTCTAGAATTAGTGTAATTTTGCCACTTGATTTATTGTAAATGAGGAGCAAATCTGTTTTACTTCTCAACGAAAAATCGACTAATGCTTTCTAAGTCTTTTCAGCTCTTGTGGGTTAACATTTGAAAACAGGTTCATTTAGTTAATTAGTAATATTAACGTAGATTTTCATTCAACATCAACAAAACATTAACAAAAGTTATTGAATCATTAACTTTGAGAAAATTATATTATTTTCAGATTGTTTTTTTTTTCTGTAAGAAAGCGATTTAATATAACCTTTAAAAATAATTTTATATTAACAATAAATCCACAGTAGTATAGAAATAAAAAATGGTTCAAAATTACAAAATAATATTTATACGCCTATTTAATTTGAAACGGCCTTTTTTCGGACATTTTGAACTATAACTTTAAAACCATTTCATTTAAAATTTTGGAAAAAATATTTTTGAGGTCCATAAAAGTAGCCGTTTCGAACGATATCCCACACGAAAAAAATTAAAAGAAAAAAATTATTTTCGACTCGGCCCTTTTCTTTTAAAACTAAAATAAAAATGTTTCATAAATTTAGACTTTCGGAATATCTGCCCGTCTTCAAGATCCAACACTATGCCAAATTTCAAGTTTCCACAATAAAAACTGAATTTTATTATATAAACGCTTAAGTTTAAAATGCTAAGGATGGAGAAAATAAATTCGAATTTTTTAAATCCCTTTGCCTTAATATTTACTATCCACTTTTATTTATTGATATATTAAAACGTGCAACAACATTTCAAAAGTTGTTATAAATTAAAAAAACAAAAATAAAACTGTTGAAAAAAAAACATACTATAAAATTTTTTAGGAAAAATACCAATCGATCTGCCGATAAGTGTGATATTATTTTTGTATTAACTTTTAGATTCATAAAAATGTTTTTTTTCTAATTCAATTTTACGAATAAGTCCAGTAGCCCTTTTTTGGTGACACAACACTAACACTGCTCGCCTTGGATGTGTTAAATCTGCTTCTCCTCACTTGAAGCTTCTAGTGGAGGTGGTGGTCGGAACACAATGGCTGAATATTGGACTACCAGCACTCAGCCTGCTGAACTGGTTAAGCTGTGGTAAACAGAAGGTTCCCCTTTAGCAAGTAGCACGAGGTACCAGTGATATCAACACTATGAGCACCTTAAGCAAAGAAATTGAACAAAATTATATTCCACCAAAAAAAAAAAAAATCGAACGAATATTGAGTGGAAAAAATCAACACAAAAGAAAAAGACCCGATGAAGACCTCATGAATTTTAGCATGTACGATATTCTCAAGGAATCTGCATCTTCACTATCTGGAAGAGACGCTAAGAAGTCTTTTCGCCACCTTCTTCTACAATTTAGTTAGATAATAAGGATTTGTAAGCTATACTACGTTATTTTAGTAAGAGAAGTTTCATACATATTATACACGTAGTGTGTCATTTGGAGGTAGTTTTGAAACTAATTTTAAAAAGAAATAACACTTTAAAAATATTTCCTTTCATCTTCTAGTGTTTACCTGTTAGAAACAAAGGAAACCTTGTGTTAGGTACCTTGCTATAGTCTATTTAACATTTTTATTTTCCATGAGTATTTTATATTTTTTTGGGGTTTTTAATTTTGTAAGCGGTTGACCTTTCTTTATTGAAATGTTTTATTAAAAAAAAAAATAATAATTAACAAAATCCATTAAATCTAGTGAGGATAAAGAATTAACTCTTATTTACTAGAGGTCGTAACGAAGAAATAAAATTAGAGTGCTGGTCTTTATTATCTAACTATGAAGACTTTGCATCAGATTTAACCTTAGCTTATGCTGAATTTGCAGGTACTAATTTATCATAAAAGATTAATTCAACGAAAGCTGTTTTTTCACTTTCACTTTTGTTTCCTGTGAAAGAGAACAAGTTGCAATTAATAAAATGAAAAGCGAACTCAATATTCAGCTCAGGTACAGAAAACAAGCAACTATCAGGGTTATTAAAAACTACAATTAATTAAAAATTATGAAATTCGTAACAAATGCCGATAAACTTAAGATCGTTAATTCTTCATATCGTTGGATAAAAATGAGAACGATTTGTGACCGCAATAATTTGCATGATAGCCCGTTGTCGTTGAACTTTAGTCGTAATCACGACTGTTCAGATTATCCCAGCGGACGTGTGATAAAAACTGAATAAAAAGCCGTTTCCGTTGCTTCAAGAAACTGGTTGCGCTTTCTTTTCTTTGCTAAGTTTAAGTTTACAACTCTTCTTTTGGATCATTAAAAACAAATTTCCAAGAATTTGCAGTTCGTATCGTGGACTTGGTCGACACTTTCTACAATACACCGACATTTCCGATCTTAAAATTGACCCTACCATGATTAACTTAATGTTAGAATGCTCATTGTGACCAAGCCTTTCGTTTTGTCCGTCAAAATTTGTTTATAGAAAATTAAGCGCGGTGTAATTTCTACAGTGGCAACTACAAATAGTAGTGTATTGTAGCTACGGGTGAATATGGTAGATAAAGTAACATATCTTGAATGTAAAAGAATTTTTTTATCTATTAAAATTGTTCCAGTATTTAGCAAGTAACCCAATTTCAACTTTAGACTGGTCTAGGAACCAATCTTACTCGAATTTTTCGGTATTTGAAATTTGTTTATTTTGTTTCAAAACATTATTTTAGAAAAGTGGGTTTTTTTTTTTTTTGTTTCAGCTGAAGTTGGTTTTTTTAACTCGTTAGGCCTCTTCTATATTTTTCTTCTTATATGTTTACTTGAAAAATAATTAGTTTTTCTTTTTCTCACTATTTCCTGGTATTGTTGAAATGAACTAATTTTATCTCAATTTTTAAAAAAATAACCATCAATAGTTGTGAGATTTTTAAAATTAAATCATAACGAGTTTATTAAGAAAAGGTTCAATCTAGAATTCCAGAAAGATCCATTCTTGGTCCGGACCTATTTTTATTATTTATTTATGTTTTGACTACGTAAATTTTTTCCTGATAAAGAAATAATAGCCTTTTTGAAAAATAGTACTAAAATATATACAAAAATCAACCATTTTTACCTTCTTTTACTATAGGCGATGCTTTCTCTCATTTTACTTATATTTGAAAGTACAATAACTAGACAGACTTGAAATAATACTAATAATTTTTCTAAATCAAGTCTAGTCGTTTGCAGGAAAATGTTATCAAATAGATCAAACATTATGCACCCATAGGGATAGAAACTTTGAATTGTTTCATGAGATTAGTTTTTTACGTGACCAGGAGGAAGTCATTTAGCGTCTACTCGTCTGGAATTTTCACGACATAATTAGCAGTTCTTGGAGTACAGGAGAATTTTCGATACAGTTTGCTAATAAAAGTCCTTAAAGTGTATTAATTTTCATGATACTTTTAAGGTGTTCGCTAATCTCTAATGATGGCCATGAATATGGACCAAGAGTGCTCAGAATAATTATCACCAGTAACACAAGCAAGAATAGCAAAAAAGAGCCCTTTTTTTCTTTTTACAACGAACTAAAAAACCTTTCCTAATAGTTCATTTGTTATTTTTTGTAAGATTCCCCTTTCAATTTTATAACGAGATGAGACCAGGTTAAATAAATTATATCTCTGCTATCTTGTTCTAACACTACTTTCTTTGTTATCAAAATTTGAACTTGACTGCTATGTATTTATTTCAACATTCTTTTTATCTTTTTAATTATTTAAGTAATTTAAAAGTCTTAAACGTATAAAAGCACTCTTTGAAATGGCGAAAACCTTCGCAACTCAAAGTAGGTTTAATTGTAATGCACAGATAAAATTCGTTATAATTGTTGACCTTAAAAAAATTTAATGTAAAAATCCAGTATAAACTTTAAAAAATTCTAATCCGAAGTCCCATAAAATTGAGTTTCACGCAAACTATTCTTAAAGAATTAAGAAATTCGGGAGAGAATGTCAGCAGCACTTCAAATACGTGAAGCTAATAAAGTCTGAAAATTATGTCCATTATGGGCGGAACGTGCTACCCTAGTGAGTTTATGTCACTTAGAGCTTCTTAAGTCGTAACAAGGCTAAAACATTACCATCCCGGAAGTACAAGGAAAGGGATAAGAGGAAAGTCGCACTGGAAATCCTAAGCATAAATCCATAAGACCTGACTGCTGGCTCTTAGACTCTTTCTTTTGGAGAGAAGTAGGAACACACTTTCATCACTATCCGTGTTTTCACGTGATTGCTTTTCGAGTCTTTTTTTCACATGGAGAGACGAAAATGGACTTGATCCCTATTGTAACCAATTCAAGGGAAAATAAATTTAAAGATGGGATGCATTCAATATTCTAGTCTCAACAAGGATAATATGGTTCGTTTCTTTTGCAAATGTTTGCACGAATTTTGAAGTGGATACCTTTTTCACACTTTACGATGTTCTACCTTTCCTCTATATAACTTTAAATTCGTTTAAAAGTAGTTTTATTAGTAAAACAGTAGAAAATAGATCAGAGTTAGTAACCATGAAATGAGTTTTCTGAGAACTTCTGAAAATACATATCAGTTTAACATTTACCACATTCGAGGAATATTATGAAATTTCTAAAAAACACGATTCGTCTTGAAAATTGTAACTCTAGAAAGTATAAATTTTTATTTTTTATTCTTAAAGTAACTGTCATTTATTTCAAAGTAAATAAAACGCCTTATATGATACCGAACCCTCGGTGCGCGAGTTACACTCGCGAGTACACACTAATTTTTTTCGAAAACCGAACATGACGGTATAAAACCGCTTAGAGATTTTTAAATTTAAGACATTTTAATTACGTGTAATCAAATATCTTGTCCATGGAAAGAAAAATGTATACTATTTTGTAGTCCTGTGATCTATCGATTGACCATCGTGAAACACATTTCGAAAAACGCCCTTAATGACCTATGCCAATCCATGTAAAAATAGATTGTAGCCTTTGGGTGAAGGAATGATTAGCCTCAACCTTGTTATCGATATTTTTACGTGAAACATGGGCGTTACCAAATATTTCCCTTTCGTCAGCACATAAGTAATAAAACTCCCGACGTTAAATGGATCCTTCTGGGGGTCGGTAGCCATCGCGTGATTGTTTGCCTTCACTACTCTTTTACGAGTATCCATTTTATTCAGACGGGCAGTGTTCTAAATTCTAGCAAAAAATGAACTATATAATACCACACTCTTGGATAATTGGGGGAGGATATTTTTAAGGTGGAAATATATATCTCCTTCCTGTAGAGTAATGTTATGACTTCCTTAAAATAACTTCAGGAGCGTGCGACTTCTCTTCTAGTTTTTTTTTTTTTTAGATAATTTGTAATATTTTACATGGTATCTCTAGTTTGTCTAATAAAATTAAATGTGATTTTATTCATGACTTTGGTAAAATTCTCGGATTTCATTAAAAAAGAATGCCCACTTTCTTAAAACATGATATGATATCTTTTATGAAAAATCACTTAAGTTATTTATGTCTATAAGAATTTTAATAGTGTCAGTCTTGTATCATATTGTAACATGCTTTGAGCATGTGATTCTTAATTTATTGAGGAAGTATGTCGAGAATCCAATATCACAGAATTAATATTATTTATTAATTTCCATTTCTGCAATCGTGGGCGAATATCTGACTAGAATAAAAACGTTTTGATAAAAAATGTAAATTGTGTGCAAAACTGCCTTAGGAAGTGTAGAAAGATTTTCATTTCTTTCTTAAAAGATACATATCAAAGTATTTAAATATTTTAGAGATAATAACGATCGATACTTTCTAATTTTTTTTTTTTTAAGACAGCTCACTTTTTAATTAAAAACTTTCGTTTTTTTTCGACATTTTAAGATATAAACAAAAAACTACAAAATCTATTTGGAAAATTATAAATAAGTTTATTAAGCCGTATAAAAATCCTATAGAAATTTCTTTAGTATTTTGTATTTTTGTGTAAGTGTTGAAAATTGTATAAAAAGTCTAAAAAAGTGGTTAGACAATGAAATACAAAAATTTATATAGTCTATATTTGTCTTAGAATTATCTAGTTGTAAATAATCCATCAAACAGACAAAATTCTAGCAATGTCCTCGAAATTTTCTGAAGACTTAGTTATGTGAATAAACATTTTCTTCTGGATTAATCCAATTGCTTTAAGGACCAAAAATAAGCAATAGGCCTCACTTTAGGTTGAGCTCAAAATTATCTAATGATAGAAGATTTATTTAAATTATATTTTAATTTTTCGACGTATATTAAAAAGGTTTAGTTTTTTTAATAATTTTTCTTTTATAAAACTCATAGTATACTTTTTTTTAAATATATTTGTATCCATTCTTGTGAGAAGATATAACTAATCTACAGAAAGTTTGTTTCTTGAATATTTTTACAGAAATGCTTGTTCCTTGTATTTATTTATCGACTTTGCACCCATTTCATGCTTAGTCTCTTCTCTATCATAAATTTTCCTCGATGTGCATCTAAAGACCAACTTTCAAAGAAGAAATTTTACATAACAATTGAGAATATTGAGCCACTTATCGACAAGAGTCGCCGTCTTGTTCCAGGGCATCCTTCCTGATCGGATTGTTAGGACCTGATGCAAAGTGCATTCAACCATTAACAGCCAAAGGGGCTTAAGCTCGATCCTGACTTTAAAGTTTCATGCCATTGTTACAGAGTACAACTTTACCCATTAGAAAGGAAGAGCTTACCACCTAAAGAGCACTCGACCAAGGAGTTCAGTATCTAAGAAAGTGAACGGCGCACTTGTTGGTGCTTTGACTGAATCAGTATTACACCATAAGAAGCCACAAAGTGTCGTTTTACAAAACCACAATGTTCTGTTTTCAATAGCGTAGTTATTTCGTATATGAATCTAAATCGATAACACCATTCACCTCCATACGTTTCGTCCACACGTTTCTCGAGTGCAATAAAAGCAAAAACAATTTTGTCGGAAATTATTATCTCAGCTAAATTTTTCATAGATCTACAAGACGCCATAGAACAGGAATTGTTCTAGAATGACGAGCTACTATCAAGTATGTAAATTGATGGACCATTTGTTCAGTACTGATTCAAGTGAATAGGGAGGAGACTAAGAATTTGCAAATATTAGAATTTCAATTCATTTCCAAAGAGCCAGTGCAAAGCAAACAGATGTGGACATGGCATCTGCTAGAAGTAACGAGGAATCAGTTTTATTAACACATTTCGTGACATGAAAGCTCCCATGAAAGGATGACATGTAAAAATCCATTTGAAAGAAGATGGTGTAAATTTGCTTTTTGTTAAAGTACATTATTACACGTTTTCTCACCTTTCCTAAAAGAGCCTGCAGGGTAAATAAGGAGGATTTTCCTGGCTAGTCATAGAGACATTGCATAGATGTTATACGAGAACACAAACAACGTATATAAAGATCGGTATTTTATTATTCAATACGTCGCATGCTACCTTATTTTTTTATTATATATAAAATTTACATGTAGAGTTTACAGTCCCATTGTGTTAGTATAAAGCAAGCCTGATGCAAGCTTTATCCAAGTACATGACATACCTATCAAAGACTTCTACAAATTATTTCTATAGGTACTATTAAAAAAAGTCATTATTTGTAACTATTCCACAATCTTCTCTACGTATGGATGAAATTTAGTTTACTATTTTTTATTGTTTACTTAAAGTTTGTTGTATTTTTCATCAAATTACGTGCATACATAATTTCGTTTGTTTAATAAAAATGAAAAACAATCGTTGAAAATATAAGTCCGGAATTTTTAATAAACCGATTTCATTCAAAACTTGTGATCTTAGTAAAAGGAAACAGCCAAATCTCCGGTAGTTTAATCTTGTGTAACACTAGACTTTTATAGTCTTTCTTTGTCTATGCAGAAGCAATATATGAATTTAATAGGATTTTTTTTATAGATTTCGTATCTGAAATTAAAAAGACCTATTTTATGCAAGAAGGATTTTTAAAATATCGTGCCTTATCTCTTACTAGTCGGATATATAGTTAAACTCTACTCCTAGACCAATAGTGTAGAATTTAAGCTATTATTTGATTCAAAAATCACGTGAATACTGTAAAATATAGGATAAAACAAATTCTTATTTTTAAAATATAATCTACTCTAAAAACCTACTTATAAAGAATTTTATTCTTAAAGCTGTGTCGATTAAATCGACGTAAATTTAACGTTATAATACACCTTTTGGAAAAATCTCGTGATTTCTTAATTTTAATGTGAAATGGTGATATAATAAATTAAAAATTCACTATAAAAGTGAAAATTTCTAATCCATATTGAAATTTTTCACCAAGAAACCTTTAAAACCAGATAAAAAATTTTTAGTACTGTCACGCAATTTTTTATCTGGTCAATGTCCGATCTTCAGTTCACTCTTCAGCAGATCACACCTAGTGAGAAAGCGATGCGGCTCGAAAGCAACTAGGTTGAATAATTATCAAGAAAATGAAAAATCGCATATCTTCCCGAAATCTTGCAATTACCACAATTGCTGGATTATGTGCAGAAATTTGCAATTGTGAAGGGAGTCGCAGACTAGAAAGTGCTAGCACAGAGTAGCAAAGTTGTGATCTCACAATGCAAGCTCTTCATAGCTTGAATAGATCTGCCTTAATTCTCAAGATATCATTGTTCTTCTTTAGTCTTTTGATCGTACGTAATCAAATTCAAATAATTTTAATTAAGACAATTAAATGAACATCATTCAAATTTTAATAGAATTGAAAATATCAAAATCTACTTAATTCATTTTAGCTATGTTTAGAGAATTTTAGTAGGATTGATGCAACATCTAATTAGAAACAATTTCCTGCGTTTCATTTGATTGTTTCACCTGTGGGAACCGCGTTTATAAATCCGAATCTATGTCAGGTAACATTTCAAATCATGAATATTTAAGTGAGTACATTTGATCATTTTATAGATGAATAACAGAACGATAGTGTAGCATTCTTTAATTTAAGCAAAAGTGATGTAAAGGTAAAATAAATCCATTGTGCGAATTCCTCAAGATTTTCACATATTTTGCTGAAAAAAAAAAACGAAAATCTGTGCTCTAATGAAGTCTTAATGAGAGCTCTCATGAAACAAATGCGCATATAGAAAAAAATATTAAATTTTTCCTTGAATTTTTTTGCAACATTACAAAATGGAATTTTTCTTGAAATTTTGTATTGAAATGTAGAGAACGTGGGCAAAATTTAAATTAAATAAGAACGTCGAGCGACAATTTAAAATAAAGGCCGTTAAAGCGTTTTCTTCAAAGTAAGTTTATGCTAATAGAGCAATTATGAGTTTCTTCACGGATTCTGCTTATAAAGCAGTTCTCCATTAAGTAAGGAGTGCTAATTTTACTAGACGGATACCGCAGCTGCTTGGTGCTGCCCTGTTTATCCTCTTTTATATAAAACCTTTCTGCTTTTTAATTCCTTTCCTTCTAGAACGACCTGGACTGAAAAGGAATTCCTTTTTAAAGTAAGTTCGTTCTGCAGCAAGGGGTCCTTTAAAATGAAAATGTCGTTATATCGTTTCCATTCGTAGAACGTATGCTTTTGAACTGATGTATGTACATTCAATTATCCTATAGACGTTACTTTTAATAGTCCACAAATCTAGAACCCTGCGACATGGTGCTCTGTAAGAAAAAAAAAAAAAGTCTAACCAGATGCACTGTTTTTCGATGTTATTCTGATAAAAAACGCTCTATATCAAAATAATATTTTTGTACTATCAAATAACGCATCTGGGTATTTAGAATTAATTTCTTACAGAAATAAAAACAATAATTAACTCGTTAACATGAAAACATGAATATTAGTTAGTAAATGTAAACATTCCTCTATTGAATAGCATTATAAACGTTTCTTAACTTACGCCATGTTAAAAATAATAACACCCAATGAATTTGCGGGTTAAGATTGAATTCGGAATTATAACCATTTTCTAGATGGTCTTCTAGATAATCTTTGGGTTTACAGGGCACATTTAGTAATAAAATGTAGCGATAGCAACTACGAGTTTAATTAAGGCAGCCGACGTTGATAGATAAACAGGACTGTGGATAGCTAGAAAAGACTACCTTGCTTACAATGGAGCTTACATAGTACCTGCGCTCCTCCTTTCTTTTCTATCGTCTTTCTTTTAGGAAGGGTCACCCTTTGAGATTTCTCAGAACTACCAAAAAGCATTCAGGTCATTCTCACGTCGGACTAACCCATCAGTTTACTTCGATTAGCACCCTAATTTTAACTTATCTGCTGCTTTATTTGTTACGAGGTATTGATTTAGAAAAACATTTGAATTGGTGGAACGAATGTGAAAAGTATCAATGAATTTTTCTCTTTCCAAGTGAACATCATGAAATAGTAAAATGTTAGAATTAAGTAACTTTTATTTTGATATGAAATAGTATTTTTATTATTCTATTCTTAACAACGAATTGGATAAAAATGTTTGGATAAACTTAAGTTTGAAATATTAATATTAAAATTATGGTTCTTGTTCTAATGAAACTTTACAGGCAAAAGGTTTAAATTGAACAAAATCTGCTCGAATTCTGAAAAAAAGGAAAAAAACAAGCTGAAAAAATAAAAACAGTTTCTGTTCCATGCACTGCTGGAATCTCGCCCCAATGACTTGTAAACGAGCTGGCAAGATGACGTGGATAGAATTTTGATTTTGTCCAATTTTCTCTGATAGAAAAAGGTAGAGCTTAGCGAGAAAAACGCATGTATAGAAAGTGTCTCCCATCAAGGTATAGCCTTGTAACCTTTATTGAGTTTATGGGATTCACTTTACACACTCAATCTGCGAGAAATGAAAGAAGGGTGATTTAGGGATTATCCCTGAAAGGATTAAGTGTATTGAGCTTTGTAACTTCGTTTATTATTATTACTAATACAACACGAATTTCAAAGGAACTGTGTCGAGGGTAGAGAAGTTCCCAACAACTTTGACGATGTTTTGTTCTTTGGCTGTATATCAATTGGCAAGATTACAATAAACACTATTATAAAAAAAAACAAGAATTATGAATTATGAGTTATTTCGTTCTCGAAGAGCTATTCAAAAGGATCTCAAGAAATGTTTTGAAAGACAGCCAGCAAATCTGAGGGAAACAAATCAAATCTCATACATAAAAAATTAAGTGCAGTAGCACTCCTCCAGAAAAGTTATGACACTTCCAGGATCTTAAGTTTTTTTTTTCTTTTTTTTTTTTTTCCTTGGTACATTGAGCGCCTCCGACCGAGAATCGTCTTTTAAAAGAACAATTTTTCAGTTTTTCCCCCTCATAAATTTCTTTTATGACTTCGTAAATTTTCCCTTTTTAAAGCATGTTTTCATTGTTGAAATGATAAAGGAGATAAACCGTTGAGAGTTTTTCGCTTTTTGGTTACCTGATCATATGCAATTTTAAATCACACTTAGATGGGGTCTATAAATAAGGTCAGCTCCTGAGTAGCGCTCTTTACTCGTAATCTAATGTTCTCTATTGGATTTCTACATTCCGCCATGTATTTTTTATTATAAAGTAAATGGTTTCAAAAAATCATAGTAGGTATTAATACCTGAACGATCCAACGAGTCATCATAAATCCTAAATCCTCAAAACGAGAAAATGTATATCTTAAAAGGACATTAAACGTATCAGTAAATGGAAGGTGCTATTATTGCCTTATTTAGGAAAGTACTTTCGCTGACAGCCTATGGGATTCGAACCAATAACCTTTAGAACACTGAACAAGTTGCACTACTACTGATCCATCTAGACTTCAATTACAGGAAATCTCACACAAACTTCGAGCCTACATAGATAAAAAACTTGTTCCCATTTTAAGATTTATCAGTGTTTTACTCTATTTTAAAACTAAGGACCTTGAATAATGAATTCTCATTGTTTCAAAGTTGTGTTAAGTAGATAAGCTCAATTACTAAAACTTCCAGTTTTTGTAGATTATTCTGTCCGTTTATGCTAAAGTTGAAAAGCTTCAAGCAACTTCGAAACACAAGAGCATTCCTAGGAATGAATAAAGATCCATGATAAATAGTTGCAAAGTGCCTTACGTATAAAATTTTAAAAGCCCGGCACCAGAACGTAAATTTATACTTTAACGCCTTTTCCAAGTTTCTGCATCCTGTGGGTCCTTTTTCAGTGTCGCTCCTTAAAGGGATAATTGGCAGGATGATTATTTCTTATCTTAGCGGTATAAGCAAAACTTCCCGCAGGGCTTGTTTAACGCAGTCCTATCCTATCTATGTTACATGTTTTTCTTTATTCCCTAGCTGCTTCTAACTGCAGGTGATGTTCCTCCCTGTCAGGAGCCGGGTGTATGTGCTTAGCGCTTCTCGCTTGATAATCCTCTCCTACAGGAATCCGAACAAGGAAGTTTGCCCATTGTGGCGTGTAATGACTTAATCTTAAGAAGCTCAAGCAGGAATCTTAACGAAGTTAAAACTTGTTAATTACGAGTCGAGTGGGTAACGTAATTATGAATATTTTCCAGAGGAATTCTAAGATGGCTGGCACTGAGATGGAGTATAATGAGACTAGCATTATTATGCAAGGGTTCTACTTTTTTTTCCATAAATCTTCGAACAAAGTCTACACTACGATTGCAAAAAATGCAACTAATTCTGCGAGATTGTAAAAATTTACAAAGTATCGACTGGATATTTTTGGAAATAGGAAAAAAAAATATGTGAACAAAAACAGTCTTAAAAAAGTTCGTATTTTAGGGAATGATTGAAGTTGAAGTGTGTACTAAAAAATCCGGTTATTTCAACATATTTTAGCCATGAGAGTACTTTAGAATTTATACGGATATACGTAAGAGCCTGAAAAATGTATAGTCGCTTATTATAAAATACACGAAATTCTCATTTATTCTATTTTATTTTCTATGATTCTTGTCTTAAAATTTTAAAGGATGTCTTAGAAAAATCTGGATCTCGAATATAGGCCTTAGAAATTCCATGTAGAATTATTGGACATCCTGAATCTTTGCACATACCACTGAAGTTTTGTTTTTCCAACTTCTTTTTTAACTTACGAGTAGATTGATCTCTTCATTTGTGCTTATAGTTTAAAATCATATTTAAAACGTAAAACGTTTCTAAACTATACTTGTTCAAATTTAATAAACCGAATAGTTGAGAAGTTGTGAAGAATTTTCTGTGAAAAGAAATGATATGTTGATTAAATTACATCTGCCTATCTAGCATTCTTTTTTCCATAGGTATTATATAATAGAACTGAATATTATATTCGTACACCATGTCAAAAACCCTTGTTTGCGTTTAAATCCGTCCAGATTATTTAAACAACTCCTCGAATGGAAATTTTATAGATTCATTAGTATTAGATTAGTGTCTTAAATGGAATTACTCAATATCCCTCTAGAGTATTTCCGAAGTTGTTTGAATTATACTCCTTTTTTTAGAATCTTATTCGGTTCCGAGTTGTGGAAGCGATTTACTTTACGATTCTCAAGCGTCATAAAGTGTCAAGGCAGTTCCCGACATAGGGGGTATACAACAGAGGCCACGTACACTTTACGGCTTTAGAGTAAGTCATAGCGTGCAGGCTTTTCCATCAGGCTTAGAAATGCAAAACAGCCCACATTATTCCCTTGCCCTGCTCATAAAATCACAAAAGGTAGACCACGTGGAGGGTACATTTATTCTATACGCATTTCATGACACGAAAGTAATGTGTCACGCCGTGAAATTGACATGCAAAATACGCAATTCGTTCACTCCCCCCAATTTTGGAAAAAAAAAAAAAAAAAGGTTTTCATGTCGGTAACGAATGTCGCTTGAAGCTATTTTATGATATTATTGATAAAACTGACCACTGCGATACTGCATGCTCGTAAAACCTCAATCAGACAGCCCCAAAGGGACATCTAGAAGCCAGCAGGCCATGTTTTGTTTACATGATTTAAATAGGGGTGTTTTGCATTATACACAAATCGATTTTTACTTTAGGTTTGGAGGGAAAAGGATCCATCCCCTTCTACAATTAGTTACATAAAAGAATAATTTAAATAATAAATCATTTGCTTTCCACTGTTTTAGTTGATTTTAATATCATAAATCGTGGTGTATGCTCCAAATACCGTGAACATTTATAGTCAACACTTGCGAAGTAACCAATAGTGTGTTTTTAAAGCATTGCAAAAAACCAAAAACTATCAATGCCGTAAAAAGGAAATATAAACTGCAATTTATAAAATGATTAAAACAAATAGATCCTATTACACTAAGTGTTAAAATACACTATTATTAAGACCATTAATTTTCAAAATGGACCATAAAATCCGGGGATCCAAGAATCTTACTGATTGGGCCTATTATGCCCAACTATGAATTGGAACAATTTTCGTAAAATTGCTATGAGACGATTTGAATGAATTGCTGGACAATGTCCGTCCACTCCGGAGGAGGGAAATGCGGCTCCAGTTAGACGGCTCTACAACTCATTTCACTTTTACGATATGGAAGTTTCTGTACGAAAATTATTTTAGGGGATTTGGTAGTCGGGGATTAGAATGATATTCCAGATTCATGACGCCTATGGATTGTTTTATGTAAGGAACAACGAAGTGAAAAGCTAATACTACCTACGGTCCAATCAAAACCAGAGAGGAATTCAAGTGAGGATGAAATAAGGTTTTTTTTGTACATAGAACGTCGTTTTTCTTCACATTGTATATTTGTTTAAATAAAAAGTAAGACTAAAATTTAGGCTTGTAAATTTAAAATAAAAGTCAATTTTCAATTTTGCTCGTATTTTTTCTTTTTAAACGCTCGCATTTGTTAATTTCTGAAAAAGTAAAACCAAAACTCGGAAAGAATTTATTTTTTTCGTTTTCTAATAGTACAATACAAGTTGAAACTTTCTAATTGTGATAAAACTTTATTTTTAAAATAATATATTAATGAAATTCTTCAGAGATAAGGAAAAAAAGGTGATGATCAGTGTTATCAAAATTTAGATAACTTGATTAGAAAACTGTCTTTTTTGCAAAGTTTAAACGAATGTCTGTCCCAGTCAATTCCATAAGCGAATGAGTCATTTAAGGACTGAATCATAATAGAAGTCGCGGGCGCATGGAATCACCGTCGTAGGTCATTTACGCATCGTAATTTATGGGCAGTGATCTTGTCTGAATGAATTTGTTAGTGAATCATCGTGTCTCGGCGACGGTCATTCTTTCGTCTAAGATTTTTTATTTTGACTGTTTCTAAGTACGCAGTTGTGGCGGCCATTGACTTCACGACTAGAAATTATACTTTTTTTCTTCGAATTTAACTTTTTTTTTATAATCTTGTTCAACAATAAAAACTTATTGACACGCCAAAGTTTTGTTGATCTATATAAAATTTGTATTTTTAACATTTTTAATTAGCACCTGTGAAATAATTTAAATGCAAATTCTCGGGCAATATCAATTCAGTTTATTTTTATCGCATGAGAATGTTGTCGACTTAATTCAATAAACAAATTCAGCTTTGTTTTTAGATATTTTTAAACTTGTTCAACTTTTACTTCAAATTGTGTACGTTTATGGAAGGTCAACTATTTTATATTGACCTTACAACTTTATTACAAATTAAATTCGTGATTTTCTACAAATTGCTGATCAATAGATGCTTTAATTTACCTTTGAATTGACTGAAAAAAATTAAAAATAAGAATAGTTCACGACAGGTAATTCACGTTTAATTTTACTGCTACAACAATCTGGCGTTAACTTACCTTTCAACAACGATGTAAAATTCTGCATTAAGTTCTACAAGAACTTAAACACGGAATCAAACTTACTGAGTCAACAACATTACGTCCTAAAAATAAATCCTAGATATTAAAAAAGAATAAATAATTAAGATAAATAATGGAGAACAACTTTGTAGGATTTTAAGTTCCATACGTTGTTTAAGACTTTCCTCCCGTGAAGCAATAAACCGTCTTAAACTTAAAAAGAAAAAAATCATTTTGTGTTTTTCTGCCACTGTCCAATTAATAAATTATAAAAAAAATTAAAAAATTAAATAAAAATTTTAAAAAATTAAAATAAAATTTTTTTGTAAAGCTTACCTCCTATCATAAGCTTTTTTACATATTCCTTTTTATCATTCGATATAAAATTAATTTAGAAGGATTAGTAATTTGTTTTAAAATTTTGCTGATCTAAGTATTTTGTTTGAATTCTAATTTTTTTTTAAAATATTCTGTGCGGCTGTGCGTATATAATTTCACTAAAATTTGTAAATTTAACATTATACTTTAAAGTTTCATTATATACAAATCTTTAAGATTGAACAGAAAAGGAACTACTTTTGGATAACAATTTTTACATACATTTTTTAATACGCGTAAGTCTTATCCTAAACATTGGAGATGTTTAGGCTCCGTAGTCCACCTCTTGGTGTAAGTCAGCGTGAAATATAACATAATAATCATAAACTCAACCACATAAAACTTTAAGTGTAATATAGTTTTAAAGCAATGTAATATGGATGGAAATTAGTTAGCCAGTAGTTATTATGTCTGATTCGTGTCGTGCCCCACCTTAACAGGTTTAAATGCCCATTAAATCGTCAAAGTTCATGGAGTACCCATTCACGTAGTACGTTGTTGACTCAAGATATTAACTTGACGACACCCTAATTTCTCGCAATTTCCCTTAATCCCATGACATCTTGTAATTCCGCTGCCCCGGTATCGGGCGACGCCTTTAAGTCTGGCTGGTGCCTCGACGGCGGAAGTTAATCTCGTCGTCGAGGTATTCACTTAACGCGAAAAATAAATTTTTGAAGTACGTGATATCCATTTATATCCGACGACGGAGCAACCCGACCAGTAGGAGATCTCTAGCTATTCTACGTGTGATAACAGCCGGTTCCCCAGGGGTAACCAACTTGGCTACCCCTAAGGTGAATTCTATGCTCCACTGAACGCAAACACTTCCTTCCACTGACTTTAAAGAAACCACAAATGCGAACAGCGTGCTCCTAATGATGCTAATCAGGAACATGTCACGGATTTTTGTGGCTACATTAAGGGAAGTAAATGAGATGCCATCAATTTTTCATTGTGTTCCCCCGGGGAGAAATATCTTCGACCAGTCGCTACCTTTGCGATATTTATCGTTGAAGGTATTTAGAAATAGAAAAATCTATGGAGGATCATTGCACCAAAATTGACTGAAGTACATCAATAAAACTATAGGGTCAAATAAAATAAAATAAATAAATGTTAAGAAATATACAATATATAAATATATCATGTATCAGAAAGGAACCAGAAAATAGACTATTATAACTACTAGTAGGTATATAAATAAAAGTTTTCACTCTGTAATTATTTATAGTTTTTATAGTATCAGCTTTAAACTTTTTGGGCAGAACTTTCCCTTATACCGTAGTATAATTTCAGATTTATGTTCTAAAGGGGTAAAAAAGGCTAGACTTTTTGAAAATACATATCATTTTTTTATTTTAGATACCACACAAGTCTTTTGAGTAATCGGTTCTTCTTGAGGTATGAATTTTCTTTTAAGAAAAAGTAGCTCGCTTTTTTACCCCTTTAGATTTCGAATTTGGAAAAATGCTGAAAGACTTCTTTACGAATTTATAATAAAAAGTCTTCGTACCAAATTTCACATATCTAGCGTTAATAACTCTTGAGACATAGGTATCTTTGAAAAGAAATGTTTCCACCTCTTTTACGATCTTATTTTAAACTTGTAAAAAAGTAAAATAAAAAAGGGTCGAGATTTTAAAAACACTGTCTATACATAAGTTCACATTTTTGGCCAAAGCGGATCTTGAGAAAAGGGTACTTTAAAAAAAAAAAAAAAATTAAGCATGCTTTTTACCTTTTAAAATGTGGAATTCCGAAAAATTCCTCCTTGTTCTTAGGAAGTAACAGACCAGATAAATTTTATGGTCTAGCAATTTACCCTGTAAAATCTCAGTCAGGACTTTTCATTCACTAGAAATAGATATTTGAAGATTTTAGGATTTTAATACAAATCCTTATCCCAAAAATATCCAACTATCATCTTCAGTTTCCATTCAATTGCTCACAATCGGTGCTAATGAAATCTGGATCTTAAATTCTAAAACAACTAATTACAATTATCTACTGCCTAAGCCCTTCGGGGCAACATCTCAAGGCTATCTAATTAATCTGCTGGTTTCCACAAATACTTATTCAAAACTCCCCAGATCAACTGGAGCGTTAAGGAAGTCCTCTATTAGGGTTCGCCCTAAACCGTCTTACAATGAGGTACGAACTCCACCAGAAGATTAGGATCTTAGAAGCCAGCTTTGGATGGCTTCATCAAAGATTTGTCTGCTCGTAAATTTCGTTATTGACGAAACAAGGCCCTCCTAAAAGCTTCTGCTGCTCGAATGGATTTCATCCCATTTTCTTGGCGGGCGAGTGTTAATTGTCGCTATCCGGGATCAAATTTGTTGACCACTTTCAGCCCCGGGGGAACAGACTCAAACTACCGAAAAATTATAAACCATTTCAAACTGGGAAAAAATTGAATGAAGTCGAGACTGCCGATGGGTACCAAAGTTTGATTTGGTTTTAATTGAGTGCTTGAACTTCTGGAGTTGCGGATTTTAGACTACAGACAATTGTGATGGAAATGTTTTGTACAAGAGACACGTGTGTATGGAAAATCTTCTTGATCCAACTGAAAAAATAAACCTTTTTTTAACTAAAAAGCCCTTCAAAGCAGAAAACTGAATGTGCTCCTTTTCGTTTTTTAACTAATTGTTTTTTTATAAAGCGATGTTAATTGAAAACAACCAAGACTATTCGCGTGGGAAAATTCTAAAGTGTATAAAGGCAAAATTGCTTTTAAAATGAACAAAAAACAAACGCATCAAGTAAATCGATATTATACTTAAAACTCACAATTTAATGATATTTTTCGTAAAAAATTATTAGAAAAGTTTCTTCAAGAAAAAACTTCCTAAGATAGAGATTTAAATCTTCAAATTTTCTTTTATAAATAAAAGTCTTAATTGTGAGTTTAAAAATCTACGTAGTATATTTTATGTTCATTATATGTAAAATTACAAAAATAATAAACAATTTTTAAGAAAAGACAAATATAATTATGAGTATAAAATGTAAAGATAAAATTTGTCAAAATGGTTCATAAAGAAATGGTGTTTTTTTTCATATCTTTGAAAAATTAAACGGAAGCCAATGTTTTTTTTAACTTTGGAGTATGTAACACATTAATAATATTTTAATGTTTTACAAAAAAAATGATACAACTAAATCTCTTTTTACGCGAATTCAGAATTACACGATTCGGAATATGAAAAGTAATTTTTGAGCACAATTTTTATTCTCTTTAACGCGACCAAACTAGGGAAAAATCTGTAATACAAGAAAATTTTAAGGATATAAAAGCAGAGAATCAGTTTTCCCTTTAACGCGTAAAAAGAGGAGGTTCCGGATTATCCTTTTAAGCGATGGAAGTTATCGTTTGCTGATGATGGAACACGATTCGCTCATTTTTCGGATATTTTTCTTTCTGTATGTATAACCTGCTTTCAGTACCTTTATGAATTTTCTCAAAATTTCCATCCAATTTATTTCAAGGTAATTCAATTAAAAGTTTTCGCTGCAGAATTGTGGTTTTCACATCTTTTGCAGTGGTGCAGCCCGCCGCCAGACTGCCGCAGAATCCACTTGAACGTTAAAAGCAATTAAATTCCGGCTTCCCTCGTGGGTGTGGAAGTTTTGCTAACGATTTAACTATTCAAATCTACTACTTTACTGGGTCTGGGCTCCAAGGAGAGCTAGAGTTAGCGAAGGTGCTTAAAATGTGTCATCATGGACCAATTATGAGTTAGGAGTACTACCTGCAAATTTTCTGTACTAATTCGAATATGTCAGTTTTTTTTTATATCTCAATTTATTTTATATTTTTCATTTTCTGGATGGTTTTTTAATACTGCTAAATAAGAACGTTAAAAAAAGATGAATACCTTAAACTGAAATAACTTGAGGGAGTTGTACGGCTATTAATAGAAATTTTTTAGTTATTATTACAATTTTAAAGGAAATCAAAGAATAATATGGAAAGTAATAATTTTTTTACATATTAAAAATCATAAAATACGTAAGAAGATCTTCGTCTCTATATCCAACGAACTTCAAAAATTATATTTTGAATTAAAAAATTGAATTAGCACATATACGTAAAATTTTTAAATTTAAATATAAAACAATTATTTTCGACAAAATGATTATAAAAACGGAAATGCTCTTTTTATACTTTTTAAGTGATAATCTGTAAGAATCTTGTAGGATTTAAAGGAATAGAACAGGATAGTTGTACTACAATGTTACAAAATTAAATTACAAATTACAAAAAAGGAAAAGAAAACATACTCTTAGTAGACATTTACGTTTTATAAATAAGTCTATAAATTCTAAAAGCTAGTAAACGGCTAAGTATGATTTATAAAGGTGTACTTCAACTGTCGTCATTTTTATAGTACATGAAAACCGGCCTTAAACCCTAGAAACGTGATAATTAGTCCTATTGGATGAAAATTGTGCGTGACATATTTCTGGAGACAAGTCACCTTAAACTTACTCAGTAAAAGGTAACTTAATTACCTTCCCGGGAAACAGGAGTACATGGCTCTGGGCATAGCCCCGGGTTACATGAGACGTTCTTAGCACGTGATAATATCAGTGGCATATGAAAGCAATGCCAGGTGAATTAGGATGATGTTTATTATACACACACGAGCGACGCAACTTGCCACTGGGTCTTACGTAAGTTATGATGAATGTGACAACTAGACGACACTGGCAATCATCCCTAGCTGAATTTGTAATGATAGTCGTAATAGCCAATTTCTGGTCTACTACAACTCGTTTTAACGTTTAAAAAATTTAAGCAAATGAAGTTCTAAAAAACCGAAGAAGGCAGAGTTTAAAAATTTTTTGATTTAAAAAAAAACTATTGAATCCTTTGATTAAAATTTTAGGTGTCTACTATTTTAAAAGTCAAAATTCAAATGATACAAAATGGGATGAAAAGTGTAACTACCAAAACCCAAGAGCTTTTCCGTGAAATTCTGTAACTTAATGAACACTTTTTTTTATTTCTTTATTACTTTAGATTGTATTTATGTAGATTTTTATTTAAGAAAATAGAATAAATAGACAAAAAGTATTATAAGAATGGAGGCTGTTAGAAAATTTTCAGCTTATCGGCTGGAATAATTTCTTTTAAAAAAAATGAAATTATCTCTTAAACTTCCAAAATGTTGGTATTGTTAAGCGTAGCCTTTTTTTTCCTTTAATTTATAATCAAATTACTACTTATAATACTTTAAGAAAATGTAAAATAATCATTTTTTTTCTACCTGTTTTAGTCTTAATTCTTGAGTGCAATTCATAGGAATACATTTCACATCAAATCACCCATATCTAAATGAATTATTTTTTATATGACCCATCGGTGGGTCATAAAGACGTATAAGTATTAATTCAGTATTTTTTACTCAAAAGTTCATAATTGATGATTAAAAGGAATTAACTTGTGATTAATACAAAAATGTTATATAATTAATTTCAAGTCAAGTTTAGTTACAAACAAAATTTAAATTACTTCCATACTTTTTATTTTCTTTCTTTAGAGTTTATAGGACAAAAATTCTATGGAGACAGTTGATGGGTCTTTTCAGCTAAAGTTGGAAACTTTCTTTCGAGTATTTTGTGCTATGCTTTTCACTTAGATCAGTGGAAGTGGCAAATTCAGTGGAAATTTCAGGGATGTGTCCCCGAGGAAATTCGCTCTGATAACCCAATTATGGGTCTTAAAAGAAGTTGCACTCAACTTGAGTTTACTTCCCCGGGGATTTACTGCAGGAAAACTCTTACGAAAATCAAAGTTAAATAGGGAAAAGAGGGAAACTTTGAATCCATTCGACTGTTTATGGATTGACTATAACATTTCAGTATACAAATAAAAAAAAAGTTGTCAACATGCTAAAGGTATAATATAATTACTTTTGCCATAATTAATCGATGGTAATCGATTCTTTTCCTTCCCAGAAGAAGTTTTCCTTCAATAAATCTTCACAGAAGGAAGTCATTAAACAGGAATTAAGTATTCCATTGTTCTACCTAAAACTAAGAATTTTCTCATCTCGTCTTCCCAGAATTCACGACGAAGGAATGTAATTACCATTGAGAGGTAATTGATTTTATTGAGGTGTTGATAGTACTTCCCAATCCACCCAGTCCATTGTACACCATTCTTAAACATTCACAAAAACATCTTTAAGGTAGCAATATAAATTTAATTATCTGTAAAAACTACAGGCTATTTAAAATAATGTAATTAGCTATTAAAGTTTTTAAAATAAAGACAACTATTTCGGAAAACTTTAAGTGTATTTCTAAACATTGGATTAAGTAAATTACCTGGATAATATCCTTGTGATGAGATTCAACAGCTATTTATAAGGTGATTCGTAGTGATTTACTTATGTGAACGATAACGTGCTTGATCCGTAATTACGACGTGAATAAATCCTCTTCCAGGAGCCAATTAGATTAGTATCATCCAGACCGATGGAATTCTCTCGAAATGGTATTCAAGCATCTTACATCCACCATTATCTCCTTAACAGAATTTCATGCTCATGCAACAAATCTAAGTGTAATTGATTCCATCGTGAATCTAATGGGTTACAAGATTGAGGAGTTACTAGTCAATGCACATCACCTCCAGAAGGTGTCCTAATTGACTTCCATAAATTGTAATAAACGTGTGAAGACATAAATTTATATTGTGTTTTAGAAAATAAACATCTATTAATGATTCTCTGGAAATATTCCAATTTCTTTATTTAGTCATTTGACTAAATAAATTTAGTAATTCACTACATTAAATATAAAAATTCTAAGTTAATTAAAATTCTGAGGAAAATTAAACTGAACTGGAGGTTTTATTAGAAAATTATGATTTACTTAGTTTTTGTTTTTTTTTTTTCACTCAAAAATAAAAAAAATATAATTAGAATTTTTTATTCTGAAATAAACGAACTTAGTTAATAGAATTTATTACTTAATGGTCCTGTTGCAATGCATTTTAAAATTTACATAATAAATAAATAATAATAACTTTTTATAATTTATTTTTTCATTTTATTTTTGTTTTTGTTTTGCGGATAGCGAAAGTAGAGCTGAAATTATTACAACGTTTTTTATTTCGAGTTGAATTTGCCAGTCTTTCTAAAGTTGATTTATATAAAACAAAAAAAATTAAAAGTAATGATTATTTTACGACCAAATTCTAAAATTATATAGTACATTCCTTGGACAATTAATAACTAGGTGATATGATTTTTTTTAACGTTTATTAAGTCATAATACAAGTCGGAACAGCTTGTGTAAGTGCTAAAGTGTTATTATAGAAGTTATATAATATTTTCGATTGTCTTTGATAGTCGTTTGCTTAGCAACTAACTAGAATTTAGTTTGGATACAGCCCATGTAAGGCTAATCTAGATCTCGATCGACACATGTGACACGTAACATAAAAAGAATAAAGTTGGAAATACCTATTGGTTTATAGGTACATTTTTCACGTGTGAACTTGCGGGTAGCCTTCATATGATAGACTAGGCTAGGTTTAATTCCAGCTTATAAAAGATAGACACTCTTGGATTAGTTTGCTATATTTAAATTGAAGAAGTCTATATCAAGAGGTTAAATAGTGTTGTATGGATAGTACACTCAATGCGTGAGTTCTACTCTTGTGATTGTTTCTTTTTATACCACAGCTTTTCATAGGCATTATTTTCACAGTCCCATAAATAAGAGCAGCTGCAGCTCTTCGCAAATGTGTGAAAGTTACTCTATCCGGCCGCAGAAGTTAAAACCCCTCTTCGGAAATGAGCCCAGAAATTTATTCAAAGAAAGAGCAAAAGATATCCGTAAATCTTACGAAAAGTCGAATTTGAATGAGTCCGGAGCTTCGGTAAGAAATCACTTAGCCCTCATAAAATACATTCCGCCGTGAAAGGTACGTTTTATCAAACCGTTTTCAGGTGTTTTGCTGCTCCTTACCGAACAGAATGCGGGATAAATCCCTTGAGCTGTGTGCGAGAACATTGGAAATGACTACAAATAGTTTCTGCAAGGTAAGGAGATCAAACGGAATGAGTAGCATCCTTTGGATAATCAACAATATCGAAGCCAACAAAGGCATATACACCCAGAATTCTCCTACCATTCTTTTCCTATCCTGAGGTTCTCAATTTCCATTTGAAGACATTTCGTGCGTTGAATTGTAAATTGCCCCAAATTGGCTCCCTGAATATAAAAAGAAAAATCGCTAGATGGGTGAGTAGTTCCTCTGTCGATTCCTCTTATATGCTCTCTATAGCTGGCGGCTTCTTCGGTTTCGCCTCGACTTAGAAGAGACGTGGCCTTGCTTTCCATTTCAAGGCGAATTACGTTTCACGAATAGAGCCCTCCTCCCTGGTGTACTCCAAAATAGAAAAAAGGAGGAAGACGTTAATCGATTACTTCATTCGTCTGCCTCCTTAACTGCTGACTGAAGAATAAGGCAAATCAGCTGGGTTCCCGGGACCAGACTGAAAATACGTAGCTCGGTTCCTTGGGGCCCCACAGGAGTCCTCCAAGGGCGCCCAAGGAAGTGTTTATTTGTGCAAATAACAGATAACGAAAGAAATGGAAAAAAGGCAAATTGCCTCAGGTTAATATCTGATTATCATTTCCGTCAATTTCCATTGGCCTTTTCTTTTACTGTCTCCATGTGCAGGCCTCTTAGGTGATGAGACTGGGGAGCCCTTAGTCCTGGTCTGTTCCTCCTTTCTATTTGCAATAACGGCGTGTCTTCAATTCCGGTCCCTTTGTGGTAAATGCCTCGTTCAGGACGTCTTCCTTGCAGCCTCATCTGTTCCACGAAGGAAGGCCAACACTGTGGATGGCAGCCGAATCGTGCTTACACTTTTCATGAAACATTCCCTACATCTTGAACAACCATTCGCAACTCGTAGCACATTACCCACTAAAATAAAAACGTTTAGACCCAAAGTAAAATGGTAGATATTTTTTGGAAAAATGCTGGATATTTTTTTTTTTTGTTTTTTGAAAATGACGGGGGAATATTTTAATTTTCCTAGGTTTTCGCTTAAGTCTTTTCCTAATTTTCGTAATTTTCTAGTCTAATTACTAGTCCGATTTGGATGAAATTTTTTGAACATAATTAGAGATATTCAGCAATATTTGTTAATATTATTTCAAAATGTTAAAAATATTTTATACTTTGTAGAGTCCCAGTTTTGAAGGAGGAAGTTTTATTTTTTGTTAAAATGCTTCATATTTGTAGTATGTCTTTATTTAAATATTTTTCATTCATGTGACTTCGGTTGTTTTTTTATAATTTTTGCACTGTAGAGCAAATTATACAGAAAATCCCTGTCAATAAAAACCATGTTCACAACACTATGAACTTAAGAAAAAAATTCCTCATTCGCTGAATGGCCCTCATCTGAAGTGAAAACGGCTGAATGTTTCCCCAGGGTGTTGAAGGAATTGTGAAGAGTCAAAGCGCTGAATAAACTGTTCCTCGATTCTCCCGCAGGGTCTGGAGTAGCCTACACCAAACGGGATTTACACTTCTTCGCCTATTGCGAGAATAATACACGTGTACGGATTTTGCATTTGCAGGTGTGCGGATGGGAATTTGAGGGCGAGTTAGTTTTTGCACCACGCACACATTCGCACTTGTTTTTACTCAGCCGGGTCGTAGCGCAACGCAACATCCGGCGAAAGCCTCACCAGCTGACGCCGAGTCCGATGCAGCTAAAGTCAGTGTGAAGTCAGCGCTGGCCGTGGTAGGTTGTTATAAGAGATAAGTGGTGCTTTTGTAAAGATCGTCGAGCGAGGGGCAGTAGCAGCAGAAGATAGCGGAGGCTCGCGGAGCAGATCCCACCTCCGGCCGAGGGTCAGTCTAAGACGCCGAGCCGCACAGGATGTCGTGAAGGTGTGGAGCGTGCACTCAGAATTTTAAGTCGGTCCGGCTCCCTGCCGTCGTCTGTGGATTACCAGTGAATGAGATTTCCTACTATTCGTTTTTTATTCGGGCTTGATATGAAAAGGTGCAATATTGACGGACTGCCGAGTGCTGTGTGCAAGAAATAACTGCATAGTGATTACCTGGCCGCCTAGATTGCATCTTTGTTCCGAGCGGAGCTCCTCTGATCCATTGGAGGTCACAATTGCTGAGTGCTAGCGAAGAGATCTAGCAATTAGCATTTGTCCGGGTCACGGTTCTAACAGATTTTGATCGAGCATGGTCGACGCCGCCACCAGGTACCTTAATGAGATCGGACTAGCGAGATAGTGGCGGCTAAATTGTTCGTTTCGTGCTGGGACGCGATACTGTGATTCTGTTTCACTATTTTTACTAAAAGGACGTCGACTTCTTTAACTACAAGAAGATGCTGGTGACTTCCGAGTCGAGTTCTGGACCTCCCAGTCGGACACCGTCCATACTGGATAGTCCAACTCTAGCACGTGTAGAACGTGCTCGCTTGAGATTGGAGGCTAGTAGCAACGGTAGTCCACGGGAGGATAGTCTAGAGAGGAGTCTATTGGATCCCAAGGTTGGTACTTAAGCAATTCTATACCTCTAAATGAAGCAAACAGATTAGTTCAATGCTAAGTATTAAAAGAGCGCTTCAAAAAGTGTTAGAACAAAATGACCCAAACTCCGACTTTGGCCTTAGATCTTTAAAAAGTTCTTGTGCAAAGCTGGAGGGTCTCCCCGTCCTTACATAAAATCTAAACTGTCTTTTTTCCATACTCTGTTCAATAGTCAACATTGTAAAAACGTATTTCTAGTAAGGTCGCTAGTACGATCACGTAGGAAGTTCCAGTGTTTTAAGTGTGTTTTAATTTCTTTTGTTCTTAAGGTGAATTTCCTTCTAAGGAACGTAAGTAAAACTATCGATTTATTTTTTAATTTACTTTGAGAATAAAAACATTTATGTCGTGTTTGTGGTTTTTTCCTCTTCAAGAACAGGAGGAAGAATAAACATTGTCATATACTTTGAAATAGGTACGTTTTGTTACACCTGTAGTAGTTTCCTGTTTATCTTCAAACTCTTGTATAACAAGCAATATCAAAAATTCATCAAAATTGAATAAAATTATAAACGGTTTGTTTTTTCTAAATAAAATGGTTGGTTGGTTGGAAAGGTTGAAAGTTTAACTAGAATTTTTTAGTTTTTTAATGTAGTTAAATTAGTTTTTCTGACATAAAAACAGGAAAAGCTTTTGCCTTTTGAAACAATGCTTAGGAGGTTTATTTTTTAACGAAGGCATAGTGAATTTACGTGCCTTCCTTAGATACAAAAAAAAAAACAACTTTACTAGAATTACTAAAAATTTATCCACATAAAAAGCAAAATGACGACTTTTTAAAACAAATTTTGGTTTTTGTACAAAGTAAAGTAAGTATAACTCTTGTTTTATTTCTTATTTTTATTAATCATAATTAAGTTTTAATATTTTCAAAAAGGAAAATGAAAATTTCATACAAAATTTAAATAAATTACAATATTTTATTTACATATTTATTAAAAGGGGCATCTTTGAGTCAATTTTAGCAGTATAGGGTTTTAAAAAAGATTTTAATGGAGATGTTTTCTTTTTTAATTATTTTTTTATTTTTTAAATTTGTGTAAATATCTAACAATACAAAATTCTCTTTAACTTTTGGAAAAACTCATAGAAAAGTAATTCTGCGCATTATTAATTTAGTATTTTGCCATTTTCAAAAATAAACATTTGATTTGCAAAAATTTACACACTGAATTTAAAATTCACAGAAAAATAAACTCAAAATCTTAAAGTGGATCGGTAAATTGCACTTTTGATCGCTGAAATAATTTAAAATCGAATTGTTATTGATTTAGGCTACTTGCCAAATCTTTTCGGACTGGAAATGATTTGAATTGAATTTTTTTCTTTTTTGTTTTCTTCATAAATTGATTCTCTAATTTTGGAAAGGAAGGAAAGTATCAAATTTTATAAGTATTTGTTTTTAGGCTCATATTTTTCAATTTTTTAGAATTTATATAACAGAGGACAGATGAAGGTTTTTACAATAAAACTTTTAGAAAATGAAAAACAATTAAAAAGTACTACATTTTTGTAGGAGCTTTTTGAAAACGAGTCAACTTTTCTCGTATTATTTTTTTACTTTTGCTTATTGCAAAAACGCTGAGACACATCTTACAAAAATTAACCAAAAGTTACACAAAAAAATTAGAAAATATAAAATAATTTAATACTCGAAAATAATTGGAAATACTCGTAAAAATACTCTGATGATATGGACTACTTGCTATGGTTGGACAGGTTGTATAATAATTTTTTTTTATCTTAGTGACAAAAGGTGAGTATTGTTTTTCCTTTATAATGAAACAAAAAAAAAAAATTTTCACCACTTGTACTGCACACCTGTACGAAAAAGCAATTTCAAATGTCCAAATTTAAATTATACACCTATTTCTTTACCTCCCACACAATTCGATGTGATAGAATAGACAATTAAATATTCGCGTTATCGCGACTCGAACAATTGCGAGCCATATTAAGATCAATTGAATGTGCCGCGCCCGAAAGGTCTTAACTTTTTCTTTGGCCATTCTCTAGTCCATCCCGCTCTGCTGGGGATGCCTATCGCTAAATGAAATCTATGGATAAAACTAGTAAGCCACAAGACTCCGAATTTGGTGAACAATGTCCAGACGAAAACTATAAATTTAATAGCTTCGAATCGGTGCTCCGAGACAGACGACTTACGGGAAGTATAAGAAAACATTTAACGCGATTTTAATGGTTCCATCGTCTTGAGGAGTTCAATTAATCATTTTTTTTATTATGATAATGACGTCTATCCCTCGGGAATATAACGACATCCCCTCCCGCACTTAAAGAGCGTAGGAGTAAGACATCAAATGCGAGTTCTGTGGCTCTCTCCCTGAATTTCCGCAGAATCTCACGGGTGACAAATTAATTGAAAATTCAAGTAATGTCTTGAGCCTGTGTGTCTCCTCCCGGCTGGTGTGACATCTCATAGTCACGCTCCTTGGAGCGTACAACAGGTCGTCACCGCAAACCTGTAGAACACCTTTTCGATAGGCTTCGGAGGTGTCTTGTCGCTTGACAGTGATGTATTTAAGCGCGGATTGAATCATAGGCCACTCTCTTGGACGAGAAGTTCTTGCTTTAGATGACAAAAAAATACCCGAATTGAAAATGATGACACTATACTAGACGTTAGACACTTTAAATCCATCGGGATAAATTCAGCTAAGCAAAATTAGCTGAAGTGGACGAACCGTGCGTCATATGCGCATTTTAGTAGGTCACATATGAGTACAGACTACTAATGAATGAGATCATCCTGGTTTTTGTTTTTTCTATGTCCGCGAGACGCGAGACCAAGAGATCGTAGAACGTAACGATGGGGTCTCCGTCGAGGATTTTAGCTAGTCTCGTCGATGGTGACTCAGAATTCTTACTATGCCGGAAAAAAAGCGCGCAATTGTAAATGGCAATGTTCTTGCATTTTAAACAACGTTTTTTCTGCTCTTTTAAGTCTTAAATCATTATCTTGGTATTCCAAAAAATAAAAATATATATTTTCAAAAAATTCCTCTCCCTGACTGACTCCCACGATTCGGGTGTATCGGAACCCACACTTTAACACGTTCTAAATTTTCATTGTAAGATTCCCGGTAAAGGTCGGAGGACAACAACCGGATTTCTGGAGGTTAGATAAAACTAGGAACACGTTTTCTACCAACTTATGTACTGCAGATGTCCGTCACTATCTTGGGTGGTGCGAAGATCTTACTTGGGCACCCTTATCCTTAAGGGTATTCCTTGATATGTACATATAAATGTGTATATGCATTTATCGAGCCGACTCTGAAGGTGGCAGACCACTTGAGAATATCAGGTAGGAATCATCTGGTGCTGCAGAACGTGGGAAGACGGAAAGCGTTTTATTAATAATAAAAGAGGTGAATTTCATCCGAGCGACTGCATGAAACTTCTACCAGACGTGTGCATTTCATTTCTTTATTATTATGAATTTTTTTTTCGCTATATTATTTTTTTTTTCTGGGAAATTTACGGCTCATTGCGCACTTGCATACGAGCTGAGGATGAAGTGGAAATGTGAAGACAATGAGCACGAGATGCGTTTAAATTTTAAAGTCTCGCTCACATTAAAATTGCACTGTATCATTAAAGGCGATAGTACACATTTGGAAAAACAAGTATAGAAAATAAAGCAAAGGTATTGCATATAAATCCCCTTTACGAACGTCTATAACATTACAAAGTTAACCCTTCCTTCGATAGTGGTTAAGTTCTCAGAGACTTTAGCGATATCTAGGGTCATTAGTAATTAAGGTTCTAGACAAAGGTATGGTTAACCCGGGGTAAGGATCAGCTAACCCTAAAGTTCTAAGACAGCCAAGTTTAATTTGCAACTTTCTTTTTTCCATAGAGGTAAGTAATAGAATTTTATGAACACCTATAGTTATTTAAAAAAAAAGTGGTGATCTTTGTGATCTTCAAATCCTATAAGCGTTTTTTACAATCATCGTTTCGTTAGGAAAAAAGAGGCTGTTTTTACTGAAAGAAATTGGGTAATTTAAGATCCTTCAAATTCAAATCTAGTCTGGTAGTTTCAGTAAACTATGCGGAAAGGGTTAAAAAACGATTTACCTTTAAATACTTTTTAATTTTTAAACAGATAATCTTTTTATTTTTTTTTCAATTTCAATAGAACTTTATAATACAAAATTTCCTGTTTAAAGTTTTATTTTTGGAATTCTTTTAAAATATTTGCACAAAATTTCACGTAAACAATTTTCTAGATTTTTAAGTCATTAAGAGCTTGAGTATTTTAATTATGTAAAGTAAACAAAAAATCTGATTGATAATTTTTTTTTTTTTTTTGTTATGTCTGAAGAACTATTCAACCGATCTGTTTAAAATTTTGTCTGCTATCACACAACAAACAAACAAAACAATATGATGTTTTAATTCTATTTTTTTATTTTTGAATGGCATAGTATCAATTTCGCCATATCATAATTTTGTTTCTGGGATGTCATAACTACATATAACTACATGTTTACGAAATCAAATATACAATTTTTTTTTGTTTTTTTTATAATTCTGATAATTCGCCAGATTGAATTTGCAAACCAGGCAACGAGAATAAAGTGGAATTTAGCAAAAACATGAACACATTTCAGATTAATTCTTCAAAATATGAATTCCCAAAAATACAATGAAATGATTACCTCAGATTTTGCAACAATTGGTTTTATATGGTGTCTGCTTACTAGGCTAACTCACTTATCATTTAGCTAGATTGAGTCTAGTCTGGAGTCACAAGTGAATTGTCTTTAGAAAAAAAAAAAAACTATTCGTGCACACTTTAGTGCATTCAATAGTGCAGATTTTGATAATTATATCCTATTGTATGGAAAATAAAATACCAATGCGATGAAATGTTACAGCTTTTAAACTGCATACATCGATTTTCAGACCACATTTTGGAAAATAAAATTCCATACGTTTGTTTGCAAGTTTTTGAATCAAACAGAAAATTGAAATTAAAAGAGTTAGATTAGAATTAATGATTTTTCTTTTATAATTCATTTTTAATTTAGAAAATAATTTTAAATATATTACACATAACTTATCGTCCAAACTTTTTGAATTAACTTAATTTACTTTACTAGTTAATTAAGTACATACAAAATAATTATACTCAAATAAATTTCAGAATTTGTGGCATATGTAAGATCGTCTCGACTCTTTAAAAAAAAAAGCATTGTATAGTGCAATTTGGTTTATTTATTAGGAAATCTTAAAAGAGCAATTGCAGGCAATACTTTATTAAGGGTATTCACACATGCGTGAGTGTGCGTCCATATATCTCTTGGCCAATTGGACTTCTTCTCTAGACTCCTATGGATTATACTTTGAAATAAATCGATTCATATTTATGACTTCTCACGCCTCTGCAACCGGATGGGCTCCATTTGATCTATGAATTGTTATGCCTGTCGAATTTGTTATTTATAAAGATTAGCGCTCTGGAGAGGATGCCCCGGGTGGCTCTTCTTTAGCCCCAGCATCGGTAGAATGTCTATTTCGAGACGGTTTTGAAAATTGTGTTATCTAATCAATTTTAATCTTCATAAAATATTTTTAAGCATTTTATTTACCTCAATCGTTTCAGACAAAATTAGAAAATTGCTCTGTAAAAAATCAAATTACTCCTCGATAGTGAGATCAATAATTTCACGGTGAATCAGTTTCACATATGGAAACTGTACCCGCTACAAAACACGCTCGTTCATAGACCACAAATTGCTAGACCCGTGTGCGGTTATTCACTTCTTGCCTAAAAATTATCTCGAGTGGAACTAGGAGGAGGCCCAATCAGAACAGGTGGAAATATTGTATATAAAGAAAGTAGAACTAACTGCTCACCTCTGATGCGCTTGAGGCACAGATTGGGTACTGTATAATTTTCAAGTTGCGGTTGAAACGATATTTATCAGATATGCCTGTTGGCTAACATAAGACTGAAACAAAAGATTTTTCAGATTATGAATACGTGCAAAAGGTAGTTACACCGCGAACGATTTCTGAAGTATATTCTTAAAGACAGTGATAGACGGTGGACAAGTGAACCGCGCTGTCGTGACTTGTAAATTGTATATTTTCTTACCAGGCTAGGGAAACACGAGATGACTTTGTTCCCAGAGAGTCTTAAGCTGATCCAGAAGGTCGACTGAATGAATATATGTCTATAATGTTTTTTTTTTTTTCAAGCTTATGATGCCCTTGGTACTATGTTGATAGTATTTGAACGACTGCACCTATGCCTTAATGTCTGTTAAAACTGTGAGACATAAAAACCCCTGAGGCCACATCACATTTTATTACATGAACTCGTTTTTCCCGTTCCAACACACTCTAGATCCCCTCCGTCTTATCTACATTCATGTTAGACGATTATAAGATGTCCATTGTAGCGCCGTGTTGTCTCCTTCGTGCGATTCTTTTGTCCATGCAGATGGGTGCACATTTTTCCCTATGTGTCACATACACTTTAGCAGAGAATAACCCTAGCTGGTGGGATCAATGGTAGTCTTCATGTAAGCAACTCCTTATTATCAATAAGTGAGCTTCCAACCGAGTAATTATTATTTCTTATGGGAAACGAAAATATTCATGACATACACTGAACTAGAGCTCTAGACGTTACGTCTGTTTTTTTTTATATGGAACTAGAGCAGAGAGAAGCGTTTACTCGTCGATCTGTCGGAGAATTGTAGCATATGTGCCCATCTGGTCGTCATGCAAGACACGAAAAAGAAAATAAGGCAATAGAAGAACTCACATTTACAGCTTCCGGCATTAAAATTATACCTGATTTTTTTATTTATTTTTTTTGTTTTTTAAAGGTAGGAGAGCGTTGTATACCTGCCTATAAACAATTAATATTCCACACGGTGTAGATTTTACAGTACAATTATTCTGTAGTATTTCATATATGGACGTGTTGATGATGAATTCCACTGAACTTACCTCTCCCCGACCCTTTCCGACAGTGAAAGTCTTCCGATCACGTAAAAATTTAATTTTAACTTTTTATTTGATTTTTATATTTTCATTTCACTTTAAGGCAATTACATTGCTTTTTTTTTTATAACTAGAAATATCTTTCTATTATCTCTTTCATCATACGGTTGCTATAAAAACAATTTGCGGAAAAAATAAAAAAAAAAACTATACAATCGAAGATGTGGAAGAAAAATTTTAATGAAAATATCAACAATTATGATCTTAGGCCAGGCCTTTTTATTACTAGAAATTATCATAGTAAAAATATCGCTGTTCATTCGTAATCTAATTTTTAAAGAGGTATATTTTCAATTATAAAAAGTATTTAAGCTTGAAAAAATATCTGTAAAGTGTAATTTAATAAGTTACTTATGAATTTAATACTTTACGACTACTGACCATAGCCCATAGGACCTAGCAAAAGTTTTAGAGCTCGATTCTCAAATGTTTTAGTGTAATTTCGGGTCTAGGATTGTTAGTGGAACCCTTACGTAATTTACGTTGATCGGATCTATAAAGAAATGACACTTTTCTATTAAAATAATTTTTTTTATGCTCTACGAAAGGTAAGTACATTAATTTTGCTTTCTGTAGTCCTCCATTTTATTAGTGAGCCAAAAATCTTTAATAAAGTGTAAAATTTATCGTCCAAATGGTCGCTGTGATGTGTTTTTACGTTAAAGAAAAAAAAAACTTAAGCTTATTTAATTAATTTATTTGATAAACACTTAAAATTACAAAAGTTATGATGTTTTTTTTTGTTTTCCTCGATTATCTCTTTTTATTGTTGTAAATAGACTAAAATATCTCATTTTGAAGCAAATTACACCTTTTGTTTTTATTAAAACGTCGATTACTTTTCATGTAAAGGATTTTCAAAATTTGTTAAATCCATTGGATCTACAGTGTGTCTTCCTAGAAATGAAAGGATCTTACTAAAAGTTAGGATACTGCAGCTGGAGTCGGGACTAAGTGAAAAAAATATGATAAAAATGTCTATGCGCGTATATTTTTAAATTAATTGTATTTGTTTATAAAATTTACACTCTTTTTGGAGTGTGGAAGATTGTAAAAGTATTAAGAAAACATCAAAATTTATTCTTAAATAAAAGCATAATTTTTTTACTTTTTTAAATATAAAAATCCGATCTATTTTTTACATTTAATATAAAAACAGAACACATATTTAGGTTTACACGGTAAAAACGTTTGTTAATAAATTTAATATTTGCTACTTTTATTTTCATACACAATTTTTCATTATAGATCATGAAATTTTATTATCTGCAATAAATGCGATTAAAATTCGTAAAGTTTTTAAACTAACTTTTATATTTCTGACGAAACTGAAACAATGTTGTCGTTAAAACGGAGAATACTTACTCATATTTCTGAAAACATATCGAAATACCGATAAAATGTAAATTTTACGAAGCTAATCGGTATAAAATATCTTTCACATTAATCAGAAATTGGTTTTACATAAAACCGATAGTGACGTAAGATCGGAACAAGCTTACTAGTGGAAAGACCACTTTGTCGCTGACTTTCGCTATTTACACTTTCCGGTGATATAAGTAAAATTCTTTGTCGGCACTTGACTCGTTATCAAAGCTAAAGATGAAGGCTACATGGGAGAACGAAAGAATTTATCCATGATTTGTTAGGTCATCTGTGGAAATCAGCCATAAGCCCAATAAATTTCCATCCCGATTAGACTCCAACTTGGTGGATTTTTAGAACCGGAAAACTTTGTAATTTTCCAATAGGAATATACGTGAACGTTTCCGACATGTGAACTTCCTCGACGAGCATTAACCCCAACGACTAGCGGCAGCTAGCTCGGCGGAATTCCGGGGACAATTACTCACATGGAGGAGAGAAGTAGAAAATCCGCGCCAGTGCAGTTATAAAATAAGAAAGAAAATCGATGGACGACAGTAAGGAGGTTATAGAAAGCGGAAAACGACGCGCCACACTCCGTAGAATGGTCGCGAATCCATTTGATGGGGTTATCTATTGGACTGGACACTAATAAAGAAACAAGAATGAGCTCCTAATGGCGCTAACTTTGGTCACATTATCTTCTGCAGACAGTGGCGATAATTCCGATGTGATAATAGCCGAAAAGAATACCAGCACAGAGGCTAGCAACTAGCCGGAACGACATTCGACATTGACAGAGGCCCCGATAGTATCAGTGTTCGGGCGTTCATTTTTGATGCTGTTATTATCAAACAATTTGTTTTCTGGACAAATATCGAATCGATTTGACCTTCCAGTTTCCGTGGAGGAACGGCACCCTCCAGCAAATGACCAATCGAATAAAAGGGACTCATCAACTAATTAAGTTCGTGCTTGACTTGAATCGGCTCTGTCGTCTTGATAATAAATATGATTATAATGCTTCATAGCCGGACGAACGGAAAATGGGATTTTCTCCTTACTTAGGCTTAGCAGGAGATTCTTGTCGTCTTTCAAATAATTAGACTAATAAGAGTAGTGCTGCATTCGTGGAAAATGTCTGATGTAGTCATTTAATGAGTCACCTACAACAGGTGAAAGAGAATATATGTTTTTTTTTTTACTTCTTACTATAATTAATCTTTATAACATGGGTATATAAACGTTTAAAGATTTTCTTAATTCTTCTTGATTCATACTATTAGTTATATAACTGTATGAAATATGCTGACAAGGAACAAAATCTTGATAATAGATTTTCTAGATGAGAAGAGTATGGAGCATTATTCGCTAAAATCAAATCGATAATTCTAATAAGATCGAATAGCAAAGTTTTATTAATTTTATATTTTTTAATATACTAAGTAAAGTGTTTTTATAATTTAGATTTAAAATGATTAAAATATGGGGGTCGACATAAAAAAATATTAAAATTGAAGGGTTATCTCAGAGGGTCACTCTGGCTATCAAGAAAATAATGTTTTTCTTTTTCTTATCAAATTCAGTCGAATTTCAGTTTTATTAAATATTCTATAAATTCTATTCTATGAATAAAACAATTCAAAGAATTTTTTGCTTATGTAAACAAAATTTTATTTAAATAAAATTCTATAAAAGTTCTAAAAAACATATACTTGCATTTTGAAGAAGAAAAACAACATGGAAAATGATAAAGTAAAAAAATATTTTTATTTTTGGAGTTTTAAAAAAGAATAAATTTTACATTTTTGACAAATTTAAAATATAAATTCATAAAAAAAGACTGGAACACTTCTTAAGCGAGTGCGACTCACATTTAATTGGATTTTTCTTTTATAAAAAAAAATAAAATTTCTATGAAAACAAACTTAAAGAACCCGGACTATAGACCTTGTTAGTAAAAGTATGATATCTGATAAAGAGCTAATTGATTAGTGCAGATTTGTTGACTCCGTATTCGATTAATTTTTTACATTTCACATCGAAAATCGTTTCAATAAAAAAACGTACGATTTATACGCATGCTAAAATTTAAAACCAAAATAATTATATTTTCTTATCTGTTATTTTATCATACCAAAATTTTTAGAAATAAATTTCTAGGTCTATTTTTAAAATTCTTTGTTTATTCCAAGTCGAGCAAAGTTTTGATAAAATTTAAACTATTTTTATTTCCTTCCACCAATTTTCAGTGGAAGCTTCAATAGAGGAGAAATGGGTGAAACTACGAAAAGCAGAACGAGTTTCTATAAAAAGTTTTCATGATATTTAAATATAGTATCAAAAATTAGGCTATAAATATAACTTTTTATGAAATTGCCTCTTAAATACCTTCAGAGCAGTTTATAAGCAATTTATCCAGAATTTGTCACAGTCTTGAAAAGTGAAAGTCCGATTCCATAAAATTTACTGTGATAATAAATCTTTAAATTAGCTAAACTTTAAGAAACCTTAGCTAGTGACGAAGATAAGCGAAAAACACCCCAAGGAATCGTCAGACTCATTGGAATACACAAGGCGAAAGGTTAACACTTTTTTTGCGGCGGCACTGTTCAGCCATCTTTCGTTTTAGAGCAGCAGAACTAACGAACCATGAAGTGGAAAATAATTCCGATTTCAGCAAAAACCAGCGAACCCGTGCTCCTACGTGGCAAAAGGCTAAAATAAAGCAAAACACGGCGCCGCCGGGGATTGTTTAACGTCGAGGGGCTGTTTCATTAATTTGAGCAATAATATTTTTCAATGAAAATTGAAAACTCGAAAGCCGAACTGCGCACATGTGGTATAATCACTTCAAAGGACTCGCACTCTAGCAAAATTCTTCAAAAGGTCTAGAAGGATTTAAGACATCAAATAATTTAAAGATTGATGTTGTTCTACTTTTTTTTTTTAACTTTTACTAATCTCCCACAATAAGTTTACGTAGAAATTCTTTTCAAAATCTTAAAAATTTAAAAAGTCATCGTACTTTTTTTTTCATAACCGAAAAACCCTTTTCACCCTTTAATTATAAATTAAACAAAAATTAATAGAAGTTTTCTCCAGCCAGAAATTTCAAAATAATTGAACCTACTAATTATTTAATTTGTGATTTAAATTAAAATATGTAATTAAAAAAATCACAGCAGCGATAAACAAACATTTTTTTTTAAATTTTATTTGTATATAAATCAATTTAGAACTCTTTTTATATTCTAAATAAAAAAAAGGGCACTTTACTTGATGCTACAATTGCTTGTACCAAAAAAGGGTTATTGTTTTGAGTAGTCCTCTTCGTTCACTTTTGCTTGGTGTTCAAAAATGAACAAATAAAATGTCGTCCAATTTTGAAGAAAATTCCAAGGGCTTAGCCTATAATTTCTTGAAGTCAAAATTTCGATTCCAAGCATATCCAAGGTATCAAATTAACGAGCGCTTTCTGTAGATCTCAGATTCAAGTTAGAGTCAAAAAGCCTATACGAGTCTTCTATTTTTTCAAACAAAAATTAAGTGGAGTGGATAGACATAAAAATGTATCAATTGTTTGAATTTTTTTATTTTTTAAAAGATTTATTGAAACTGTATTTTTTTTTAATAGAGTAGAGGAGTAATAGAACTCATGTACTTTGTGTTCTTCCTGTTTTTCTTTTCGGATTGTCTAGGTTTTCAGTCAATATTTAAGAAATACCTCGTATTTCTTATCTATCATTTAATCTTACAATTTGTAAAGACAAAAACTTCGCAATACTTGTATATTCCTATTTTTACGTTATACACTTTCATTTAGAAATTGGTAAAGTGGCTGTAAACTGAGGGTCAGAGTGAAGAGAGCTATGATCATAAACACCAACCGGCCATCGTGGTGATCATAGAGCCATTCGTCTTCCTCGAGAATGAAGGTTGGAAAGTTGAGCCGAGATGCATTAATGTTACTCAGCCCACATTGAATAAACTAATAAAACGCCATAGTACCATACGATGAGATGAGAAGTTAATTGCTAGTGGTAAAAATGCGATCCGACGTCTTGAAATCTCTGGCGATCTTCAAGATTAATGGCGGTAACTGGCAACTGAGAGAAGTCCCCGAAGTGAATGGTGATGATTAAAAGATGATTCATAACGAAGAGAAGTCTAACCGACCATCCACGAGAATCATAAACCATGGGGTTATCGTTCGAGTTAAACTTTGCTGGTATTGCAAATTTTTTACACTTTCATGTTAATTGAAGAGTCTAGAAAGTGATCACAAGGGGACAAGAAAGAAAAAACACGTCTATTAAGTTTTTAGATGAAGATATAAAGCACGGCCTAAATGTGCCACTAAAGATAAAAAAATTATATGTAAAAGGTTTAACTGTCTAATATAATATAGATTTTGAGTAATATATCTATAAAAATTTAATTCTGTAATCACTTATTCCTAGAGCTAATAGTTTAAGTATTTTTATATCGTTATCACGTACCTTGTTAAAGATAAATGAAAAAAAAATAGTTATCTTTATTTTACAATGTATACTTACTTAATTCTTATCAGACCGCAATTTATTTTAACATTGATCAAATTAGAACTTCTTTGATTTTTATGATTATAACTTTTTTTTTTCTTTGCAATAAGATTTTAACATTGATCAAATTAGAACTTCTTTGATTTTTATGATTATAACTTTTTTTTTTCTTTGCAATAAGATTTTCCAATATTTGAATATTTCAAAGACCTATTTCACTAGTTTCTGCAAAAACTACAGAAAAATAGAACCGGACAAGTGTGAGTTAGACTCGTGATTTGGAAATTCTGTACCTTAGCTTAATTTAACTTTGTATCAAAGCTAAACATGTAATATGTTTAAATCTAGACTTGTTAACTTATTCTTTAAGAACATAAATTTAAAAATAAATCTTAGATATAACCTGGAAAATAATAAAATTTTGAATGGTTAAATTAACACACTACTAAAATTTCTTTGTAAAAAGTACACAAAAGGAATCAGGTTTAGTCATAAAATGATCTTTTGTTTTTTTAAAGCATTATTTTGCTATGACTGTTTATTTTCTTGAACTCTCTTAGAGCAAGACAGCTTTTTTTTTAAGATGTAATAAAATTTCGCAACATTTCGGTTTGAAGCCATTTTCCAAATGGAAGCGCAAAACCTACTTTAAACTCGTTGATGAGTAACGAAAATTTCACTTATCCAACACGAAAAGTTATTTCACATTGGCTTTTTCTTTCCCAACTAACGCTCTATCCGAGCCAATGCACTCATTGCAATTATTACGGCAGGTGGGAAAACTTGTTTTTATCGTAATCTAATATAAAAAAAAAAAAAAAAAAATATATACACGGATTGAATTTTCATCGGAAGCAGCTTGCTTTTGTTTTTCATGTTTAGTTTTTTATTAGATTACATTGGACGCATTTAACAAGGACATCTAATTCAAGATTTAAAAAAAAAAATATGTTTCAACATGTGATTTCACAATAAACATTAAATGATAATTTGCTAAAAATAATCTGATCTAATTACGTAATATTACTTTCGAAAACAACTGTAAGATTTCATTTAATCTTTCAAACGATAATTAATAGTTAAAGATCAATTTATTTACGTCTTTATCACGAGATTACAGAAATTGATTAATGATCTAATTAGTGGAGCACTAGACTATCACGCAAAGGTTGCAAGTTCAATTCCATTAGGACAGTATTTGTTAGTAAAAGTGGAAAAAGCCAATAAATAAAATGATGCCACTATTAATATTCGTTTTTTTTTAACTTTTAACCTAAATTATATCACGTGTTTCAATTAATCTGATTTAATTACAATCAAGTTATTGAAGAGCTGAATATTTTCATTATATTTCATGTCTTTTAATAATTTTCAAACAATGTGAAATAAAAAACATGAAACTGAAACATTTATTCTTCCCTATTGATGATTGATGAATTGAAAGAATGAAATGAAAAAAATCGATTCTGTTTTAAAAGATAAGAGAATACAGGCAGAAAATTTCATCTTCTATACAATTCTACGATTTTTAGCTTATTGTCTAGTCAACAATGGGCAAAATCCGATGTCGTGGTCTTATAGCGGCCTTTTATGTCATAACTAATCAAATTGGTACCTAAGCAGCTAATGGACGTCGAAGAGGCAATTTCCATTAGGCCACACAGTCTGAGGTTAAATAGAGTCGAGTGCATTCATTTTTCAAAAGGCAATTACGTTTTATCAATTCTAATTAATTTCTGCGGTTATTTCTCTATAAATTTGTACGGTAGTGTGAAGGAGGCCTAGTAGCGATAACACGCCACAGAAGGGAAATGGCTGGAGATTAGACTTCCCTTGGCTCTGTTGGAACAAAAGAAGCTGCTCATTCTTTGTGCAATCTGCCGCGACCAGATAAATTCTCGCCAAACGATAGCTGTTAATTAGTTAAGCATCCTGCCTTTATCTTAATCTTTTTTTTTTCTATACTTATCTCTTGGTTGTTCTCATTTTTCAAATATGATTTTTTCGCCAGTTAACCAAGAAATTGTGTAAATAAAAGAATAATTTTTAATTCATTAAAAAAAAAACGAAGAAAATTATACGCTATCTACGCGGCGGTATTTTAATTAAAGTAGTACTGATAACGTGCAAAAATATGCAGTACTATAAAATTTGAACTGCCTTTGTTTGATTCTATTATCAAATTATATTTAAGTGTCGTAAAATCTATTGGAAAAACTTAATCTGTTACACAGACTTGTAGTGGTTTAAACAACTTATAAATTTTATTAATTAAAATAGTCCAATATTTTAATAGTCCAAATTTTTAATTTTTTTGGAAAATAAATTATTTTTATAATATTTTATATTTTGTACAGTACATTAAAAGCGTTTATTTGCATATTATTTTATAAGTTTCCTTCTATTTTTTGACAAATATATTTTAATAAGTCCTTTCATAAATTCGATATTGAAATAAAGTCTTGAATTTTTTGTGGCAATTTTTAGTCCAGCAAGATTACTATTATTTGATTAAAAATCAGTTTATCAGTTAAATCTTATCTTTGTAAACAAACACAAAAAGCATAGTTTCGAAAAGAATTCATTTTTAAGTTTGCCGCATTAATTTTCTTATGTGTACGTGTTTGTTTTAATCTAGAGACTAGACTAGAATTACTAAGTTCTACTGGCGCGGCACTTTTAACGTTCTGCCGCAGTATCTAAAACCAACGAATGGATTCTTAAAAGTAAAACAAAATGTTAAGTGTTCTAATATTTAAAGTTGTTTTTTAATAATGTCTATTTATTTTTTAAAATATCACCAAAAATCAAGAATAAATTTTGTATATTTCTGAATCTGTGCACATAATCAAAAAATAAAAATAAAATAAAATGTCTTATATTGTATCAACCTTGTTTGTAATTTTTATGGAAATTATTTATTTAATTTCACTCTTCTTTTAATTTATTAATTTGAGTTCAAAGTAAATTTCATTTTGAAAAATTTTAAAATTATTTCGTAGATCCTTATTTAGTGTTAATAAAATTCTCATTTCGAAACTACGAAGGCGTAAATAGTAAATTCTTAATAGTAATAAATTTTATATTTAGAATTCTGAAATTGAATCAAGTTTAATTGTAGCTTAGCCCAATTGGTGATAAATGCTAAGTAACCCATAGAACCCAAAAAGTACCTATGAGATTAACTAAACTTGATTTTAATTGCTTGATGGAGCAATCTAAACCCAAAATAAACTTAAATACCGAAAACTATTGTCTCCCTGTAAGTTCCACATTTCTGGATCTTATAAATTCCAGTCCTGGTGGTCTTCAACGTTGTAAATTTCCTGTATAGAACATGTCAAAGAGCAGGCACGTTCCCGGCCTGACGTATTTTTACAAATGTTTCCCTTTCCGGAAAGTTTATTCTCGATGGCCACATCAATTCGCTCTGGGGGGATATTTTTCTTAATTTACCCACCCATAAACAAAAATTGTTTGGAAATCCCGGGTCCATACTTCGGGGCGCGACGCAGCCTCTAGTACCTGTGTTGGTCTCCCGTGTCTGAGACCGGGGACACGGCCGGCTATATTAAATCGATCATATTCGCTCCAGAAGAGCACGGCGGTGGCGGCGGCGGCGGTACTGGGTCGTGGAATGTGGACGTACTGCGGCATTTCGCCTCGGATGACCCACATCTGACCAACGTGTTGCGTCCAACTGATTCATCGGTCCGGGTCTGGGCGGACGGACGATTTCGCAATAGAAAAGCGGAAAATATGCAACCATTAAAACGTCCCGTGCTTCCCGCCCATCCCGACAGTGGTACCGACATTATTCCGCGTAAATATTGCGACTGGTTTCCATTGCATTGGACATAAACCGCCAATGGTTTAAACACTGTCACCGAGTTATGGGTAAAATTAAACGTGAGAAACTTTTCAGCAGGAAAAAAATTACATCATTAATATAATTCAAAAACTTCACCACAATTTGATACGAGAACCATGATTTCTAAATAAAAATTTAGTACACTGGGCATATTTAAATTAAAAATTTAGTAAAAAGTTTCTTTTCTGTTGTGATTATGTTGTTAAAATTTCCAAACCGAATTCCTAAATATTTTTAGATTAGGTTTTCGCCATGACTTGGAACATGAATCGTTTCGTAACATATTCATATATTTTTTTTCTTAATCTATTTTAGATTTTTTTTTTTCTTTATACACTTAGCCCTCGATTTGCACGGCAATCAAATTGCACGATCTCAGTTTAATATGGCAAATTCCTATGTAAGAAAATACTTGATACTCTTTCATATAGATTTGTTAAGTATATTAAGTTAAGAAATATGCGACAACCACCCTATAAATCGAGGGTCTATTGTGTACCAATTAATACAAGACAAAAAGACAGAAAATCGCTTATAGTGACTTCTTTAATCTGATTCCTTTGATTCTACGCCTACCACTTTTCAACGGTTTTTATAACAAAAAGTATTTAAAACATTTAAAAGAAAATTATATTTAACCAAATTACCTCAAACTCTCTATAGATGAATGTACAATATTAAAATTTGTATTTCGTAGGTTTTGGATCAAGATGATAGTTTAAAATAATTAAGCCATAGAATGGTGGAAATGAACGTAAATCATCTACAAATTAAAAATATAAAGGAAATTAAAGTACATGTAACTCTCCTAGAACACGGTTTCGCTCTTACACGATAAGTTTACATCGAACAGTGGTAAGGAAGGAAATTATTAAATTAAGGCTATTAAAATGAAAATAGTTATATTTTTTGTTAATATTTCTTGTTTAGGCTTTCGGAACCTAACCCCCCTTTTTGTACTTGCTCTACGTCTCATATAACACGGTTTCATACAACACGGAAGTTTCTAGGAGCCTATGGATTATATGGACCTTAAAATTTCATAAAGATGCAAAATCAAAAACAAAAGTAAATTCCTCCCTTTGAATTATGCCATCTTTGTAAAAATAAGGGTAACGAAATCGATATAACAATAGTACGTAATCGCATTGTTAAGCCATTTCATTCTCAATATTATGTTTATTGGCTCAGAACACTTATACAAAGTAAAATCCTTTCCAATTGAATTGAAATTTCCAATTCTGTCCGCCAATAAGGCCAAAAAAGATTTTCCCGATTTCCTATGCTCTTTGTAATAAAAAGGGAAAAGAATGTTCAACTGGAAAAACCTTGTCCTTATTACTCCTATATTTTCATTCTATTAGATAAGCTAGGCTCAGGCCTAGAAGATAGCCTGCCCACAGATATAATGCCTTCGGAATATAAAAGATAGAATCCTGCCGGTTGTACATTAATTTTCCTGTTTCGCTTTTTTTTTTCCTGTGTATTTAATAAGTGAATGGCTGCTGAAATAATTCTCTCCTCGTTTTTTTTCTTTTTTTTTTCTTTTTGGGATGAGCTTGTTTTCACATTTTCCTCAGAAGATTCATTGGGAAGATTTGTTTTTTTTTTTTTGGTAATGTGTTAAAGGTGCAAAAGATAAAGGAAATAGCAAATGAATTCTCTGCACTTAGATAAAAGGGGAACAGAAGGAGGAGGAGAAGGCCTACTATATTTTTTTCTGAATCTGAATTAGGACCATCTTTCCAAATCTGCCGTAAACATCTCAAAAGGGAATTTAAAAGTCTGGCAAGGAAGTGGGAATTAAGTGTTATATGTTGCTTTTTAATCTGAGCCGTCGAGGGAAAACAAAAATTTACTATAGACTCAGGAAGAAGGCTCGTGAGAAGGATAATTCTATATATAAGTACTGTAGATGTATTTTTGTTTTTTAACTTGCTTATATAAGAACACGTTTAATAATGTAATATTTTTACTTTTTTTTTTTTTTAAATATAAACATTTTGCAACTTTGTCTGTCTTTTGTTTCTTAAACTAAACCAAACCTAGATACGAACAGTCTACTAGTCTTCTAGTCTACTCTATGTAATTTAAAATACTATAATTATTATATTTCCTTTTTCATTTCAGCAGTCTCTCTTGGCTGGTAGAATCCCGGTTTCTTCCATGACTGGACCTATCAAACGAGGTTTATTGTGGCAACAAAGAGATCGTCTGTTTTCCAGATGGAAAGAAAGGTATTAATTTTTATATGATTTAAAATATATATCATAGATCAGCCTGAAATTTTCGAAATTCTGCAATTTAAAAATCTAATATTATACCAATTTCGTCATTACCAAGGTCTCCAAGGAGGTGCATGTGCTCAAATGATATGTGATTCTCTAAACGACATTCATTTTTAATAATATAAAATCCCGACTATCTATCGAGTGGTTGTCCATTTGTAAAATCTGTTTTATTTTTCTTGCCACGCCTATGCAAATTCACAGAACATCGGTTCTTTAAATTCTTTATCATATAACACCTGAGTCAACACCACTAACGCACGTGCTGAATTTTTAATCTTACAAATTTATATATTAAAGATCTTGAGAGTTTTCTTTTTTTTTTTGTGATTTCAAAACAAAAACCTGCTAAATTAAATATTATTAAACTAACCTTATCGAATTAGGAAGTATACGTCCTCGAAGATAAGTCATTATCATAAAATGTAGTCTTAACAAGATCATTAGAAAATATTACGTATATAAAATAATAGAATATAAAAGTCTGTCTCCAAATCCGAGGTTTTAATAGTATTACAATTTTTACCTGGAGACTGGAGGATTTTATTTTTAGTAAATAACAATTAAATTGTACAATAACAAACAAGCCATTTCACTTCTATTTATGTCGTAGCTTACGAAAAACAAATCTGGTTATGTTTAGAACGGCCATGACATAGAAAAAGTAGTAATGTTAAACCCACCTATTCATAACTTTCAATCAGCATAGAGGAAATGTTAAAATTTTACTATTCTACTTTATACTACTATAAAATAAATATTCATTCGTGGAGTTCACACCTGGTTTTGGCTTAACCTTGCTGGATAATAATAGCTTAAGTTTTATGCTAATTTTAGTTATTTAAACATCATGCCATCATATGATATTTTTATATAAATTTAATAAAAACTTTAAGAATAAATCAACCATCGGTTTCTATTACAATTCTTCTTGAGAAGTATTCGTTTTTTTGTGTTAAAACAAAACAATCTTTTGAAAGTTTCTTGATCAATTCTATCCAATATATAATTTTTTTGGAGGCTTTAAACGACATCAAAAATCGTAAAATTATATATAAAATCTTAAAATGCGAAGTTTTTAAATTTTATTTTATGTCCTAATGCAAAATTTGTGTCAATTGGTCTGTGAAAAGCTGATATTTTGACATATGGTGAAAAATAATTAATGTATTACCTATAAGATAGGGTATAAAAAGAAGAGTTTAGTTACCAGGTAGGGGATTGGATAAATTAAAAGTAAGGAAACAAAGAAAAGCGATAATTTTTTCATTAAATTCAGGATAAATTGTGTGGGACTCGAACCCACAACCTTTGGAATGGTAGACAAGTTGCGTTACCTCTAATCCACCATAATTAAATGTAGAAATCTCCTTCTCCCAACTGCAGTTACTTACATAACTAACGTGTAGGAACTTTTAACGCAACTGCATTTAACTGCATTATGATAATAATTAATTACATTATATTTAATAGCAATAGCAGTAAAGAATAGAACAAAGCGGAAAAGTTAAGAAATTTTCCGGTTCAAGTTCCATGATAACTCGAAGAGGGCATTGCATTGCGGTCCCATCAACCTGAACAAATCTGACCGCTAGCCTTTAATAACCATGGAGCGAAGGTAATTGATTGCCGCCGAGATTACCTGTTCTTTTCCTTCTCTCTTATTATTATTATTTTTTTCTGAATCATTCCCAAAGCATAGTCTCATCCAAGGAAATTTATAGACCGGGTTTGTGTGCGCTTATTGTTCACAGTCACCTTCGATGTACCTGCAGCTGGCCACTTCTCCGAGTCGCGTGTATCTTCGCATAAAATCGCGGTAATTTATTTCAGCCATAATGGGATGGAAAAACATTCAAGTTTTAGCCGAGCGGTGCTCCTCCATATTTTCATTAAAAACTCCTTCGACTACGGCGAAATGGGAAGAGAGTTTTTAGTGCACGGCGACGTCGGGAAATAATCGAGGACGGGGCTGCTGCTGCTACTGCAGCTCTCCGATATTTATCCACCAGGTTTTTCGCATCGCAGTCGTCTTGTCTTGTCTTGTCTGTCCGTCGCGGAATATGTCGAGCAGCAAAAGGGCTCCCAGCCAAGTGGTCTGCAGGAGTTACAAGAGCCACGACAAATCATCCTTCACGGCTAGTGCACATTTTACGCATCTGCACCGCAAGGCTGCATACTAACGACTGCACTTAAGGGTCATAGCGAGTGGGCTCATGCAACGTGGAAACTTCATCTTGAGCCCGGCTCCATTATGTGTAACAGCCCGATGAAACGCTTTTTTCGAAAATAATATAAACATTTTCAGATATTTACCAATTATTCAAATTTCATCACTCTAGCCGCAGTATAGTCAATCACGTTCACACCTAGTCAATCTTATTATTTCTCCTAGATAGAAAGATTTGCTAGAATTGTCTTCTATAAGAAGAAATTGAGTCATTTTTAAATACAACATGTGAAACGCGAGTTGTATTCGCATGAAGAGCGTTCCATACTATAATTTAATTTATGTGTTTAAACAAAACAAACAAACAACTTTCTTCTGGTATACTAAAAAAACAAACATTCTTAAATTGTTTTCTAACTTTTTTTACGATGATTTTTGAAGCCATGGAAAGACAACGAATTCGAAGAAATTTTTTGGAAAAATGTTGAGAAGAGTTTACATTAAAAAATAAGTTGTATATTTTTGGACTAGGACTTTAATAAGCTCTCGTTTGATATCTAACACGATGGCCTTAAAAAACATTGCTACTTTCTCCTCATGTCCTATAAAATCGAAATTCGACTTTTTGTACCTTACATCTGTAATTTCTACTCGGGGACTATGCCAAATGATCTCTTATAGAGAGACAGACAAACAAACAAATAATTCTCTAAGTGTTTGATTTTTTTGAATACTTCTTGTAACGTTATAATTTTATTCTTAAAGGTGTCTATCACAAAGTGCGAAAAAGAACATTTTTTTAACTGGTTCTAGAATAGTATTATTTGCTATATATCAAATTTATTAATTTAATTTCTTTCAAAAAAGCTACTACAACGGATTGAAAAGTTCAGAGCACAGTATTTGTATGAAAACAAAATTATATTATTTGAGGCTAGGAGATTTTCAATCCATTCATGTATAAAACATTCTGCACATTAGTTCCAAATACCCTAAATACTAGAACAGCTGTGCAAGCCAACCACAAAACGTTCATTTCTATTGTACCTCTAAAAACGTGCCTTTGTCTTCCTTCTGTCCAGTACTATTTTCTAATCGATGAAAATTTTCTACCCACAGATATTTCATTCTAACCCGGGACTATCTGCACTGTTTCAAAAGGGCTTCGGGATCGGCTGCCGATAGGATTTCCGACATGGGACAGTTTATATTTAAGGTAAGACACGTACCCGACTAGCGAAGCAAAATAGAACTCCACCAGTCAATCTGCAAATGCTACCTGATCAAGCAATTTATGCAAACTCGCCTACAGTCATGGTTTTTCAATTTAACACTGCTGCCGGGGGATTCAGGTCCTCTCGAGAGCATTTTATGGTCAGTAAACGGCTGGAACTTTGTTTATTTCCCACTCCCCCTTTATATGCCTTCCGTGTGCTGGTGTGCTCCAGTTGTCTTCTTCGATGATCCATCGCACCGACATCAAGTTAAAATTAACACTTCAAATTGGATAAAATGCAATGGTACGCCTGGCTGTTGATTTCTGCGCTCCGGCGCTAATTGAAACGAATCACTTCGCTATGCACGAGAAAGAATCCCTGACAACAGACTCTCTAGCCGTGTGCGAGCTGCTCTGACTAGAATTGGGCTACCTCCGTTGGAGAATCGCCAATTTGCACGCTAATTGCTGTCCATTTTTATGCTAATTCGACGGAAATGTCACTTGTTGAAACAGAGATCTATGCACTACTCCTCTACAGTCGAAGATGAACTAACCCTAGTCCTCTATGCTTAGTAGTAATATAGAAAATAGACGACTAGACCCACTCAGTCGACAGTCACACTCAGGGAACATTTAATTTCTAAACGTACATATTTCTATTCCATAGAGTATCATCTTCCAGCTATGACCTTAAAGCTTTAAGTATGGTTTACTTGAAACAGTACCTACTTTTTAAAGTTCATTAGTTTTGACATAGTTGCTTTAATTTCACATTTTACAAAAAAAAAATAATACTATCAATTAGATACATTTGAAGTATTTACTCAGTGAAGGATCATTAAAGAAATTAGATCATGTGTAGTCTTAGACATAAATTAAATAAAATAAATTAGGGTCGATGTTAAATACATTTTATAAATATATTTTTAAAAGATGATTTGCAAATGACAACAGTGAGAAAATAGTGTAGGTATTTAAGAAGTTATTTTATATTTGTTATATCTAGGTAAATTGACCTTCTATAACTTTTTTTTAATGTTCCGTGTATTTTTAAATAATTCTACTATAACGTTTAGTATTTAAAATCTAGAATCGACGTAGAACCATGAACGTTAATTAAAATTAAAATTATCACTGTGAAGGATTTTAAAATTATTACATTAGTTACACTTTAATCATGTTTTTTTTGGAATTGTTTAATTTTTAGTTTTTAAAATGTGTGGAATAGGTTGCATATTGTGCAAGTTACGAAATGTTAAATTATAAAAAAAAGCGACAATGTCGATATTATTTCCTTATTTAAAAGAAATATATTAAAAATTTATTAATTTTAACTTAAAAAATTTTAATTTCTTAAAAAGCTGTTGCCATAAGAAGATTTATCCAATTCAATCCACGGGTCAGTTCAGATGATGACTAGAAAATACTTTTAAAGCGTTTTTAAGACGAAAAATACTTCCACGCGTTAATCAAAACACACTTAGTGTAAAATATATCTCTAATTAGGGAAAGGTATTGCAATTAAAAATAAATAAATAAGCACCCAACCAGAAAAACAAAATTTTTTGAAAAAAAGTGTAATTATGCGATTTTATTGCTATTACACGAAAAAACCAAAATAATTGTACACTTGTGTTATGAAATTTATATTATTATTTCTTTATAATTTAAGTAATCTGAGCAATATAAAGAAAGATATTAAAATGCAAAATTTAGACATTCTTTTGAACATTTAATTTGAAATGAGAAATTTTTAAGTAATTAGAGAATCATTAAAAAGTGATTTGTACAACGTTCATTGGTTTTTTTTTTTACCACACTACTGATTAAGACTTTGCGATAAAACTACATACACTTTTTCTGTATCGAAAGAAATAACATACCCCGAGTGAAGGCAGATCGACTGGCACAGACTTTCAACAGGATTTCTTTGAACGTAAGCAATTTCTGGAGTTAATCTCAATGGAGACAGTTTTTCTGTTCCCAAGCGCTCGTTACATTTCTTCTGTTACGCAATGATGTGAACGAACGGCCGGTAGGTTTTCACTGCGTAGGAAGTGCACCTGCAACCTGAATTATTTTTGTTAACACTATCATTTACATAGTGTTCCCAGCTTGTCGTCTATCGTTTAGCCGGAAGTATCTGTGGGAGCTATAGCCTACGAAATCTAATAATGACTCAATAAAACAAATTTAAAAGATTTAAGATTAAGACGGGAGCCATGAGCATGTAACCAAAAGTGTGAAATGTGCTGGTGGTGGGCGGATAGAAAGCGTGTACTTAAATGCAAAACTAGTGGATTCTATGATGCAACCGAAAAGTTTCATCAATCCGCTTAAATAATATAAAAATTTTGTTTTTATCTTTTATTTTAGGTTAAACTGGTCGATGTTGAAAAGGTCGAATGGTTGAATCGAAGGTCGTACAGCGCAATAGGTCTTCTCTTGGGCAGAGAGGGACGTGTTCTGTTGCGATGCGATCACGGTTTGGAAGATTGGTTTGAATTGCTTGAGGTGGGTGACATAATTAACGCGACAATCGGCTTATCTTTATCTAGAAATCGATGATAATGATGATAATTTATTCCAGGAATGTACGCTAACGAGCAAAGAACGTCGTCGAGCTTTGAAGATTACCCAAGGCCCACGATCGCGTGCCTCCTTGGCGGCACCGCCATCGCACGCGTCTCTCCAAGCACATCACTTTGGGCTTGGCGGCACCTACTCGAGTGCGCTAGACGACTGGCTTATGATGCGCCAGAAGAGCGTCAACTCGACTAACCCGTTCCTCTTCTCTGACTCCGTTCCAGATCTTAGTGCATTGAACAATGAGAATCACTCTAATAACGGGATGTCCACGAACCATTCAACTCCCAAGAAGATTCCCTATTCTAGTGGTGCGAATGGTCGCTATTCGAACGGGAGCAATGTCCAGAGTAACTCCTACTCGGGAGGAAGTTTATACGGATCCCCAAGGAGAATGTTTGTTAGCAATTTTGGTAGCAACAATGTTGTCGATGAAGAAGACGAAGGAGACGTACAACTTCGTTGCCATCGTAGAGCAAACGAAAATGGCAACGAGGAAAAGGAATGGATGTACAGGAAACCTAAAGGTCCTAATGATAACAGACACTCAGGTAAATATTAGGAATGTTTCCTTCCAACGATCATTCACTTTGCCTTGCCACCGTACTTGATCATATTAACAGCTAACAAGATCGTTCAACGAAGTGCTTAGGAATCTTAAACCCCTAAAAATGATGCTATTGGCTTTCTCCTTTCATTTACACACTGCGTTGCTAATCGCGGTTCATAACATAAAATACAAACATTCGCTTATTCCTAACCAACTATAGAGTCGTTGTTGGGAAGGTCTAAAGCAATGGAAAGATATAGTAATAAAGTAAAGTTTACTACTATTAATTAACATATCAATACGAAACCTAATAACTATCGTTTCGATGGCTTCAATAGCTTCTAGGAAGGTCTACTGTAAGATACAGCAGATGAAGAAGGGACTCCGAAGTTTCTGGTTATTTTGTATGTTTCTAGTTGTGTCTACCGACAATAAAATAAAAATTTGTAGCATGAATAGGAATTTCTATTTCTGGTAAAAACACAATGAGAATGATGCGCGTACTGAAATTTTATCTTTCACTTTTTTTCGTAAAAGGCATAAACATTTAAGCTTGCGCTTTATTAAGCATGAAAATTTTCATGTTTCACCTTTGCGTAGGTCTTCGGGAGCGATGCCTCTTCATCCATAGCGGCAGTAAGCGGTAGCGAAGCCTTTTCACGTTAAAACTAGCCTTACCCTTTCTCCGTATTTAGTCGATCTTTTGCATTAGTTAAACAAAAATGTTGACTGAACACTGAAAATGTTTTATAACTTTGTCCAATATTTTTTGCTCTATAACGAACAAATGAACAAACAGACAAATAGACGAAAATATCTAGCCTACGTTTGTAGGCTATTACGATTGAAATTCAAATTAATAGATTTTTTTAGCAATATGAATATAAAAAAGAGAAAGATGTAAAAGTTGTTATAGGACTATAGTAAAGATTAGTAAGGCAATATTAAAATCTGAAAACCTGTTCTTCTTTGATAGTGTTTATTGTGTTATTGCAGTTCAGACGGATATCGACTACTCAGCAAATGATAGTGGCTTAGATACTCCACCGTCGACTCATCGACCATCAAGTTATCGTGATGTAATTCATCCAAATCAGAGGGATTCAACAGAGACGACTGTGAGCTCATCTCGTGGAACCATGTTGGCGTCGCCCGGAGGAAGTTTCCGAGCTAAGCATAATCAGTTAACCAATGTAAGCAACAATGGCGTTAACGCATCCCGGTACAGTGTACAAGAGAGAATCCTGAAAATTCGCAACGAAGAAGATAGATGTGCATCGATTAGATCAGCCAACCGTCTTAATCACAACGAGCTCTATGATCCTAACCAAAACCGATACTATAAAGTTAATGGTAACCATTTGCCTAATGGAAATGGATCGGCTGTTTTTAGAGAGAGATATCAGCACCCTGCTCTTGCAGCGATCATCAACGAGGCTCAAGGGGTTAAATTTCGAGGTATAGTTTTTCAGGATTAATTTAATTTGTAATTTATGTTCTTTTTTTCTTTCTTTATTATTATAGATCGATCATATTCTGATTGCCAACAGTGCCCGCGAAGGACGGTTAATAACAATCCTTCGCCCAGCCCGAGGAGAGCAGCATTCTTCGGTACACCGACCCGCGTATAACACTTAAGGTTATTTAGACGACGGATCTGATACATTTCCTTACAGCTGAAGTTCTAGCCGGAAAAGTAATTAGACCATTAAAAAAGGCATTGAGTGGGGAAATTTTTGATGGTTTTATAATTGCAGCATCTGGAGCATGTTGCTAAGCAGAAAATATCTCAAGAAATTATTCTGATCGCATTAAAACACAATATCTTTATTCAATTGAACGTTATTTTGGTTGTTATAAAAAATCTTTTTGTTTTACACTAGGAAACTTTTATATGAATTTTGAAAAAGGAAAAAACTCTTTCAGGCACATCTCGAAATTATTCGCTTTATAGATCGCCAGCCATTGTAATTAAAAAGAAAACAAAAATCCAAAGCATTGAACGAGTTGTCTGCGTTTTTCTGTTATTGCGTTGCACGTTTTAGTCCACATTGCTATGTTAATCCATTTACTTGTTTAGTATGAAACTATTGGAAATCTATAATCTTATAATGTTTAATAAAGATTTTATAGAAGCATATGCCGTAGTTTCTTTTCTTTAAGAATTCCCACCAGTTAGACATTTGATTTTTATTATAATATACTTACTATAAAACCGAGGGAACAAGGGAATTTTTACGATATGGAATTAAAGATGTACGTCGAACACACACTAAAATATCTCTCTTTAGTTTTGACTAAATGTTTACAAAATATTTTTTATAGTACATAATGTAATTTAAAAAATAAGAGTGTTAGAATAGATTCTAAAATCATGATATATAGTACAAAAAAAAGAAGTTTAATTAAAAATTTAACAATTTTTTTTACTTACATTTCTTATTTTACCTTGGTTATTTCTCTAAATTCTTAAAAATGTGAAAGTATGTACTTTTATTTCTTCTGGTATATTTCCTACATTATATAAAGAGTTAGGGAAACACAATGCACACAGCGACATCGAAAACAGGTGCGAATTTTAGAGCACTATTAGACACAATTTATGGTTCCACATGCAAATTTGACTGTATATGCTCTTTGGAAAAAAAGAACATATGTATAAATACAAACATGATCAAATGCGTAAAAACTTTTGCTTCTACTGGAAAAATAATCAAACATACAGAATTTATCTTTATAAAAGCAGATATGAATTACGTTAAACTCCCGAGGAATATTTTTGGCTTTACACTTCAAGTCAACCAGAAGTTGACGCGACTTTCGAGATTATAACTTTTAGACAAGAACTACCTTTAGTTTAGGAAAAATAGACGAAAATATCTAGACCTACACATTAAAAATTAATAACGACAGATTTTTACATTATCTAGTCTTACGAAATGGTCCATCGTCAACGTTTAAAATCGCTTTCTTCAACAAAAAAAAATAATAATAATAATAATTATTATTATTATTATAAAAGAAAAAAATACAGACTATAAAATAAATGGCTTGTTAGGAGATTGTTTATAAAGCCTGCAATTCACAGGCGCTTTCAAGTCTTGCGTGCGTCTTTTAATTGTTTAAATTTAACATTTAGCCTAAAGTGTTTATTTGAATATAACATTTTAAAGAAATACTATGTTCAGAATGAAAATACTGCTTACTTGCTTCGGTGGCTTAAACGATGGCCAAAAATCTAGCGACGTGGAATTCGAAAACCGCCGAGTGCCACTAAACTGCCTCAAATTAATTTACAATAACAAAACAAATTCATGCCTTGAAAAGGGTATTTAAGAAGAAAAAAAAAAAAAAGCAACAACATTGTTCTGATTATCTTTAGTTTAATTTTTTTGCTTGACACTTAAATAATGTATTCTATCGTGCACACTGGCTGACCTATTGTAGCGTAACAATTAATCTTTTTGTTTTCTACTTTGCAATACGCAGTACCCTTTGTTCTTACACAAACCAGTCTTCTATTTCTGCAGCAGTAGGCGCGAAATTTGTTAGCTAGGAATTTTTCAATCTCCCGTTTTATATTTAGTCTACGTTTAGTAGTGGCACATGGATCTTCTTCAGTTTTTTCATATTTACTCGCTATTCTATAGCTTTCCATTTTAAATTCTTTCTCATTTAATTCACAGTAGTTAGTGAATTTATCCCTTAGATTTACAAAATAAAAGTCTATATAAGATGCAGCCATCTCTTGTGCTGTTTTCAAATCCAGCTTTGAATTAACTCGCCTGAAAGCTAGTGCAAACTCTTCCATTGTAAAATTGTATCCGTTATCATTAAAAACGACATAGTTTAAAAGTGCATTGAGTTCACCGGGCACTTGAATGTCCTTGTGCTGCTCCCACTCCTTCGAGTATGTGATTTTACCGTGGAATTTCCATGAGGTATAGTTAAGAAGCCTGGTCATTCTTTCCCGAACTTGATTAAACATTTTATCGGATTCCTCGTCCCCTAGAATACCAGTAGCTAGGGCAGCTAGAAAACAGAGCAGAATTATTCTCATTGTCTAATTAAACGGTCTATCACTTTCGAATTTCAAAAATTTACTGAAGTATTCACTACACCACGATTCTTTTTATATCAAAAAAATTATAAGCAAAAGCACTTGTGGCTGCTCTTTCAGTCGCATGTACTGAATACTCCGTTGAATTTTATTTTAAAAATAAACGATTGATTCGCAAATTACGAAATCGTAGAGGTCGTTAAAATATTTAAAAAACTATGATTGTATTTAGTGTCCCATTAATTAAAACTACTACGAATCTAAAAGAGACATTATTATTGCATTGTTTAAGAAATAAAATAAAAATATAAGAAATTTCATATTTTTTACGAACTTTTATCATGGATAGTCATATTGTAAAAATTTTTATTAATAGATAAATAAACATTTATTTTTAGTTTTAGATTTGTCTTATTTTCTTTTCAAAAGCCTGCAACATTAAAAATTTAGTTAGTAGAAAATATCATCTATAAAATTTTCCAATGTCATATTTTATCTGTCTTTAATTGAAAACCGTAGAGAAAAACTAGGTTAAGAATATTATAAAACATTTGTGTAAATGCAGGGAAATGTTTATTATTAATTACGTAAAGCTTTTTACGTAGTATTAGAATGGTGAAGTCGCTGAAGAAAACGTGGAGAACTTCTGTTTTTGTTCTTTTCGAAAATATAAACATGTGGCAAAGGTTATTGCTTTTTTTCTAGTTAAAAATGCATTATTTTTACTAAATTAAGATAATGAATTTTATGGAAAAGCATGTTTCCGTTGAGAGTTACTAAAATATCTTTAAATATTCTTAAAGTTCGATATATTTCTTAAAGCAAAATAAAAACTTAAACATTTAAGCAAACACAATTTTTAAACACTCATACCGAATTCTTTTAAACGATACCCACGTACTTTAAAATTCAGGAGAATTTTTTTCTTTTGTGGGATTCTGAAACTAATCCAGAATTTATATAAAATTTTAAGTCAATAGTTCAAATAGTTTCTGAAAATTTGGATGCAGCAAATAGACAGACGGAAACACGAGTATCCTTCCGTTCCGTACCTAAAGATAAGAAATGAACCCTTATCATGAGACTTCGGTGTTTGTCTGTCTGTCTGTATGTCACGGCCGTTTTTCTCAGTAACTACTCTTGCTATCAACTTGAAATTTCTTGCGGAAATCATTTACCCGCATCTGGTGCAAGAATTTCAAAAATATCTCTAATAAAATAGGACGCAAATTGTGAACTCGAAAAATGCTATTTTAAATATCGTCTGGGGTATCTCCGAAGTTTCCAAACCAAAAGATCTTAATAATTCGTGCTAATAGAAGGTCTGATATATATTGTAGAAAAAAAAACAAAATTCCCATTTATAGTTTCCGAAGGAAATACATAAATCTGTTAATTTTTTCAAATATTGCACCCTCGATGCGCGAGTGCGATTCGTACTTGGCCGGTTGTTTTTTTTTTGTCTACATTACACTCCTTACCCACTTTTTACAACAGATTCTATTTCTAAAGTAGCCTCAGGATGCTTATGGCCCACAAACCTATTCGTCTATATTTTTTTCGAATATAACTCGAGATTGCATTCCTGTGCCATGGCCTTTAAACGAAGTCCGGAAAGCTTCTTGTTTTCTGGAACGAAACTTTCCTTATTCCAAATTCTCTCCGCAATTCACCTAAGTCGTCTATTTCAAGGGCTTAGGGCTAAACTTTTGAGTACTGCGATTCCCGGACCCAAACCTTCGGATAAACCGTGATGGGAGCTCTTCGGGATATATAGCATTAGTTATTCGATGCGTAATAACGGGTATCTCAACCATCTGGGGTTTTATTGGAACAGGTAGAAGGAGCAGCTTTAATATCCAACTTTGAAATCTGTCAAGTTTTTTCTGCATCCTGTAGTGGGAAGAGATCTCTCTCGTCTTGAGAAAACAGAAAAAATTTCGAGTGAAGAAGAGTCTAGTTTGGGATAGTGCGTAATTTATTCAGAAAAAAAAAAATAAATACTATCTATTAAAAAGTAGTTTCAAGATTGTTAAGAAATGCGAAGTCGCACTGAGCTAGTGACGACAACATTCATCGACTCGGAAGAAGAGCAAACAGAGTCGGATGATTCTGAGGAGGATTGGCGACCAGAATCCTCCAGGAATGGAAAGAAGCGCCAACCGAGCACAAGAGGTAAGCGCCGGAATAAGCGTAAAGCAGCAACCGCCTCAAGATTACTAGCCAAGAAGAGGATGGTAGAAAATATGAAGGATGAAGAATCGGACGAAGGAAGCTACCAGAAGATATACCCGCCCACGGAGACTAATCAGCTAAATGAGGAGCAAAGGGCACAGCCAAAGAAACTAGATGAGAAGTCTTCTACGGACAACGATGGAATATTTAGTCTTTATTTGTATAAGAAGGATCTGGATGAGGACTACAAGAACAATTGGCACCTCTGCTTGTGGCGCCGGGATAAATCCTGCCTCCTTCAAAAATACATTCGAATAAAGACTAGCAACTGTGAGGAGTTTCTTTTTACATCATCATCGGTGGTGGGTACCAGTAAGCCATAGGTAGTAACTTATGTAACGGCTAGAACTACAAATCTTCCCTTACCTCTTTGTGTAAATTGCTTTTTGCACAGGTTTTGAACCACTGTTCTTTGAGTTACAGCGCTTTTTACTTTATTTTTAATCTACTCGGGGTTTCGGCCTGGACATAAATAACACTATATTTTTCGATAAAGTTAAAAAAAGTACTTTAATTAGAAATTCTCAAAAAGCGTAAAATATTATTTACAAAAATATGTAGGCATAGATTCAAAATTATGAAATACGATTTGCCACTTTTGTTTTAGTTAAAATTATAGATAAAACTTATCAAGGTACAGAACCTTCAAAGCGCGAGTTTAACTCAAAGAAATTTTTATAAAAATAACATAACCGACATGTGTTTAAAATGTCGACATTTTTTTAAACGTGAATGTCGACTTTATATTCTAACAAAAATTCATCTTTTCAAAAATCTACTGTAATACATGCATTTTAATTTATATACTCGTTTTTTTTTTGTATAGTATTCAAGCTGGGATGAAAGACGGCACAAAGAGTTCGCCACGGTATTTGTCAAATGTTTGGAGGACAACAATAGACGAGTGATCATCCAGGAGCCGGAATGTCTTCAGAGCATGGCTGAAGAAGCTATCAGAACTAAACCCTGTAAAATGGATCTTCACACAAAAGGTGAAGACGACAGCGAGAACGAAATGTTGGATTCTCAAGAAGAGGAAGGAGACTACGGTGAAGAGGACGATGAGGAGATATCTGGTGAAGACGACATGAACAGTGCCAAAACATCAGATGGTGAAAACGAGTATTCTGCTGGAGAGGAGGGAAGCGCCAACGAGGGTGCTTCACAGTCATAAACGATTTTCGTATTCCTATAGCTTACTTTGTGCCGGTTCCTCCAGCTGGTTCATAAATGTACATTCTGCGTTAGATTCAACAAGGCCCAGCCGCAGAACCTGCGTTCCATGGCACTAATTTTAATTGCAATGCGCTTAAAATACAGTATTAAACTTGCATTTATTATACAAGTAGGGTTAGTTGAGGATTTTAGCCTCTGGACGTAATTTAACTTATAAATGTACCCCGTCATCCAAAAGATCCCCACCGGCCGCCATCCTCGAGTATAACTCGTGCTTTTAACGCTCTACCTTCCATGTTCATATAGTTTTGTTGTGATATTTTGTTTATAAGACTTTTTATAGCTCTTTAATAATTAAAGACGTTTTACATTTTAAAGTCAATAGAACGAGTTCTGTAATTGTACTTTTCTGATTAATCGGGCGCATATTGACGCCATTCATCCTATTCGATGTAATAAATAAATTTATCAACATACTAATAGAGTTTTTTTTTTCTTAACATTGTTTAAATTCTTCATTCTCGCGATCACCCTCAAATGGTCACATTTTTGAATATTTTTCCAATTATTTAAAACGCCCATTATGATTTTTGATAGCGATTCGAGTTCTAACTTTTATATAAAGTATATAACGTGATTTTGAATTAGTTCACACAAATAAAGTAAAATAAAATATTCTATTACATTTCTGGTGTTAAGATTTTTATATGCTCATATATACCCATATTACAAATATGGTGAAATTTATGGCTTGATGCAAACTAAGTGCTCTACTATAAGGTTTGGCATCCCCAATCCATTGTGTGACACTGCTAACATCACAATATACTCCAGGATGTGTTTGAAGACCACATCCTACTCCCCAGGAAACAATTCCTGCTACTAGTTCGTTACAAACAAGACCACCTCCTGAATCGCCACTGCAGGAATCTTTACCGCCTAGTTCATCACCAGCACAGATCATATCAGCTTGTATTTGCCCCTTGTAGGATACATTACAACTTTCTTTATTGATAATTTTAATATCAACTATGAGTAATGAATCACTTCCTGGTAAATGATACTATGGATATATTATAAGAAATATTTCTACTCTGCAATGGATTAACTTACGCCTGTTCTACCCCATCCACTGACCTGACAAAGTGTACCATCTGCTGGAGATTCACTAGACAATTGTATTGGTATCACAACAGGATGATCCTTGGGTATAGCTCGTCGCAGGAAAATTATTGCAACGTCATGTGTAAAAGTATCTTCAGTAAACTTCGGATGGTACAAGTATGTTATATCATATGATCTAACGATAGTATCCTTGGTTTTTTGAAAACGATTTAAGGTACCCAAAACAACTTTATAGTTTTCAGGATCTGCAAATCGGTAATTTATACTAAAAAGAGAGGAAAAAAAATGTATAAAAATATGGTATTAGACCATGCGAACAATTACATAAAACAGTGAGCTGCTGAGATAATTTTTACTAAAGAAATCAATGAACCACCACATATGTGTCCACTTCCGAATGGATAGTCTCTGCTTTTTAGTCGAAGTGAAACAACGTGTCTAGATTCCAAAAGATTTGCTGCTCTCCCCCCTAAAATTTTAGGTCTTAGAGGGATATCCCATTTGTCGGCATTCAGCAATAACGTACCAGCTACCAAATCTAGAAATGCATAAATGTGTTTAGGAAGTTAATAAAATACAAATTATGTCCAAAGTATCTGTAGATCTGGTCTGATCATGTTGTAATCAGAATATCAAAACGAGACCAAGTAATAAAACACTACAATTTTGAAGATATCTTGTGGGCCAGAATCAATAGTAGTTCAATGGTGTTTTGTTGTACGGTCAGATCAAACGCCCACTTTTGTAGGGATTATAAAAATTTTTTCAGTGGAATTAACTATCCGTAAATTTGGACAATTTTTTTTTATTAAAACCTAAAGCTACTTACAATCACTTGCAATTCCAAAGTACGTAAACGTAAAAACGTTTATAATCAAATTCAAAGGGGCTAGTCCCATCCCAAACAAATTTTACATAAATATACTATTTTTTATATTACTGTTAGACTTTAATTTCTGACATTGTAGAATTGTTTATTAACTTTGCGCTGGTTGCTCGATTCGATCATTTAAAATAAAAAAACAAATAGCCATACTTGAAATGTATAAGCAAGTAATGACTAAAAGGGTTTTATTTTATCTTTTATTTCTATTATATCCAAATCTAGAGGCCAAAATAATTTGAAATTAAGTTTTTTTTTTTCTAAATAAACGGCTCATTTCTAAGTACTCAAGTTTTGCATAGACAACGAATTTGCAGGCTAACGAGTTTTAAATAATTGTCTATCTTTACAGGAGTATAATTTCGCAACGGAGAGGAATAAAAAGGTTGTAGAATTTTATTTAAAACTTCTAGGTACGTCTTTAGGTGCATGGGACATCATTTTCAGTTTTTTATAAATAAAATTTCGGTCCTCCGTTGTTTAACTAACTATTGAAAATAGACGAGACTGTTCAGTGACTATGCGGTCTATTGTTTAAAAATTTCCATTTTTTAAATCAATAAACGTAATAACGTTCGGAATCTGCTTCGAAAAGCCACTAGAACTAATTGGGCTAAGAAACTTGCTAGCACTTAACGCAATTGCTTCTTTGATGCCAATTCAATTTACTATTTATCCAAAGGCGGACTGAAATTTGTTTTTGTTCCTCAATTGTTAACGAAATTTTTAAAATAAAAGAAAGTGTTAGGGATAAATACAACTTCCATAAAGTTTGTAAAACTCGACAATTGTGCAGTCATGAAGGGAATTAACACCAGGAAGGAAGGACATTGTATATATTTAAAGAAAGAAAAAACACACCAATTTACGAATTAATTACCAATTTAATATGCAAAAATTTGGCAATAAATTTAATATAGATCAAAAGAAATAACTTAGCGCGGCTTTTAAATAAGAATATTAAATTTCGAGGCATAAATGTAAATTCGAATATTCTTTTTTTTTTTCATTTTTTGTTCTCCTTCTCTCTCTCTCTCTTTCTCAATTTTAAACTACAAACAAATAATTATAAAAGAAAAATATAAAAATTAAACAAAAACTAAACAAAATTGGAAGCTAATGATGTCCGCTACCGGCGACGTTCTCCTTTTACCGTCTTTCGTTTCTCTTTTTTTTCTTCACGTAATTGTTTCTGTTTTTCTCTATCTTCTTTATCTTTCTCCTTTTTCCTTTGACTTTCAAGTTTTGCCTGTTCACGTCGTTCTTTGAGCGCTTGTTGAACATCTTGGGCATTCGTATTTTTAGTTAAATTCGGATCATCTTCTTTGCCAGAATCTACATCAGAATCTTCGCTCACGGAAAGCTGTAATAAAAAAAAAAAAACGTAGTACTATATAAAAAAAAAAAGATAAATGTGTGAAAATTGAAGAAATAACGAGATTAAATTAACGACAATATAATTCAAAATTGGAATACCACAGGGTTCTGCTTTGGCCACGCTACTGTTTATTACATTCACTTGTTAGTCAGGTTTTGGAGATATTTACAAATCGTTTTTGTTTTTTGTGAATTAGGCTATAATTATTTTTTTCTTTAATTAAAAATTTATGTTCCTTTTGCTTAATTCAGACCGCTCAAATCCTTCGAAAAAAAAAAGCAAAAGGGATAAGAAGAACTAGATAATGTGGATATTCTGATGATAATATTTTAGTTTAAATTTATAAATAGCTTGTACTAAGTGAAATAAAGAAATAGATAGTGATTCATTTAATTTTATAGTTGTAGCTCTCACAGACTCAGGTCAAGATCAAGAATCAGACATGGGAAATTTTAGGAATACACCACCTCAGAAACGTGCATGAGTAAGTGGTTCACACTTTAAGCGCGAAAAAAGAATATGAACAGTTCTGCATTAATTTCACAATATTGTTTAAGTAAATCACTTACTTGACTGTACTGGGCGAGTATCTGCTCCCTGATCCTCAGCTCCTCTGGAGTATATTGACGTTGAACAGTCGTCTGGATTTTTTGGGCCTCCAAAATTTTTGCAAGTTGCGTATCAACATCGTCTTTTGATTGAATTGATTTTGGACTTTCATCAATTTTAGGATGGCATGAATTCCATTTATCGATTATTTCAAGAACAATATCATTTAAATTTTTCTCCTATAATACAAAAGTTAAATTTCATTTCAATATAAAATTCCGTAAAGGTCAATTCGTTTTCTTCTTACAATTATTTCACTCAATATCCCTTCGAGTGCTTCCACTTTCTCCTCGTTACTTTCATCGCCTTCAAGAATTCCCGTAATATACGAACCGAAAACACTTTCATCAGTATTCAGTTCTTTTAATTTCTCGTTTAGCCAATCCTCGAAATCCGCACCGGCCACTGCGGCCATTATTCTGCTACTTTGCGATTTTTTGACATTTCTCGTTAGAACCACGACTGGAACAAGAAGCTGCTCTGAATTGCAGATGCCGTTCTAACAGAAATTAATACGGCATTCATTATTCATTTATCATACATGATAAAAAGTGGAAGATTTTGTTCAAATTGAAAAAAAATTTACAAAATACAGCTGACTTGTAATTTCAATAAAGGCAATTTAGAATACGACCATAATACAATACGAATTAGAATAAAAATTGTCCGTTGGGGCAAGAAGAAGACACAAAAATACACCGTCCGCCATATTGTGAAACTAACACAACCCGTCTATTCCAATTTGACGTGCTGTCGTCGCCGTGTTGGGGAAATTCTTGTCTCTTTAAGCGAAATCGCTTAATAATCGTACAAATCTCGATCGTATCGAAAAAATTCTTTAATAAAGTGTTGTGAGAGTTTAAAAAGATTGTAAAACTTATTGACAGTGCCGAGTTTTTTGCCAATTTCGTTCCGAAAGAAGTATTTTTTCAATTCGCAGTGTGTGTGCAGAATGTCAGATAGGAGAAGGCAAGTGGAAAAACGGGTTTCAAAGTGCTAGCGCCCATTTGACTTAATTTACGAACAAGGAAATCCGTTAGTGTTACAGATATTGTTAATTACGTAAAATTTAGTGAACAAGGAAACAGTAAATCCCTTCATTCACAAAGTGTCTTGATAGAATTTTCGAAGAAGATATTTTTGCGCGAATCAAGGTGATGTTTATGTGTGTACGTTGAAAAAGGACAAATATATATACAACGAAGGTGCTATGAGGTATGTTTTGTTTGATGTGTAGTAGTGGTGAAGTGACACATTTCCCCTCCATGCAGCAGTGCTTTTATTAGACACCCTGTAAACGCCGTGCGTAAACAGTGTGATCGAGTAGTGTGTGTGCATGTGGAATAACTGAACACACAAAGGGGGACTAGTGAGAAATGTCAATTTTCGGTATTTTTCGAACATTCAGTGGTTTCGGAATCGTTTTCGAAGTTCTCTTTTGACAAATTACTTGTAAATGATAAATATTTACTGAAATCAAATGAATAAAAACTGGTTCGGACTATATTTGAGTCTTTTTCTAATGCGATTTAATTGAACGGCTTGTAAATTTTGAGAACGCTGCAGTGTCTAAAAGTGAACCCAAAGTGTCCTGTGACTGCTTTTAAACATAAAAGCGCAAATTCATGTTTTCTTTTGGAATAGTATGTTAAAGAGTTTCAAAGGTAAGTTAAAAATTCAAATTCTTTTAAATAAATTCACTGAAATCGGTTAACCAAGAAAAAGACGTTGAGTTCATTTACTTTGGAGGAGAAGGTGGGTGTGTTTGTAACGACAATTTAATTCCCCTTCGGTCATATTTGCTCTCTCAAATAAAATCAAATAATCCCTTTTAGCAATTCAATTTCACTTGTTTCGAGTGTTAAATCTTATTTTCACCGGTATGTGATAATAAAAGCCTGTATTTCTATTTAAACTTTTGCCTAACGATTTTTTTTCTTAAATTTTCGGTTGTGTACCTCCAAAAAACAAAAAAAAAAAAAGTGGTCACTCATGAGATCTTACTTGCCTATTAGAGGTCTACAAAAAATGAACAATTGATCCAAAAATATTCACATTTCTAAAAATTCTAATAAAATAACTACGGCACCGCTTAAATACAAAATAAATAAAGCATTTGAAATATTAGTTTTTAAAATATTTGTCACAATTTAAGAATAGCAACTGGGGCTAGGCGGTACATCAATCCAAAATTGAAATGTTTATTGTAATGACTTTGCCTAGATCATTTACGACCCTTTTTCCAGTTAACCAAACCAAAGTAGACATCATCTTGAGTTTTGAGGTAAGTTTACTACAACGTCGCGTGGAATGACAACGGGCCTAATTGTCGGCCCATGTGTGCCTTTGAGCAGCCACTTCAACCTAACCTAACCTTTTTATTACGTGGAAGAAAACGAAAGTATTAAATAAAATCCATCCGTCTTTAGGTATTTAAGTCCGTATTTGATAATTGAAACGATTATTAAGTGCTCTGAACTAGAACATATATCAATTTCCCATGAATGAGTATTTTTGTAAGAGTCTCTTTCTACAGAAACTTCTCTTAGAAGCTTCTCAAGAATGTCAGTTTTTCTAAGAACTAGAGGCTGCCCAAGGAAAGCGTGTACTTACCAATTAACTTGTAAAGCATTTAAGTAGAAGGAAGTTATCACTTTGTTAATATTTTGTTGCAGTAGGCTTTTTTTTAGTAGTTTTTAGACGAACTACTCTAATTTTTCCTTAACAAATACACCCTAGATTTTTAGTTTTCTATAATATTAACAAAAATAAAATAACTTCCTTATTAACTCTGTAAAACAAGTTAATTTTTAGGGATGTAGTTTAATTTTTAGTATGTTATATGTACTTTAACACGTTAAACTCGGCGTGGGTCACCGGTGGCCCACGAGCTGTGCTTTTATCTGGTGGCATGAACCATCGATGACTCATCATACAGAATATGAAAAAATGCGCCGAATTAAACGTGTTAATAGTGTTAAATTTAACACAGAAGAAAATTGTATGTCTTAATTTTTAATCAATTTAAGTAAAATTTCTCCTTATCGCCAATGGCATTTTTTCCATAAAAATAACCGTACTATAGTCCAGCATGCCCTTTTCATTGACCCAAGGGATAATTAAAATTTAAATTATAAATAAGCTTATCAAATGTACAAATTGGTCAAAAATAAATGGAATTATAAAAAAGATTATATTTCTGTGAAATAAATATCTTCCGAATAAAATAAATAAAATATAAAAATATCATTTAAATATCAGAACTTCTGATAAAGTACTTGATTTTAGTTCTTCTAATCAGTATAGAAATTTTGCTGTTTTTTTTTAAATATAAATTTAATTTTAAAACAAATTTGACAGTCTTTAATTCTCAATATTTTCATATTTTAAACAAAAAAAAAAAGAAATAGCTTCGAGAAGTGCTGAAAGTGGAGGACTGAATTTTTAGTTGCACCCATGGGTTACAGCACATTTTTATAGACGACGAGAGGAAAGATAGTCTATAAGTAATAATTTTTGTGATAAATGCAATTTTTGATTTGGTTTTAATATTTTTACTGGACCACTTGATCATTAATTGTTTGTACCTTTCATAAATTTACAAACTGGACGTTTATCCTTTAGTTTAAATAATAAATAATAATAAAAACCACAGAAATAATTGTCTGCCTTAAATTTTGACTGGGATTGCTCGAGAATACTTCAAATAAAATTGTTTGTTTTAAAAGTCAGTTCTTTTAGATGGTTTAAAAAAGAACGCAAAAAACTGAATTATGAATCGGCGATCAAAATTATTAAAATTTCATCATTTCTCTTGAAATTCTTTTGAATCTGAAAGGAAAAAAAATAATTGTGAGTAATATTTGTAAATTCCGCAAACTCCGCAGCGACTTCATCGGAACGCGTGTGAGTGCGTGTACGGACGCAAGAAAATGTGTTATGACCGCCACCACCACCACCACCAAATTCGAACCGTGTTAAGGACCCATGCAAGGTCAATGCTTTCGATTCGTTAGCCAAGTTTGTGCATCAGATTTCGTGGCCGCTCGAACGGTTAGCGTACTTAAATTCGCGGATAGTTTTCGTTTCCTGGAAATGCATTTGTTCGGATTGCGTTGGAAAAAAATTCAGATATTGTGACGACACAGGCTGAAAAACGCCGGTCTCTCGAGAAAGAACAAAAACACTATCACCGGTTTAGGTTGCTGCGGGTGTGTGGGTGCGGCCCGAAATTTCCACCATGTGACGCGACGCCAACACCTCGGTCACCCACAGCGGGCCAGAACGACACCTACAAGTGCGCAAAGCTCTGGCAAAGCTTTCGGCAGTCATGCAGCTTGCAACGGAGTCGCGACGTCCGGACCCGGCGAGAACCGGATCGCGAAATCGAACTCATCCGCGGAATTGATGCGCGGATTTTTTTTATTTCCTACTTTAATTCATTTATTTAACTAGTGACGAGCTCCGAGAGAACTGCCGAATTTTTAGAAATCCAACAGTGGCTTTCTTTTCATAAGAAAAATATTTCAATTTTGATGTCCTAATTATTTTCTGGATAACAAAAAAATTCTGGTAAATCGGGGACTCCACAGCTGCAGTGTCCGAGTGGGGAGATGGATGGACTTGAAATCCATTGGGGGTAGTATACGTGTCTAGTACGCGTGACTGTAGTCCGTAGTTATACCATGGTGACCCTTAGAAGTCACGAAAGCGGACGTATTTAGCGTTGAGTGCCACGTGTACCGTTGGTGGTACACACTAGTTTAATGCCAGAGGGAATTTCATAAATGCAATAGGGAGCGATATCATAAAAATGTCGTGTTTCAATGAAATATTTTAAAATTTGAAATTTAGAGCTTACTTAGCAAATGTGGACCCTTTAAGGACACTCAATACTTCAAAGATAAGCAGGTTCTTATTGGGTAGAAAATATAGACATCTTTTTTTGAAAAAGTCACTATTAGAGACGTTGAAGGAGGGGGTGTGGGGACGCAGCAAAAAGGTCAACTCCTCCTTCGAGCCGGATTTGAACCAGCGACCTATGGATTTCGGCTTCAGGTACCAGTCTACAGTCCACCGCTCTACCAACTGAGCTATCGAAGGCTTGGGGATGGTGTTCCTAAAGAATTCCCTCGTTGCCTGTCCTGATGGTCCTGCGGATCAAACTTTTCCGATAATTAGAATTATTAACTCTGGGACAAATGCAGACGTAGAGGTCAAAAATAGGAATTTTTAAGGTCAACATGACTACAATAATGTTTCTTTTTTTTGGAAATAGTAAAAAGTGAGATTTGTTCGATGGTGTACTTCGATTTTAAATTTAATACGACAATAAATGAAAGAAATCCTTTAAAGTAAATGTAATTTTATTACTTATCACTTACTGGAGTTGTTTTTAATAAACAGCCTATTTTAAAATCTTTATTAAATAAAATCTGGAAAATAATAATACAAATCGGTTGAGTAATTTCCGAATGTGTCATCAATTTTAAAGATAGAGTATCTTGGACAACTTCCTTGATTTTAAATACAGTTCAAAGGTAGTACTAGTGACTAAAAAGAATTTACTAAGATTACTAAAGCCAAGATTTCGTAATAAAGTTTATTATAATTTTTAGTTTAATTTGTTTTTTTTTTTTTTCTTCTTTAGTATAAATAGCAATAAATGTGAAAAAAAGTTTGTATGTTGTTACTATGATTGAACAATCTAAACAAATGATTGTTAAAACACGTTCACAAAATTTTAAATAGTTTTAATCTTTCATTGTCGTGAAGTTAATTAAGAAAATAAAAAAAAATTAAAAATTGTGGAAATTATTGTCACTATATCGTCGTAATTAATGTTAATCAAATTAATGTAGCAAATTGCAAATTCAAATTACAAAAACTTTTGTAATTTGAACAAAATTTTCAGAATAATGCATGGGAAAGTCGTTAAACAAATATTTATGCTACTGTTTCATCTTCTTAAGCATTTTACTTTTACACTCGCGTGCAGGTGGTGCAAATGAAAACAGCACGTACTACACTCGAGGAATTATCCTCGGGGACATGGTAAAATCCTCTTCCTATTCAAAGCGGTATAAACGTACCTTATAGGGTTTTTGAGAGGGACTTTATAAGGATCATTAAATTACATTTAATTCGAATTGAAAATGTTGATGAGACTTAATTGCTATGGGAATAAATTAACTAGAATAAGCGCGTGTGATGTTCATTTGACGTGGAATGCACAATCGGTATATCTACTATAATAATGGTTAGTAATTTTGTGTTACGTCTTAAGCTAATTATAAAGTTGATTTGAAAATCGAACATATCAAAACTATTCAATTTTAACTTTATTTAGAATTGACGACGGATACCGTGCCATAAAACGAGATCTTGTACCATGAACACAGGCATTCTGCAATCATACGCCTTTTGATGTTATGCAGAACCTTCTGTTTTTCACGTTTATGTCACGTAACTTGGTCTATTCAAAACGTTTGATTGGTTTCAAAGGTGATTTCGTTCTTATTAGTTCAACTGGTTTACAAAGTGCCAGTTACTAAGTCAAATTCTATAACCTTTCCGGAAATGTGTAGTAAATTGAATTCAATTACGTCATATTAATCCACTAGAAAAGAATTCGATAATTACAATTTGAATTGTTTGAGCAGCTGAAGTCATACTTCAAATTTTTTCAAAGTCTTTGAAGGAAAATGGTTTAAAGTTTTTTTAATCGAAAATAACTATCAATTTTCATATGTGTATCCTAAAAGCTTCCAATAGAATTTTTTATTTAGATTCTCGTGTGAAAATGATGCTCTTTGTGGTATACGTGAAAAAGATGTTTGCTGTTTATTAATTTGGTTTTTGTAGACACGTCTTAATCTAAGCCCAAAATATTTTCATATCAATTTAAGTTTATACGGGTGTAGGATTTCTAAAGGTTACATTAAACACTGGAAAAAAAATAAAATAAAATTTACTTTTGTTACTTTTTGTTAAGTTAAATCAGTACAAGTGATTTTTATGCAATTATTCAATTAAAAAGAAGTAAAATGGAGACCTTATTATAACAAAATATTCTCAATTTTTAGCTTTTTCAAAATTTTATTATTTATTAGATTCCTTAATTAATTTTACGATCGAAGCCTAGGGTTCGTTTATTAAAAATTAAAATGTACATCTAAACCTCTTTTAACGCGAATTCAGAGCTACGTGAATTTAGATATGAAAAGTAAGTTTTTTTTACGTAATTTTTATTCACCTTAAAGTGACCAAACTAAATTGAAAGTTAAGAAAAGATTCGTAATTTAAGAAAATTTTAAGAATAAAAATACTTGGGGTTAGTCGTTTGTTTTACGTGAATTTTATTTATGCGTATTTTTTAGGAACGTATCTATCGAATTTTTAGGTGTACATTTTTAAATTACAAATTTCTATCTCATACATTCTGTGACCGAGGTCGTGACTTAATAAGTGTAATCATTTTATAGTCATTTTTATATTTTTCCCTTTAAGCATTCCTAATAAAAAATATTCGTACTTGCAAAAATTGCTAGGTGCTTAATTTCAGTATTTTATGCATCAAGTTTCAAAGGTAAAAAGATTGATATATCCAAGCAGTGTCTTGCTGAGATTTAGATTAAGTACTGTACTTAGAAGTAGCTGCTTTTCGTGATATTATTACCCTCCTGGTTGCATCAAAATCTTACATTACATAAAATAACAAAAACAAGAAGAAAATCTTAACGTTTTGGAGATTCATTTTAATTAAAATTGTAGGAGTATCACATCCGAAGAAGATTTAAAAGACTTATGAAGGGTGTGGACAGTAGAAATAAAAATAAAAAATAAAAAAAATATATAAGAAACAAAAAAAACGGGGGTCTTTTTTACCTGTGAAAAGCTTTTCTCTAGCTTTTCATAAAATTTTATTTCTTGTTTTGTTTTTTACCTGAGTTAATTTCTACGGTGTTTATTTTACCTCCTCGAGGTATTTTTTCGCGAAGTAATGTTGAACCGGATAAAGTTGCATTTTTTTTAGCATGTATACCACGTTACTTGTGTTTCTTTTAAGGTGTCATTTAATGGTTTTATTTTTATCTATCATAAATCTTGATTACCTGTACGTAAAATAAGAAAGAGTATCACCTTTTACAATTTGTGTCTACTTTTGAAATTAATCAATTTATGTAATGTTAATAATATTTATAAAAAATAAATTGAAAACAGAAATGATAACTCTTAAAATAATATTATTGAATATTTTCCCATATTTTTATTATTATTTTTTTTTTTAGGCTTAAATCAAGAAACGATTTATGAAACAATACAAAAAGAACGAAAAATGTTACATCTTAAGCTATAAAATATACAACGTATGCCAATCAATCTCAGAAAAAATATCGAACTAAACAAGTGGGGGTCGAAATTACTGCAATTTCAAAAAGAGATTTTGTTTTGATGATGATGATGAATCCAGGACAACTGGGGTTTTTCCATCAACCACCTACAGAGATAACAAGAAAACTCAATTACGTATAAGGGATTTTTCTTAGAAAAAGGTGAATTTATTTGCAAAATCCTAGCTCTATAATATTATCTAGTATTTCTCAATGTCAGCTGTGGTTTACTATGGTCAGTCTTACATTAGTAAGTCAAAAAATTAAGACTAGGTATGCATGATAAGGTGCTTATTAACCTAATGAGATCATCATCGATTGTTTTGAATACGATTTTTATCTCTCCCAATCAAGTTTCATTATGTTGTTAATTACAAAAAAAAAAATTGATCTAGCGTTTATGCGCTAATTATTTCATTTCACAAATGTTGACTGTAAAAGTTTCACAGCACATGTTTTCATATGAGGAACATGAGTCAGCATAAAAAAAAATAGTGCATCTATGTTATTATGAATTGTTTAAAACAAGGAACATATTAAAGATGAAATTCAGCATAAAAATAAAACAAAGAAATTCTAAATAAATAAATACTGAGTTTGCTGAAATGCGTTGAAGATATCTAGAACCACACGATGCGACTGTTTATCATTCTAAAACTGCTAAGGTCTGTAGTTCTGCAATTTGTTCTTAAATCTGTAATTTTATCAAATAAAAATTAAAGTTTAATTCAAATTTTGTATGTTTTATCATAATAATAATTATTATTATTATTATTTTTTATTACACTTAAGAAAACATTAGTTCATTTCTTTTGATAACATCTTCACTTGATGTTTATAAAATTGGACATTGAATAAAAAAGGTAGAATTGTAATATTTTTCTTTAACCATTATATTCCCTATTTATTTTTATTTTTTTAAATTATAACTACTCACTTTAAGGGGTCAAAAATGAATTAAATTTGTTGACTCTTACTAAAAATACAAAATAGAGACTCAATTAGACGCACTGCAATTTTTTGACCGCGAAATTTGAGTTGCATTCAATTTTTGTGACATATTTAATTTCTCAAATTGGTATCTAAATTTAAGTGTTTTTTATAAATATACCTAAAATTCTTTTTACGCGATAGATAGGTTCTTAAAAAATATACGTTGAAGGAACTACTGGTTCTATGCATTTATATTTTTGAAGTTTTCCGAAATTACAGATTTTTCCCTAATTTTGATTTTGGTTTAGTCGCGGTAAAGTGAACAAAGATAAAAAAATTTATTTTTCATATCTCGATTCGCATAAAAAGAGGCTTAAGTGTACTTTTATTGTGGAAAAAACAAAATTTAAGGAAAAGGGTACATGGTAAGTAGTTAGTTAAGTAGTTACAGCAATTGTGTTATTTTTAAAAGTATTTAAAAAGACTTTTTTCTCTTTTGGAGTTTTAAAATCCCATCTTAATGCTACAAGAATACATGAAATTGTTTTCCTAATTAGATTGTTGCTATATACACTTAATTTCCGCACAGTCTCTAGATCGTCCTAATAAGTTGAGTAAAATTCCGTATTAAGCCGTTTATTTTGAATAATTACAATTATATATTTGGTTTTTTATGTTTTCAAAAACATGATTTAATTTCAGGCAAATTAAACACTATGAGACCAACTTTAGACTTTTTTTTCATTTTAAAAAGCATAAATTACGAAACACACAGAAAGTTGGAATTTATACCATAAAGTATAATTGATATGTTGTTTTAAAGAATAAATTAAATTCCTAGTGATATTCAAAATACAAAATATCTACACACTAAAAAAGGGACAAATTCGTCTGTTTTTTTTTAATTTTGAAGGGACTGAAATAGTTCTAAAAGGATTGCGAAATTTTAATCGTATATACAACTTTCCTTAGGATTGCTGGAGACTAGAACTAATTTATTTTTAATGTTGATTTCCCTTTAGGCAATTAGAACTTTAGATACATTTAAATTTTATTAATTAAAATAATAAACGGTTTGGTATTAACATTAAAAACTTGTTAAAGTGAAGTAAAGGTGTATAAACAAAGGATTAGTGTCATCGATGATCACCAAATCATATCACCTAAATATGATATGAAACACAAATTGTCTGTAAAAATTCAAATAAGAAGGGATCACGGCACAATTTTAAATTAGAAGATAAAATACTCAAGATTTGATGAAAGGCGAAAGAAGAATTGCAAAACAAACGAGTCCCAAGTTCTTTAACTAAAATAGCCGAAAAAAGGTCCGGTTGGATGAAACGGGAGCAGAGGTTTCATTCAGGTATATAAAAATACATAAAGACCGGGTCTATGCATGTCAGGAGTCTGACAAGAATTACCTCCGTACCACTTGCTTATGGCATGAATGTAGAAAAAGCGTAGACATTTGGTGCCCACCTTTACTATTCCTAATCCATATATCAGGCAGCATAAAACAAGGATGGCGCAGGTAGGTATACAAAATAAGGTGGGAAGAAAAAGCAACGATGATCTTCTGTGGTCACATTAATTCTGGGAATTGAAGCACCGGCAGAGCGACAACGACCCATCCAAAATGTTCGGTGAGGTCTCTAAAATGAGGTACCAAAAACAATTTTCGGGACAGCCGAAAACCTACATCAGGTTCCAACGAACTTGGCGAAGGAAGAAATATCAAGTTCCGTAAAAATAGCCTAAAATACTGAGTTTCTTCTTCTTATTTTGTAGAAAACAAGAAAATCACATATGAGCATCCTTTAATAGAAGCTATGCCGGCCAATGTACTCTTGTTGCTTATATACGGCTGCAACATCTGACCGTAGTTTTTAGGAGATATATATATATATATTTTTTTTTTGGCTTATTATTCTGACGGAACATCTTTTTTTTTTTTTGGTTTAATTTTGATTTTTTTACTTCAAAAAGTTTGTACCTGTCATGCAGTACCATCAACACTATGCATCTGCTTGGTACTAAAATGGCCACCAGAAAAGAGGAGGTGGAGTTATTTTCAATGGCAGGAAGACAATGCCATCCGTTGGGCCTGCTTTCATGGAGGCAACGTATGGTCGGTACATTTTGGATCCTCAGAAATATTTGGCAATCGAGGAAAAGGAAGTCTCAAGAGGACTCCACTCTTGTACACATAGAGCTATTCGGGACAAAATATTTACCTGCTACTTACACTTAGAGGAGCTCTTTAAAGATTTGTATATATAATATAATAATTGACAACATCGCTTAAATGTGATCCTACTTGATACTTGAGACAATTTCTTTCTAGTTTTTTTGATTTGTGTTTGAGTTAGTGTTCCTATAAATTTAAAATCTGAGGGGTTAATAAATCTTTTGTCTGTATGCGGATATTTAATCGGTTCAATTAAAGAAAGAAAATAAGAAGAAACCTTAGAGGTTCTATCGCAATCGAAGTTCTCTGGAAAAGTTAAAGGTGTACACTTGAAATTCACTTGATTAACACTGGCTTAATAACGAATTTTTTTAATACCCAGAATTTTAAAGTTTAGTACTATGAAATGTGAAAAAAAAAAAACTTTTTCTAAATAGACTTAATCTATATTTTGTTAAAATTTGTATGTTACGTAGTTTTCGAATTATCGCTAAAAATATGCTTCGAAAAGGAAATATCCAACACTTTCCCTTTATTTTTGACACAAATAAAATTACATTTTAATTAAGTAGATTTTTAAAGCTTTTTAAAGAAAGTGAACTATATCCAAAACTAGAAATGCGTTTGCTCAAGACGACATCTTTATCAGAGATTTTTATATTTGATTAAAATAAAAGTATAAAATTAAATATAAACGTATAAAGAAGTTTTGTGTAAAATTTTAATTAGATAGTACGATTAATCCCTAAGATATCGACGATAACAACGTTTACTTACAATGAGTTTTAATGATCTCCTAGTTTTAATGATTTAGTTAAAACTAATTTCTCATAATTTGAGTAAAAATAGCATATTAAAATAAAACATATTTATTTTTCTTTTGAATAGAAGGCTACCATTCAAAAAAATAAGGAAGTCAATAATGGTTATTTTAAACAGTTTCACATAGCGAGTCCGACAACATTTTTGAGTTATTGTGTGCTATGCTGTAAATGAATACAATTTAAAACATCTGTTTTGCAACCAAAAATTTATTACTCTATTTCGAAGAAGCCCTGTGCTGGAATAAAAAACCGGCAGTATAGACTCCTTTCATTTTACATTCATTTACATTATTTCTTAACAATTGATTACACCGTCTAAAGCGAGTCATTGAATATTTCTTAAGACATTCTTTGCTCTTACGGCCCACGAATGCAGCAGTAGTACTATCTTCCAGGCAAATAGCACTCGGATCTGTTACTTTTACTATTTGCTCAAGTGGTCTTAATGAACAGCCAGAACCATGGAATCGAGCCGCAAAAGCACCAGCTCGTTTCATTCTACACTGTTTTGTATCTTAATGGGAACAGTCTTAAATGTGATAATTATTACTCCTCTTAAATGCTATTGTGCAATTAAACGAGTTTCTTTTTTTTAAAAAAATATAACTCGTTAATTTTATTTTCTTAATGTTTATGTTTTATTCAGTTTGCTATAAAATTTTAATTTTGAAATAATATTCAGTAAATATAGCTATAAAATTATTAATAAATTACTTTTAAGTAGGCGAACCTATAATCAGAGGTTTATTATTTATTAAAGGGATTTTTTTTAATGAATTTTTACTGAACCACTATGGAAAATCATGTCTTAAAAATTTTAATTCTTTCTTACAAAAATTATTATATATAATATGAATTTTTGAATAAATTTTATATATAAACAAAAACAAAGAAAAACAAGACACGAGATTGTATTTTAAGAATGATTAATTTTGTTTTTAGAAAATTAAAAATGTATTTTTGTAAACGATTATGTCTTTAAAAATGTTTTTCATTTAAACGTAGAATAGTACAAACTTTTTCTAACAAAAATTTCAAAAAGTTTGATTATATTCAAATTTAAAGACACTCCTTGAGAGTTGTAGAATTTTTCTAAGAATAGTACCGAATAGTAATTTTTGTTAAGTTTTTATTTTGGTATATTAAATAATAAACTAATAGGCAAAAAATAAAAAATAAAATAAAATAGTACAGACTACAAGTATAAGTACAAAATCCCATATAATATCGGAAAAAGGTCTAGTGTTGAAATAAAGATATTAAAATGATGTGATAATAATCGTCCTCAAGAACCCATCAGACGTTCCAAAAGAAATTAAGAAAGATATTTGGAAAACAAATAAGACCATTAAGAAACTTTGCCAGAGGGATAAATTGTCTTGTTCGCACAGACCAATGACGGAAAATGAGCAAATCTGCGAAAGAGGCAGAAAATCTTAGGAGCTTTTCAAAAAGATATCATAAACATCTGTGGATCGAAAAATAATTTTTCGGTCTACAGAATTCTTCCATGGATCTTCTAGGAAAAGGAATCGTTTAAAAAGGGTGTGGTACGGTTCGTACTAACTGAAAAAGACAATATTCCAGAAGGTATTTGCAAATTAACCGGGTAAAGGTCTATTTCTACGTGTTCACGTGTATTTTATTTTTAAAATTGATTAATGCCTAGTAATTGTTTTGTTAATTTACAATCTTAAAGTTCTTGTCTGTATATTTTTGTATATGAAAAGATCTAGAGTGTATTTTTATTAATTTTATATCAAAACAATACACAGGCGAAATTTCAACGTATTTTTCTAAAAATAATTTTAGAATTAGTATAAAGAACGTTCTTGTAATTTTTTATGGATTAGAAATTTTACTATTGCTATTATCAACACAAATACATTAATAAGTTATTTTTTTCTAAGTTAGCAAACAAAAATTATTATACTATAACTAACACAACGAATTTATTTTATTAATTTTAAAAAAGTTCGGAATATGAAAAATAATTTTTTTACGCGATTTTTATTCACCTTACTGCAACCAAGAAATAGAATAGAAATGTAATCTGGGGTGATATTTCGTATTGACATGGTTTTTAAAAGACTTTTTTAAATGGTGTCAAGGTAGAAGTTATGTGATATAGAATTTTTAAATAAATAACTAGTAATATAGACATAATAATTATATTTAACTTGATGTCCAGAATTTATAAAGACTACCTAAGAGTGTGGAATTGGAAGGACATTTTAATTTATTTAATTTAATCGTTTTAAAAAATTGTTTCGCTAACTTAATTTGCATCCATCAGGAAGGGGAAACAGACACGGACAAAAGGTGCACACGTTGCCTATGCTATCCAACAAGATCACATTGAATTTTGTTGCTCACTTCTGTCACCACCGTTGGGATTCTTGTTGGATTCTCTCCCCATTTGCTGAGCAGCCACCGGTTGGTTCCTCCTCGCGCTCGAACGAACGCCTCTTGCATTGCAATTTCAATTACTCCACTTGCATTCAGCTCCCGGTTATTGTTGCCCGTTTTACATTTTCTGCCATAATCACACCGACTAGGAAGTTGCATTACCAGTGCCGCTCGGCAGCCACAATTTGTAATTTTTATAGATGATTAAAAACCGACCGAATGGGTTTTCGAAATGAGGCTAAATTGTACGCTGATTACAAATTTGCGGATGCTCATGAGCCGTCATTTAACTGAGGTTAACTGCAGACAGCAGTTCGAAGGTGATACCGAATTAGGGCTTCTTAGGTGCATGAATGGAACCAATGAAAGGGTAAATGATCCCGAATCACGCATACTTAAGGGTTTGGAGTTGAAAAAAAGTAATAATAAAATTATAATAACTTCATTCTTAGTAATAAACTTTACTTCTCATAAGATCACAAATCTAATGAAGTCGTCAAATTATAATTTCATTAGACTTCCAATAATTTTCGAAAAGTTGTGTATAGTTCATTAAATAATTAAATAGATTAAATTAAAGATAATGAAAACTATTAACTAATTTTAATTCAGTAAATTTTGTGAAGGATTTAGTTAAGGTAAATACAAAAACTGAATACATTAGAATTTTCTTGTTATTGTAAAGTTTTGAAAGTACACTTAAACTACTTAAAAATACGCGCAAATCGAATTCGTTTAAAAGGAATAACTGACTCTATGCATGTCTATTCTCAATAATTTCTTAAATTACAGATTTTTTTCCTAACTTTGATTATAATTTGGTCGCGTTAAAGTGAATAAAAATCGCGTAAAAAAATTATTTTTCATATTCCGATCCGTGCAAAAGGAGGTTTCGGTATAAATTCCTGATTCCTCGTGTTCACCGTCTTTTTGGAGTTATCGTATAAAGTCCTCCAACTTGTTATCACTTAGCTAAATTAGTCTAATTGTTGTAGTCAGTAGAAAGTAACGCATCTTTAAATTAAATAAAAAGTCTTTATTAAACCAGTAACACTCGAGAAATTAAGACGAATTTAGAAACATTTTGTTTGGAAAAATTCGTCTAGCCGTTAAAGTTCTATAAACAAACATAGCAACTTTTTATAGGAAGTCACGAATAGCATACTTTTTTTTGTATATATTATTTATTATTTTACATACCTCTAGTATTATATTAATTTTTATTTTATTTTTTAATAAAAAAAAAGTAATCTTATCCATAAGTGATCAATCCTTTTTCAATTTTGTATAATTTTCCTTTTTTCCCGTACAAGTATTTTATGGTACTTTAACCTACACCGTGTTATTAAAGATTCTAAGGTGTTACTTTAACATGCATGATAATCTGAATGTTATGTCACAAAGATCTTCTAGCCTAGGTGTGCTGTAATTATTTTGAACAGTATACGACGACATAGTCCATAAAGCTATATGCACATTTACACTTTCTCCGTGGTGATTTACACCTCCAGTAGTACGTAAATACCACCGTTGAGTATTATACTCGCATATTACGCTGTCGTCCATATCGTTCGTCTAAATGGAGCAAATTGACGCCTTTGACAATTCCAAAGAGCTCTAGGTACGCATTGAAATACTCTTTTGACTTTTCGCGGTAAATGAAAGGGAAATAAAAATAAAATGGTAAATGAAAGACAACTCGTTGTGGCACGGTGAAACAATTTTTCTTTTTTTTTTTTTTTTTGTAGCTTTGAGTATTTTTCCAGCACATGTGCACTCTTGGCAAGATTTTCATATAACTTAAAATGTTGTGTGCTATTTAAAATATTCCGTACTGTGACATTAAAGCTTATACGAGAAGGATCTTAAGGATAATAAGAAAGTACCATATGTTTAAGGTTACGATTCATAGAGAAATATCGAAAAATATATCCCTCTTTAAAAATTTAATTCTAAGAATTAGAAAAACGTACTATGATTTCAAAAAGTGTCTGGAAAGAATGCAGATATAATTCCCTTTATTTATTTATTACTATTACTATACTATCGGTATATGTTTTTAAGTCTACTGTTTAACCACTTCCTGAAAGGATGGAGTGATACCATGAAGATTTTATACTTTTCCTTCTTGAATAATCCTCAAAATAAGTCGAAAACTTTTATTTTATTGATGGAGATTTTTTATTTGATTTAAACATAAATAGGCTCCCCCTGCATTTGCCGAAAGCCGATTTTTTGGAATTTGTTTTCTATACCACGAACAGGAAGATGCCTTTCATAATGTTCAGTATTTTTAATTTAAATTTTCTAGAGTTAAGAATAAAAGATTTTCAACATCAAGGAGAGTTTATTTAGAAATTTTGAAATATTTTTTATTTGAAGTAAATACCTAATTTTTTGAAAGGGACCGTATAAACTTCGTAAATTTCAATCTTTTCATGTAATTAAGAAATTTACGGAATAAAAATCGTATTTGCATTTTAAAATTGAGACTATTTTTGTACTAAAACAAAAAATATGATAATGACACTTTTATAATTTAAATAAATTTTGGAGTTTGCATTTTTAGACTAACAAAGCTTCAGATTTCGACTCGATAGTGAGTACTGATTGATTTTAGATTGATTTTACACCCCTTATGGTTACAATTTTTAATAAAAATTAAATAAACAATAGTTCAAAGTGTAAAGAACGATACGCCTGACCTGTGTGAAAATGTTTAATATGTTAAAAAAAAAATGTTTGCAGTCCGGATCGCTTGCTACGATAAGTTGTTATTTATTTTTTTATACGTTTGTGTAAAAATAATGTCGCAATTTGAAAAGAAAAATTGTCCATCTTTATGAAGTTAGTCAAGTCTAATCATAAACGTTGTCTGCACGAAGTCGTCAGTCGAATTTTTTCACGAGAATGCCAAAATTCGCAATTTAGCATAAAGTGATTATCGTTCATGACAGGAATTCTTCACGTTTACCTGTCGCGGTGTGCAAGAAGCTTACTCTTGAATAGGCGAAGACGACCAGAGCTGCGACGTCAGAGAGCTAGAGGAGGAACAAAACAACTGTTCGGAATAATAAAAGAAAACAGCGGAATTAGCATAAAACAAAACACGAGAAACCTTTAGAGACAGGAAAGGCGAGCATAATAATATCAAGCATCGAGGTGTAATTATGTCGTCACATCAGAAATTTGCCAAGTGATGAAATAAGCCAAACTCGTCCAACTGGTGGTGTTCGTGCCGTGCCGTGCCGTGCTGATGCTGCGGTTTCAGATCGCTCGAGTCGGTTAGACTTGGAACAGCAACAGCAGTACTGGCGGCAGCTATGGCCTTACCATATGGGATAGCTCAGGTGAGCTGCAGGTGAACTAAAGCCTAAGATGCCTCTTCTTATATTTACAAGATATTGCAAGGTGGAGTCGGGACCGTTTATTATTTCCTTGAGGTTCGTTCTTAGGGAAATTATCGGCTAAAGGTGGAAAATAGCTCAATATTTATCCACTGGTGGTGAGGAGTCAACAGAACTCCATTGGTTCAACGATGATTCCGTTATATCAAAGTAACACGGAAGATGAATTTCAATTCTTGTTAATGGGGCGGTTGCATGCTGCTGCTGTTCAGGGCTCTAATGTGCCTCTACCTTGTTGGATTTTGATTTTGTTGCTTCTTTCTATCTCAAAGTAGCCATGATGCAAGTTGCCGACTCACATCTTCTAAGGTAGCATTTGCGATTTCGTAAAATTTTTTATAATTCAAGTGGGTGGAACACGTTTCATCTCTGCAAAAATTTTGTATATTTTTAGACGATGAAGTTTTGTTAGGAGATTTTTATCAGATTGCTAGCCGGGAATTATTAGTAATACTGCGTCACAGAATTTCTTAGTCAGGTGCACTTGAAAAAAGACACAAGAGCGCAGTTGTTCTGGTTCAATGAATTTAACAATAACTTTTAGTTTAAATTGTTTCATTGGTGTTGTCTAAAAAAATGGACGAGACAAGCTACAAATTGTAAATTTATAAATGTTTCTTTAAATTTTGCTTTTTTTATCTTATTTTTTGTTTATCTATCTGCTGATTGGTAAATTTATCCACTTAATAATTCACCTAATTTCATTTGTTTTTATTCTCTTCACACTGTTGATATAAATTTGTGTACTATTTAAAATTTTCTCATACAGATCTGAGAGTATTTCCATGTTTGTTTTAAATTTAATTTTTCGTAATAAAACTTTTAGTAATAAAATAACTTTAAAATAATGAAAACTATTAGTGCAAAATTTAAAATTATTTATTTCGTAAAAAATAGCGAAGCAAGTGAAAAATTAATAAATATAAAAATTAGTTTTTTTAAGCAATTATTAATTTCTAATTCAGTTTATAACTTTGGTATGTTAGAACTTTCATTAGAAAAAATAAGTGGCAATTTTAGTATTTAAAATAAGAACTTTTAATTAATCCAGTTTTTTGAAAAAGTACAATTTTTCTCACTTTATAAAATATTTAAAAACAAACCCAATACAATCAAAATTTAATATGGGATTAAAATGAAAACTTTGATGTTGAACTTACTTTACACGTTTTACAATGAAAATGATAAACGTTCGTTTTAAAAAAGGATCGTTCATACTGTAAAATCGTTTATCTTTTTTTGAAATAGCATAGTACTTAAATTTTTATTTAAGACAGATGTATTTTGTTTAATTTTATTAAGTATTTGGAAAGTAATAGGCAAATACATAACAATAGACTCTTTCTTTTTCAATATCCTTTTTCTAGTTTTCACTAAAACCCATCTCCTATACGATTTTTGAGATATGTGAGAAATTCTGAGAGTTTATATAGCGGCTTAAAAAATTACGTCAAAAGAAACGATGTATAAACTTTTAAATTTAAAGAAAATTATAAGGAAGTTTTAATGATAAAAAATCTTTCACAATCTCGTAAAAGAAATTCTTTCTATTAAACAAGAAAATTGCCTGTGATTTTATTTAGTTGAACCCCATAACCATATCTAAATTAGTAATTAATTTAAGTAGTAGCTTTTGTGCCTTAAAATTTCTGGAACTTGTGTGGCTGGAAATCCGGGGATAGCTTATCGAATTTCTTGGAGACTAGTGCCTCAGTTAGAAAAGCACAACTGCTATCTTACTTAATCTTACTAGATTAAGTATGGAAATTTAAAGCAATCTTTTATCTGGGGGTTTTTAGGATGCTGATGATGGATATTATTTACCATAGTTTTTAAGGTATAATGCAATAAAGGCCTAAAAATTTTCAATATTCAAATTCCTGAAGGTTCAAAAAAATTTAAATCCGTAAAATGAATGAAAAAAGAAAAATGTAACAAATTTAAAATAAATTTAAGGAGAAATAAACGTTTTTTTTTAGAATTATTCAAGATGTGTAAACGAAAAACTTATTTTTGAAAATAATTTTGAAATCATATTCAGCGTGACAAAAAATCAAAAAACAAAAACGGTTGAAATTTGTGACAATTTTCTGTAGTCAAGTGCACATGAAACGTAATTCAAACTTTATCAAATTTATTTACATTTTTAAAGCTTATATCGTGTTCAAGACTAATGGTAACAAGCAGAAAACAAAAATATACTTTTCCGTGTCATTGAGAATTCATTACTTCAGTGTTTCTGTGGCCTTGTAAATTATTTAAAGAAATCTGTTGTAAATTAGCAGCACTTAAAAATTATATATTTATAATTGTAAATTTAATGAGTGTGTATTTTATCATCAACAGTGTCCAATACTGGAAAAAAAATAGTCTAATGTCTTCCAGAGTAGATTATAATTATCAATCGATTAAAAAAAAAAAAAAAACAAATAAACAAAAAAAAACTGCGTAAAATATTGCGATTTAAATTAACTAAAATGTTTATAGAGAAAACTTACAACATGTAATTTATATATTTAAACAAATAAAAAATTTTAATTTTAATTATCTGTTTAAATAAAACTTGTAATTATTTTAATAAATTCAACAAAACTTTCGAATAATTTTTGCCACACGCAATCGCCGGCTGATTTGTTGTATTATCTCAATGGAGACCTTGAAAATATCAAAACACCTAAAATATTTGGAATTTTTTATTTTTCTTACGTTTGATTAAAAAATTTCTCCGCACTCGCAGCCACACAAATGCACGAAATCCATTTCATCGGAGGGGCCATTCAAGGAGAGTCTTAATGCTTTTCTGCTGCCCCGACGAGACTCAGAGCTTTTCGAAAACAAAAAAATAAAAAATAAAATAAATAGGAAAAAATAAAAATATTTCTTTATAAGTACGGAACCATCACTGGACATCGTTGAAAGCTTTATTTTATCGCACACAAACCGAAAAGGTATCGATTGAGCTCATATTAAATTTAAATTTATATCATATGACTTGTTATTCATGCCTCACTTAAAATTCTTTCCTTTTGATTAAATATTTAAGTAGAGGCATTCTCTAATTCGAATGATCTCAAGTACCCATTCGATTGCACACAATACAACAATTATTCAATTAAATTTTATTTCCTAACTTACATTCAATTTTTTTTTAAATTTAAAGAGGTTTTGCTAAAATTAAAATAAATAAGAGTGTAAATAACTCGATGAGTTTTTATGAGGAACATCATTTTTATACTTTAAGGATTATCTTAAGTGTACTTTATGAAATTTACATCATAAAGTTTAAATGATGACGTTGGATTAATTAAAATTAATATTATATTTATATATTTTTCAAATCTTCTTTATGCCGTTTTTTTTTCTAAGTTTTGGGAATGTTAATTAATTTTAAAGAAAGAGGGGAAAAGCTCAAGTCAAACCCCAGAAAACACGAATTGATTTTATCATTCATATCACATACTTGTACTTTAAATGCAATTGTGAGGGAGAGGATCGGAGGGTCAGCAGATCGGGTCATCAAGTGGTCAGTTAGTCAAGTAATCAGTGGGTCAAGTGGTCAGGCGGTCTGTGGGTCAGCGTGTCAAACGGTCAAGCCGTTAATCACTTGGTGGGCCGCTTGGTCAATCGCTCAGGTGGTCAGTTTGGTCCAGTTCTGGGGCGGTCAGTCGGTTAGACGATGTATTTATTTGTATATGTGTCAGTGTGCGGTCATGCGGCCAGGCTTTCCGTCGTTCAACTGATTTCATGTGTATCGGAATTTTCATTTTAAATTACATATCAAAAATGTAAATTTTAAAGGTCCCTTACTTAATTGAGACGACTTGAATCTTATAGTGTACTGGTGTTTTTTTTTTTTTTTTTTGTTTTTTTATTCGCTCTCTTTAAATTATTTTAAAGTCAATTTTGAGAAAACGCACTTAAATATTTAAAATTAAATCTTTTCAAAATTATGCATAGTAAAAGATAATCCAACTAGAATTTCTACTAAAGGAAATTTTTATTTTAAAGCAAAAATATTTCGTTCATATTTTAAATCATAGCACAAAACTTAAACAGAATGGCATATTTCTTCGGAATAAAAAAAAGATCCCAGTTACACTATGTCGATAAAAAAAAAGGCAAGGTGAGCGTTTTCTCACATTTTAGCTAGTGATGTGATGTCTTTGAGTTTTGCTTGAAGGACATGAATATTGCTCCCATGGTGAAACGAACGACTTCATAAATCAAATGATGATTATGTTAGGACACAAACATGCCACCGAACGTTTTGTCCGAACTTAAGCAGTAGCGCGAGACACAAATGATTTTTACTTTAGCATTTTATCCCTTTATTCTTTACAGGTGAGTGTTGCTGCTAGCACCTGGGTTCAATTGGATTTTGCGACACATCTCAGTAAGTTTTCAATAAATGCTTTTCCATTGAATTAAATTGAGAAATCAGTTTTCATATTCGGTTAAGAAGTATTGATAAAATTTACTATTTCATACATGAAAGAGGAAAGAAATTAAAATTATAAAAATTAAAAATAAACAGCAAATAAGATAACTAATCATACATAATTATTTGAATATATGAGTGTATTTTACAAGCAGACAAGATTTATTTAATTATTTATATATAAACTTTAACGTATATGTATCTTCCATATAAATAAAAAAATCAAGCATGTAGCTAAAGTTTAGAAAACCTTTTATTATTTTGTTTTGAATTATGTTGCCAATGGTCTACACATATCTACAGGGTGTTCTAAAATTATGTACGCACTTTAATTCAAACCAAGAGGCATGCATTTTAAATATGTTTACGGTTATTGCCACACAAGTTAAAAAAAAAAAATCGAGTAAAGATAATTAAAAAAAAAAAATCATATCGCGTAAAAATGATAATGAGTTGAATTACTACTAATTTGTAACAGTTTTAATAATGTTTAGGATTTAAAAATAAAATTATGATTATATGAATGACTGAATGGAGTCACACGATAAGGGAAATGTAACTGATGAAATTTAAAGTAGATAACGTAAAAGAAGATAATGGCAGAGCACTTTTTTTTTATTGAATCTAGGGATTTTTTGTTTATAGTACCAAAATTATAAGTAAAATTAAATGAAAAGATTTAAACAATTCTAGGTGGAGATATTGAAGCCCATACGTCGAAGTTATCCAAGATTTGAAGTAGAATAAAAATGTCGAATGTGTTAGAATAGGATTGAATGCACGATGTATTTTAGAGTTTATCATTCGCTATATTTTTTATATTGTTTGCTGTACAGTAAAAATTAGATCAGATAACAATTTGTATAATTTTATATTTAACATTTGTTTTTCCTCTTTGTTTGTAAAGACGAGACTTTGCATTAAAAGGCTTTTTATTTTTAATAGAAATGTGCAGTTAATTGAAATAATGCGTCTCATACTTTTGATATATCATCATATACAGTTTGTCTCACAACAAAATATCCCTCTTTAAAATAAAAGCAAGCGTTTTGCAACGAAAATACATTTATTTCCGAAAAATACATCATTTTCACAAAAATTTTAATACGAGATCCAATCACCGCCATTTGGAATAATTTACTCAGACCTTTTATCGCAATTTAGAGGAAATTTTTCAGCATACTCCTTAGTCAATGATTTCTAAATTTTCTGCAGGACTCTTTTTAAGTGTCCAATGTTGCAAATCTTGTATCCTTGGAGTTTATGCTTCATATATTACCATACATTCTCTATAGGATTCGCATCTGGAGACTGAGATGGCCAGTCTCTTGTTTGGATAGCGTTATTTTCGTTCTACTGTGTGCAAATTGTGTTTTAGTGTTTTAGGTCGTTATCTTCCTGTAGGATCCAGTTATCGTTACCGGTTTCAAACAACTTCTCGGCAGACTTTAATAATCCTGCGGTATAATCTAATCATCCTTGCAGTGGTCAATTTGCCCGTAAACAGAATTAGTCTGCTGAAACCGTTTGCTAAAAAAACATCCGTACGCGTGGACCTTCCCCGGGTATTTTACGGTACGTTGGATCACTATTTTGCCTTTTTTCGTCTAAGCAGATTGGGAGATGTTTGTTCAAAAGGAACTCTCGTCCGTAAAGATGACCTTTGTACAATCGCGTCCTAAATTTTCCTTTCCCCATTACAAGCGTTTTTGAACTTGGTTATAGTCATCCATAGGCTTCTTTAATATACCTCGACGTTTTATGTTTGCAGCTAATAATTGATGTTAGATTGTATGCCTGTATGCCCTTTTTACCCAGTTTTTGTTGCACTTGGAGTATGAGTGTCGGATTAGTTTCGAACAGCTGCCTAATTACTTCATCTGTTGTTTCTGTAGTTGATGCTTGGGTTTTCCTCTCACAGGCAAATCGTCAACATTCTCTCGGTGCATCTATTCAATTTAACGGTAATTTTTTGTTCTTTCGGATGGTTTGCTAGGAACGCATCTTCAAAACGCTTTTTAAATGCGGAACTCATTAGGCTTGACTTTTTATCACTTAGGCAATTGAACACAAAATAAACTGGATTTATTTTTGCGAAAAAAGATTTAGATCCTTATTACGTCGCTCCCACTTGTCTGAAGAGGATAAATATAAGATATGTTCTGTGGTTTTAAAAATAATTCGTTTTGCTAATGCTAGTAATAATTTTACTTTAAAGATGAATAAGAAAACAAATTACATATGTACTAAAAGGAACTGTTGTTATTAGCAGACTAATGATAGGATGAAGTACCTGTGTAGAGATTTATCCTTGTTTTAGTTGTAAGTTTCATCTCGCCTTTGGAATTGGAAGTGGATAAAACAAACTGGTCGTCATAATCGTAATGTAATTGATGGATAGAACATGTGTCGTCATCAAAAACAAAGCTCGCCTATTGTGTTTCATCCGCCATCATTAAAAGCGTTTCCATCTGTCTCCTTTTGTCCGATTCCGATGTGCTTGAAGCTCTCGACTCGACTCGAGTAATGTAGGCGAAATACCGCACGTCAGTGAAGTAGCGGCAGCAGGAAAACTTCTCCAATCCCCCACGTATACATGAAAAAAGAACAGTTCACGTGTGTCTGTTATACATTTAATACATGCTAACAGGACTAACATATTTTTGTCTTACTTATACTAAATGTTTTCCGCATTGAAAAATGTACTGGTCTCGTTTTAACCTTGCCAGAAAAATTTTTGTTGACGACGCAACTTGTTTCCAAACGAAACTTCAGTTCGAGTTTGTATTTCACGCTAGTTGGATGGGAGGGTTTTTACGTGTCGCGCGCTCGCGACTTTATTTTGTTTGTTTTCGTTGAGAAGTAGTTATCTAAAAAAAAAAAAAAAAACAACAAAAATATTTTTAAAAAAATATTTTTTGTACGCACTTGCTCGAGAGTTTGATTACTAAATATCGCTTTAACTCTCGCAATCAGGGGGGTCGGACGTACTCTCTGGAAAAGAATCGGTTTCAAGTCGTCTGCGAGTAGGCAAACGAAAAGAAAAACTTAAAAGAAAATCACCTTTCGTACACTGCACCAAACAAAAAAAAAATATAATAATAAGAACGGTTTGAGCTCCGAATTGCACCTCTTCTGTCTCACTCTTTGGATTATTATCGGATTGTTAGAGTAAAAAGTGAATAAGAAATTCCCTTACGTTGATTTAATTTTCATATTTTCTTATATATAATTTTGTTTTTTTTTTTTCGCTATTTTTGCGTGCAAAATAATTTTTCAATGTGACGACACTGTTGGAATTTTCGTCGCTTTTGTAAATACGGTGTATAGCTGTGCACGTGTGTTTGTATCGTCGTATGTGTTGGTGTGTGTATATGTGTAAATACACCACCGATCTAATAATTGTGTTTCTATCGCTTGTTTGCTCCGTCGCTCCCTTCTAGAATTCGACTAGCCAATGGAAAGAGATAACGAACAACACTACGGCTATACGTTACATCATGCCAAGAGAAATGAAACGTGCTGTGATGATTTTATCTCGTTCTCGTTTATAATTATCATAAGTGAATTTGCGTTCGGCTATCTTTTTCTACTTTAATTAAGTGTATTGAATTAATTCATCTATAAGCTATAGATGTGTTCGTGTATGTGATTATATTGCAGCTAGGGCTATCTTTTTTTTTTTTTTTCTTTTCTTCAACACAACACAATAAAATGATATAAAAAATAATAATAGTAGTGAAATATCGATGGATGTGGGGATTTGAGCTTTTAAAGCTCCATTTTAACTAAGCAATGCTGCTTAATGAAGTGCTAGTTAAGTACATCCATCTTCCCTAAACAAAAAAAAAAAATCAAAATAAAAATAAAATAAAATCTTGTGACATTTTTTCTCTTGGTTCTGGCACCGTGGCCCTTAACATTTTTTTGCCCTTCATAAATTCTTAAAGTCTCAGAAATTATTCATGTTTAAACAATTTTTTTTTTTAAACGGAACGTAAAAGGGCTGCAATAAAATTTTTATCGGAATTTATGAAAGCACAACCAAAGCGAAACGATGTAGTGCAATGTCATGCTAAGGGTAACATATGTTCACGAATAACGGAACAGTCCCTTATAAGATCGGCATCGTAGTTTCGAGTCGTGTCAAAGGAATTTTATTCTTTTAACATGATGTTATTATCCGCGTGTGTCTAGTTCTTACGAATTTCTTGAGTCGAACTAAAGCTTGTCTGAATTTTATCGTCTGTATCGCTTCACTTTATAACTTTGAAAATTACCTACGACGGAATAGACGACACAAAACGGATCACATTTGGACCGCGACGGTTTTTAAACTGAGTTTTATGAGATTGCTATTAAGAGTCACTTCTATAAGCGATATTAAATGTACTAGTGGCTAGAATAATCACTTTTATTAAATTTTAAAGAACGACGAATCGTATCAATTTGATATCGACTCTTAAACATTTCCAAGAACTTCAATTAGATTTTTCTTCAAATTTATGGGGAGTAGGAAGCGTTATTTTTAATTAAATTTATTATATAAAATTATTTTTTATAAATTTAAATTGTCGGATTAAAATAGTGCTGTTCTTATTTCTATTAATTTGTTCTTTAAATTCATTTTTACCCATTAAATTTTAAGGATGAAAAAATGTTTTAATACAAACCGTTGCACAAAATCAATATTTACAATTTTTATTTTTCATTTTAAAGAATTTATTTAAAACGAAAATAATGTTAGTAGCCATTGCACGACTTGGTTCTTTTTTTTTCTTTGTTTTTTTAAATATATTAATTTAATTTGTGTGCTTTCAGTCTAAAATCAATTACTTTAAAACCAAAACGGTACGTCGAACAGACAACAAGGTCTAATTTGCTTACATATTCAGTGAAAAATTATTTGTAGGCAAAAGAAAGTCGTATTATAAAATAAAACATTCGTAACACTTAAAAGATTTTTATTATTTACTTTAAAAAAAAAGTATATATTTAAGTGTAATTTTATTTTTAATTGAAAGCTATTTTATAGGTTCATATTTTCCTCGAATGATGTTGCATCCTTTATTATTGTTACACCAAAAAGTAGTGTTAATATAAAAAGGAAAAAGTGTGCAAATGAGTAAAATCGCATTAAATTAAAATAATAAAAGTGGTATATAGTTGCATTTACAAATTAATTCCAGTGTTTAAAAGTGCTAATTATTTGCTGTGAGTTTTACGTGTTTTAAGTGTAAGCAAATATATATAGTGAAAAAAAAAGTAAATAAATAAATAAATTAATTAATTAATAAAGAAGTAGATTTCCAGTGGAACACAAGTACAAAATATCACTAAATGATAGCATTCGTATAAATTCTGTGCTCTTTTTCTTTTAATTATAAAACAACGAAAGTTAATTATTTCGAAATAAAAATAAAAATATTTCACTAAAAAATAAACAAAATATATATATTTTTTTTAATAAAAGCTAATTTGATAATTTTTTCTTTGGATTTGGTAATAAAAGTGCCTCAAAATTTGGGATTACTATTCCGAGTTGGTAAGTTGATATTTTAATTGAGGTCGTAAATATTTTAATATTACTTTTATTGTTACAAGCAAAAAAAAAGAATAAAAATAAAAATTATTTATTTCGCAATCTAACTTTTAATTATTAAAATTCAAATAAAATAAAAAGTTTAAGTAATTTAGAATTTTTTATCGATTTAAATTCGTCGATTTACCTTTCGGAAAATACTACTGAGGGTTTTACATGGTGCCAGTTCAGTTACACTTAATTTTGTATTAGAATTAGAACTAAAATCCAGATTTTGCGCTCCTTTCCGCTCCTTAGTTTGATACGCATCTACGATAGGTTTTGATGATAGAAATTTTATAATTTTCAAAGAAAAACTGCAGCCTATAATACAAGAAAATCAATAATTTATCATCAGTGATTTTCCTGTAGTCGAGCAAAAAGTAAAAGTGTTTTAAGATCTCTTAAAATTGTGTAAGGATTTCTGGCCCTCTACACCCAAAAAATCACTTTAAGATATCCCAAATTTGAGTAAATTACCTTTAATCGTACAATTATTAGAAAAAAACATCAAAATTATTTATAAAACCATTGAAAACGATTAAAAAATTCTCTTTACCTTGAATATTAAAAATGTAAGTAGTCAAATGTGAAGTCGATGAGACTAATTTTAAGTTTGATTTGAATTTGTTAAAAGAAAAACTAGAAACAGGAAAACAATAGTAAAGTAGGCTCTATTCAATTTAGGGGTTTATTTTGTCTTAAAGTCATATAAGTCTTGTATGTTGGTTTAATATCGTTAAACTTATTGATCGGAAACTTCTCACATATGAGGCAGGCAGGCAGGCTTCTCTGGTTTTTAAGCCCTAGGCAAAAAAATGTAATTCGTGTTTAAAATAAATAAATATTCTTACGGAGAGAATTTTTCTAACTATCATGATAAATAACAATAAACATCTTTAGTTTTATTTTGTGTCTAATACGAGGCAATATTTCTAAACAGTAGAAATTTTTTCTTAATCTATAAAAATGTACAATTTTTACAAATACAATTCTAATTTTTGAAATACTTTTCATAAATCTAAGTGGATTTAAATAGTTAGGAAAATATTTTAAAGTTCTTTAAAAAAATACAACAAAATAAAAATAATAATAATAGCTAAGGAATGGATAATTGAAGATATTTAATTATAGAATAATACCCGGTGATATTGGTCAGGTTTTATTTGCAAAAAATTCAAAGTCGTAATTTTTTGCCATATTTGTATCTTAAAATTCATTTTAACTAATTGAAGAAATGACTAGAAGAATAAAAATTATGTGACAATTGAATCCCTTTGTGTTCTCCAGTATTATGTTTTTGGAGTACTCTTTTGGAGAACTTAAAAAAATAGTAAATGTAAAAATGGTCTAAAAATAAAAACATCAGGGCGCCTGAAACACAAGGCATAAATCGCGAGTAAAACATTTCAATTATAAAACGACGTCCATGAAGATATATCGCCGCAGAGGCCAAAGTGCGCTGCATATCTTTTCGTACGGATGATAAGACAGCCGGCACACTGCAGACGTGTAAAAGAGCATACAATCAGAAATGTTAGCCGAGTTAGCCTCAGAAGCGATACGACAAGAAGACTTTGGGAGAAGAAAGACGTTCGTGTTGGTGTAAGGCCCGGGCCGAACGGGTCTCTGTTGTATTACTCCAGGCCTATAAGACAAAGCGGCCATTTAGTCCCAGTTTGTACCTGTTCTTTCTACCTGCAACATCGGATAGAATGGATGTGAATTTATAAATTATGAAAACCCGTAACTTTGAATTGCCATCACTGATGGATTGTAGCGCGTGTTTCAGATCACATAAAACTTCTGAGGGTGATCACAATCCACAGCAGCCTCAGAATGTATCTATGGTTTAGTGTCATAGATTTATGTAGTTGGAGATGTTAATTGTGTGCACACACAACTTTAAAACTGCCGGTTTAGGTAAGTTCCCTTGTGGCTGCTGCTGTAGCGATCAACACTGTGATCTGCACATGGCGGCGAATTTTCTTTCGTCCGTCCCAAGATCTGTCTTTTCTACCTAGAGTATAGACGACAACGGAGAGAATACTTCCAGCTGTAGACTTCGTCTTGGTCTATCTCGGTTTATTGCTTTTGTTTTGTCTTATAAGACGAAACGGCGATGAATTTAATGTCCACGCGATCATTGATCGCTCTACCAATCGATGACGACAGGCCGTATATAAAAGTATATAATCTTTTTTTGTTTTTTTTTTCTGTAGATTTTACACCGTCGTTCTCAGCTGCTGCGATTCTAATACGTTTTCAAAAAAAATCTGTGGTTTCTACGAGTCTTTGCTAGTGTTTAGATCTTGTCTTCTCGATCCAGATTGATCTTTTTGTTTTGTTTTTGTTTCTTTTTTTTTTGTTGTTGTTGTTGCTTTTTTTTTTTTTAGGGAAATTTACGATGACGGGCGAAGTCGAGTGCAGCCGGTACTTTGCTGCTATTAACGCCGTCGTCGCCGATTTTATTTGCCGTCTTAGTTATGTAACATGATACGAAACGAATTGAAAAATGAAATGAAGCGTTAAGAAGCGTATGCCGGCTGAAATAACACGCTCACAGAAGAAGAAGGAGCTGAGTATTCTTTTGCAACTTCCATAGACGATCTTTTAAATTTGCTTTAATCTTTTGATTAACATATTTTGAGTTATATCATAATCTAAATTATATTAATTTAATTTTTTTAAATTTAACCTCTGTCGTCTTTATTAAAATCAGGGAATTAGTAATTACTTTTATAATTAGAATCTGAAAAATCAATTAACAATTAATCAAATAATTAACTATCAAAACAATTAGTTATTTATTTTTCCCCTTACTTTTCTTTTATAATATTCAATAATTATAATTCCAGTTAAATAATAAAAGTACAGGTAGAAGATTTACCCATTTTATTACAAGTAAATTGTCTTGCAAGTTTGTTCCAGTTTTCGTTTTATTTTCTTCTTTTTTTTTTTCTTTCCAAGAATTTCTACCATTTCTGTTAAGAATATATCTCACGTGCACACCTTTAAAAGAAGGTGGATTTTACTTTGTCGTCAAGACAAAATTTGGGGGGATTATAACAAAGAAGTAGTTAAATTGACTGCCAGTCGAATTTCAGCTGCTGTTATAGCTTAAAATGTGTTTTTTTTTTCTCATGAACTTATTTTTTTCTTTTTTTTTAAAGTTTTAAGGTTTTTCTTTTTTAGTGCTCTACAGCAATTCAATGGAATAATTTTAATAAAATGAGCTAAAGTTAGAATTATAAAATTAAATTTATAATTATTTTATAAAACTAAAAACAAAAAAAATTTACCTGATGAATTGTTGCATATTTAGAAATAATTTTTAAAATTAAAAAAAATTTCTAAATTGTCGAACACACACAGTTTTATTAGAATTTTTTTCGTTTGTGTAAATTATAATTTTACAATTCAGAAATATTTAATAATGTAATTATTTTAGAAAATCGGTTTTTCGATGTATGAATAATTTTAAAGACATATTTTTATTGTTGACGTAAAATTCAATGCGGACATTTTCAAATTAATTAATTTTGTAATTAATGACAGAATTATTCTTAAATATCAAGTTATTTGAATATTTTTATTAGAATCTTGGTATTTAAATTTTAAACCGCTGATTTTAGCTTATTATTTAAAAAAAAATGCCTGCAAGTGTTTTTGTATTATAAATAATACTAAATTACGTGGAGACTAAGTAAAATTATCCTTCTCAGGAAATTCTTATTAAAATACTTTCAAGCACGCTGTGTCATTGTTGTTTTTGATGTAAGAAATCACCTACGCTACCTACGCATATTAAATATTTTTTTTTTCCGAGAAAAACAAAAAAGGAAATCTATCGCTTTCAGAAGGCGGGACTGTAGTTGTAATAATTCACCCCTGGGCAGCTATTCCATCGGCCGTTTCAGTGAAGAAGTGCTCATGCAGCCGTTCAATCTGAACTGTGGAGCTGAATTGGAGTATTCCATAAAATGTTATGATATCTCCATCAAATTTATATTTTTATTTCTCGGAGTTTGGGATAATTACTTCTTATTTTTATTTTTATTTTTACAAGTACCTCCAGGCAAACGCCGCATGCACAATAAACAGTGAAATATTTTCTCAAAAATACGAGTAAAGAGTTTTCCTTCCCCTTTTAAATGTTTCCTTTAAGAAATAAAAATTTAATCTAATAAAATTTCATATCCCAAAAATGTAAGATTAATTCTTTTTTACTTTTATTTTCTATTAATAAATTTAATAATTTAATTTACTTATATTTAAAAGTAATCATGTTGGACTCATGCACTGAGGGTTCCGTTCACAATAATTTATAAAATTGAAAACAGGTGAAAATTTTGTTAATAGTGTTAATTAGTAATAGTTTTAAAAACTGTAAATAATAATTAAGGCTTTAATTAATAAACCCGAAGCAAAGTTGTTTATTTTGAAATGATGTAACAGCCTAGAAATGTGATATTCGAATTTTTCCCGTGGGTTGTAATCTGCTGCTGTACGGAGTACACATAGGTGTATATACTTTTTAATTAAACTTCTGTGTTACAGCATGATTATTAGAATTTTTCCAGCGGCACGCTAATAACGTGCCGACAATGAGGAGGAGGAATGAGGAAAAAAAAAAATCCTGTAGAATAAATAAGCAAGGGATGTTTTTAAACAAGCCATAAATAATTTTTCCAAGCTAGCAGCCTGTCAAAAGTTAACATCACGCAAAATTAAACATAACATCGCAATTTTTGCTTAACATTTGCTAGAATTCCAAGAAAACATTTGATTTTACATGGCCCTATGGAAAATTGTGCCTCCTTCTGACCATAGGTATCCCTTTCAGGAATATTTTTTTTTTTCCTTTTTTTTTTTTTTGCGATACATCTCAGTAAAAGAGATTTCGGTGCGATTACTATCTCCTCATGAAAATCGGAAATATTCAAATAAGTTTGGACCGAAACACTCTGACGGTTGTCTTTTGTTGTTTAGTATGACGAAGAGGTGCTGGACATGAATTATTTATTGTCCTGGGGCTGATTTAGTTTTCCAATTGAGACAACACTCCATGGACAGATGGCGGGGCCAAGGGACACAACATAGAATTGTTGGCAGCCCCTGTTTCCGATAAATTTACATGGGTTGAAGTACCTACGCTCTTAAGCGTTTTTAATGCCCGGCGACTAAATTAGAATGGATCTGAGAAGGTCTGTCCTGATTTTGTGGGGGGAGGGGAGGGCATTTTCCAAGCTAAGAAATCGAGAAAGTTAGAAATTCTAATTTTGATCGATCCGTTGCTGATACCGATGGGGATTTCTTCGAGGATATCGATCAAGAGATCGTTGCCATCCATCGAATGATATTGTGACGCGTCTTTTGTGGAACCTCCATACAATAACACGTGTCTCCTCCTCGGGAACACTACTGATTTTCACTATTGCTGACGGTGTCGAGAGCGGTTTACTGCAGTGTCGTCAGCGAGGACAGGTTGTCAACCAGAGGCACGTTTTGATTTACAAGAGTAAGTGGACTCTAGAGGAGGTAGCAAACTCGTTCAAGGACGGTCAAGAATTCTTGAAGAAGGTATGTCGGTATGATCTCTGCTATGATGAAATCTGTGAAAATGGGTATATTTTTTTATTTGTAATGCGTAGTACCTTTTTTTTTTGCGACGTAATTCTTTCTTTTATAAATAAATTTTAATTGTATATTATTTGTTCTATTTTGCTCTTCGCTACGTATTTAAAGATTTTCAAATTCTTTCGTAAGTTTTAGCACCAATTGACGATTAAAAGCAATACAAATAAAATAAGGAAGAAATTTTTTTATGTGTGATAGAATTATCTTCTTTTTTTTTCTAAATAAACGCACTTATTAACACGAACACATAGTTTTTTTTTCGAAACCTTAAAATGCATTGTATGAGTAATTTTATTTGAATATTAGGGATAATCCAGCCAAAATCGGAGTTCTTTTTTTAAGTTTTAAATACCGAAAATAGAAAAGAAAATGATATTTTGAATCTTAAACTAAAAACAAACAAGTAATTATTTCTGAGGAAATTTGTTATCACAAGGATCTAGTTCTTTTAGCTTGCTTATCATAAAACCGTAATAATTCTGATCTTTTAAAATATTTGGTTTTTCTGGAATAGAAATGGTTTTCAAAAACGTTTGTTATCAGGAAATTTACTAGAAACCCAGATCACTTCCTTTAGGCAGATGTTGGAATAACAATCGTATTACGTAATCCCACCTGACCAGCCGGCGGCAGGTGAGAGTCATCGGTACGGTCAAAATTCAGAGTTTCGCTAGAATGAGAGTAATAAACTCCATGCGCGGAACAAATAGGAGGAATTGCAACAGCGGCGATAGAAAAACTTTCATTTATTTTTAATTGATGACACACGTTTAGAATCCGAACTTCCTCCTCGTCTTGCTTAAGTATGCGCGTGTTGTGCGCATTGCCGTCGCGCTTGTGGCCTACGAGGAGGCTTCATTAGCAATCGAATGTAAATGTCACGAGATCAACGGCCGTCAAAAAGTATTTACTATTTACCCGCAAAAGAATTCGCGTATTCATTTGCTGCCACTTATTTGAAAAATTGTCTTCGCTAGCACTGTAGCATTTTAAAATTTGTGCCGTGCCAAAGTATACCGTCGATTTATTACACGGTGGTACGGCGGTGGCGATGAAAAATAAATCAAAAATCGATCGAAACATGATCGGAACTCGATTATTGTCGTTAATGTTGTGTTTCTTCTCTCGGAATCTGTGGAAATATATTTCCAAATCTATTTCTTCTCGCGTCGACCGCGCCGGCGCTGCACTGGCGTCGTTGCCCAGATGGTTTCATGGTGTGCCGCGCGATCGAAGCGTCAACGTCCTCGAAACCTTGAAAACAAACTTTGAAAGCTTGATAGAAGAAAGCAAGCGCCCGAGCGACTGATCTTGAAATTCAGTTTTTACCTCAGCACACGACGACGACGACGCGATTACCTGGTGTGGCGAAATTGAATTTCCTTAAAATTTCACACAGCTACAATAGAATCACACCATTGCCATTTTTTGGAATGATAATCGTTTTTTTTTTATATAATGTATCTAGATTTTAAATATCGGTCACAAAGATATACCGTCAAATTGCAGGTAAATTCAAAAGGTTACGTGAGTTTATCTACTTCGGATAATTTCCTGTTCCTATACCTGAAAAATATCGAAGAGATTTTTGAAATTATAACGGAATTGCGCAATATTCGATAAGATAAGATCATTTTATTTTCTAGTATTAAAGATTTTTAATGTGTCATTTTTTTTTTCCTTGCGGGTGATCATTAAAGTAAATACTACAAAATAAAAGTACGTAAATGAAGAATGAAAGTAATCAGAACATCGACTGGACAAATTTCTATTGATCGTGATCTAGATCAGAAGATAGAAAAAATATAAATACATAAGAATAGTATAAAGCGATTATAATTTTAAGTTTTAATAAAATATTCGTCGTATGTTTTATACTAAAAAAAAAAACTATGTTTATTCTCGCATGTCATGTGTGCTATCGAAACATAGCTAAGATTATTCGTTAGAGATTAAGTTACAGATCAGTGTAACACTTGCATCTCAATCGATCAGACAGCTTTTCCGTGTGATGCTAAAACAAAGAGATAAGATTTAAAAAAATTGGTTCTTTTATAAACGATCTAAACGATAACTTTGATAAAGAATTTCGACAAAACTCCATAAATGGACATGGTTTTATATTATCATGTAGATTTTAAATCGAATCACAGTTGCTCAGTCTCCTTTAACTTATAATTAAATTTAAAAAAATAAGAATTAAATGATGTTTTTTAAGTGGTTTATTCGAATAAAGGAAAAATATGCATACTCAGGTATTTTTTGTTATTTCTTTTTTAGTAAAATACTTTATTGTATTAAAATTTTTACAAGCGCAGACAAATGTTGATTTTAAAATTAAATAAGATCATAAAGTCATATTAAAAAAAACATTTTCGCTGCTTTTTATACAATTTAAAAATTAAAAAGAAAGGAAGAAATTTTATTTAGTTTTTATTAATTTATTTGAAGCTTCAAATCTTAATTATACGAATTCTTTAAAAACAAAAGACATTTTTATTTTCGAAGCGTTGAAAAATAACTTACTCACAAATTATTGGATTGAAATAAGATTTTTATTAGTATTTTGGTTAAAATCTGGAAGAACAATAAATTTTTATCTGTTTTTATATCTTCGTGTGATTTTGTTATTTAGTCAAGTGAAAAAATTTTAATTTTTAAATAGATTTTAATCATGAATAAGATAAATAAATTCATACGCATTTGTTTTTACGAAAATTGTCATTTATAAAAAGCACACATGTAATTTTAAATCAAAACATAAAAATCTAACCAGTTATTCTCACTTGTACGATAATTTTCGTTTTAAATAAATTATGAATATACTTTGAACTATCAATTACAAATAATAAATTCTTATTGATTTGCATTTAAATTATATTAATGTTGTTAAAGTCTTCTACAGCAATTTATGTTTCTTGCGCAATTGGATAAAGTAGTAGAATAAGTTTGGAATTCGTTATATCCATCATAACGATTATTACATTCGAAAAATTTATGCAAAATAAATAATTTTATTTTTAGTATTGTTATTTTTAGGAAAAACACAATTTATTTAAGGATTTTCCTTTTCGTTTTCGATATTCTTTATCCAGAACGTACTACAGACGTTCAGAATAGGATTTTCTTTCGGATGTTACAACAAGATCTGATCGTAATAGCACTTTCCTATATAAGAAAAAAATATAGCCATTGTTATTCTAAGCAGTTAAATTCGATAAGATACTGCAAACAAATTTTTTCGTTACTAGATTGTAATTTTTTTTTTCTTAAATACATACTACGTTTAAGATCTTAACAGAATCTTAAGGAATCAATCCTCTGTATCAAGGAAGGTATTAAGTAATAAGTCTAGATCTAAAACACCAATAGAAATAATTCAATGAATTAAAAGAAAAAGATACAATACAAGAATATGATAAAATACTATTGGAATTTTGAAACTCCTGATTTATAACTCCTCTTATTTTCTTCATGCACTTAAACTTTCGATATGAATAAAAAGAAATGTGATTGGACATATCAATCCATCAGAGGGTAAATATTGTTTGAATATTACTCGATAGGCGGATTATTGTCAACAAATTGATCTAAGACTGGTTGTGTAATACGCCTATGTCGTCGTCTACCGCCTGTCTAACTTTTGCTTTCTAAATATTGAAATGCAGCATAATAAATTTAATTTCTAGGGTGGTGATTTGAAATACCTGTAGAATAAACAGACGACGATTGACATACAAGTAGTTCTATTTTCTTCACGTGTGGAAGATTTTTCAATTAAATCTAACATACGAGACGATTATCTTACGTAAAACACACAGGAAATCATTAAGAAGATTGCAAAACATTCATAACGTCGACAATAAACTTGATCTCCTCGAGCATGCGCAATTTTCAATCTTTCATTTTTGTTTTGCTTTGCCGTCGTCGTCTATCGCGAACACCGCGAAGAATGAAAATTCTCTGTTGATGTAGTCGCAGAGTCGCGCGATATTTTCAGCATACAGGGCAGGGCGATCATTTAGCCGGTTAGAGAGCCGCTAGAAAAAGCATCTTTCTTGTTAACTGTCCGTGCGATGGTGTCGGCGGTTGTGGCGCAAAAGAAGAGTCCACAGGGAAAGTGCAACAGAAGCCAGAAGCCGGTAAAATTTGCAACAGAAAAACGTGTGTGTACGTGTGAGGCATTTTTGTGCATCGTCCCCGGTACGATTTATCGTTGCTGGGCCTTTGCTCTGTGCCGCTGACGATGACTCTCGATGACGTCGCCAATTCTGCGTCTAAATCCGTACACATGCCTTCATATGCAAATCTGGTTAGATTGGCGATTTAATCTGGACTCCAATGGTCAACTGGCCGAGTGGCTAGACCTCACAGTCTCTAGGGTCTGCAAGCCGCAACGCAGGGGGCACAAATTCGATAAACTGCGCGCTATAAACATTTGATGAGGCGATTCATATGCAAACATTTTTCAAAAATCGCTTTTGTTTATGCAAAATTGCAAATGTCATGAAAATTTCGATTTATTACCAAAAATCTGTTTACACTATTCACCTACAATTTTGTGATTCATTCGCTAACGATTTGGAAGAGATCAAACACTACTTTGTTTTCTAACATGATTATGCATATGAGAGGAAAAAAAAACCTTTTAAATTATAATTATATGTTGTAAAAATCTCACCTTCGTCAAAATATGGGGAAAGAAAAAAGTTTTACGTTCGTTTTCTATGATTACAAACACATAAACAAAAAAATAAAAATGAAACAAACAGATGTTGCAAGTAATATGTGATACTATTGTTTTTCTATTGTTTAAATGTGACAAAGTGGTATTTCTAATTTGGAGTAATTAAAACAATCATAATTTCTAGAATTCTCTTTTTTACGTTTAATTTTGGTAATTTTTTTTTACAATTAAATAGTTGAAAAAGAGACATAAAAACGTGTATAAGTTTAGGATTGTAGTTTTATATTTAGAAAGTGTAAATTGTTTAAAAGATTTTAAATAAGTAGAAAAAAACAATCTCAAAATTTAAAGAGTTGGATTGAACCCAGAATTTTGGTATGAAATCTCTGGTGCTATACTTCAAAGCATTTTAACTGCGAGAATGTTTATTAATTTTAGTTAAATTTAACTAAGTGGAAGTAAGTGGAAATTCCATGCAACATTAAATTAAATTATCCGGTTGATATGATTTGTAATAATCTGATTTTCCTATTTCTAGTAGGATAAACAAACCAATGGAGGGCCCAGACATTGAAATGTGGCCAATTTAATCCTTTTGCTACGGGCGATTTCTTCGCCGCGACACTCCCGCGGCACTCCAGCGGCATCTTATGCAGAGCAACTATAGTCGCCCGTAGCAAGGAGAGGGTTGTTAACCAAATACATCTTATATTCTCAAAATGTTGTCTTTTAAGTGAATTTTTATTGGATAAAATAGTGAAATTTGTCTGCAATATTTCCGCTGTTATTGAGTTCGAAGTTTTCTGTGTGCGAAATTGCCTAATCAATTTCTCTAAACTATTCTAAAGAAGTTTAACATTGCTGAAAATTTAGCTTTAATTCTCTATCAGTTAACGATCATGATATTTGCTTTTATAATAATACAATAGTTCCTGTTTTGGACTTTAAGTTTAAAAATCTATTTTTCATTCCTTCGTTTAAAATACAACGAGTATACTCGTGCTAGAAATCCTGAACAGCCTCCTAGCCACTGATATACTTGTGATTGGCAATGAGTGCGTTATCTGTCCCCACGTTAATAAAAGTAGATAAGTTTTAGTATTGTCTTCTTATAAAATTAGCAAGTCAATGGTGTAGTCATTCTAAACTGCACAATTTTCATATATGAACAAGGAAAGGTGTTTAAACCCGATTTAAACTGCAATTGAACTGGAAGTGAACCACAATCTCGAGTAGGCATTTCTCTAAATCGACGTTGGCCTTGGCGCGGCTGACTTTGACCTCTGGGGGCTTTTATTTGCACAGTGATCGGAAAGCATTGCAGGGCGTAGAGATTGATAAAGTCTTCAAAAAAAAAAAAAAAAATATAGCGAAAAATCAAAAAAATAAAGATAGACTTGAAGATTAGGTTGTGCTCTAGCCCTCCTTACGTGATTGATGTAAATTGAATTTCTGATGCTGCGAATGCCTGACTCATGTCCCATCGCGGTGCTCTTTCTATAAATCACAAATGGAGGCGATTGCCTGCCTCACACCGGGTCTTGTTGCGATTCTGATTTTTTTCCATGGGCTGTCGGAATCCGACCATGGAGCCATATACGTTCACACACGCACACGCACTGGTGTACCAGTATTAACCATCACCAGCAGCAGCAGCAGCAGCAGCATCAAGATTCAAGTTTCAATCCCGGCCCACGAGATTAAGCGAACGGATATAAAAATGACGAGGATGGATAAAAAAACAAAACAAAACAAAACAAAACATGGAAACAAAACAAAAAACACAAAACACAAATCAAAGCAATCTTTTTGTTAGCTCGAAACAAAACGTTCCAGCTCGCGAACAAGTTTATCCTCATCAAATTCTTGCTGGCTGAACGTTTGTTGTTGCCGTTGGTGTTGGTGTTTTTGTTTGTTGTTCCCGGCCGACCTCATCGATGCTGGAACCGATTGCGTGTACCAGTGCTGGTACCTGGAGCTTTTAAAAAGCCCCATAGAGGAAAATAGGCACGATTTTGTCTTGTGTTGTTCTATAAGAAAAAAGCTTCCTGTCACTTATTTTCGAGATTTTCCAGATGGATTTACTTTTTGATATTGAAATTAAAAATAAGAAAGAACAAAAAAAAAAAAAATGCTATCGAAGCGGTTCTTTCGCGATGCTCGTCATTCAACCGATTCAAGTAATAAAGAAATCAATAGAGCTCAGGAAAGATTACCAGTCAGTTATGTAAAATCCGGGATCGATTTCTAATGGGATTTTCTACATTGATTAGGAACAATTGTGGAAGTCTACGTATTATGATCAATATTAAATAAATGGATGAATTATTCATGTAAGTTATCCCGCATTGTTGTTATTATGCAATTTATTTCTATACGCGCCACTTTAAAATGGAGTGTTATATCCTAAGGTATGATACAATTAAGAGCGGTAACACAAAGAAGGAATTAACTTTAAAAATTAAGAAAAAAAAAGTTTTATTCAATGTAATTTTCAAAAATAAGGGATTGATTTTAAACACTGCTGGCTTAAACGTTGAAGATTTTAACACATTATTTTTTTTTGTTTACGTAATATTTGGACTTAAAATTAAGCTAGTAATTTGCATTTCTTATATTACTTTGTATGAAAACCTTTAACCTTTTTATTTAGACCTCGCATTAAGGTTTGTACCATGATTTCACTGATGACCTGACCGCCATCTGTTCCTGAAGTCGATAGAATTTTTTGCAAGTTTCTTCAATTTTCGAGGTGTCCTTTTCATAAGAATCCAATAATTTTCAAAGGGACGAAATTCTGAACAGTCTGACGGATTCGCTGATTTCGATGTAATGGTGATGTTATTGTTCTCATTTCAGTCCATTGCCGTTACAAAATCAGGCCAAAAAGCGACATATCCCAAATGGTTCGAAGTAAATGGTAGTTGGTCAACGTGGATTCTCGATTTTCCTATGATTCCTTCTGTTAAAAATTCCTGGCTTCCCTGTCTCCAGGTGCATGTGGGGAATTTTGAAATTTTTTTAGTATTAAATTTCTGTGGTCCTGTCCATGTCTTCCTAGCCAGTTATAAAAGCCATGTTCAGGGAGCAGGTTGAAATTCGCTGCTTTGCTGTTCTGCTCCTTTTTCTCAGAACGATCGGCTACTTGCTGGGCTCTGTGTATGACTTCAATTTGCTTTTTGCTTCGTTAATCCTTCTTTCAACTGTAGACTTCGATGTCCTTGCATTAGCGACCATTTCCCTTACAAGGCGCCTGTTTATAGACACGTTGAACCTTTTTCACCAAGTCAGGATTTAAAGGACCAGGCTTTCTACCTGACCTCATCTTTTTTTTTCGTCCGTAACCCTTTCTTATATTTAGCAATTGTCCGCGATAATTACGGACGTTCCTACCTTTTTTTTTTGCAAACACGGAATATTTTATTATTGGGTGTTCCAAAACTTTGGAAATTATTTCATCACGGACTTTTTGTTCTCTTGATGACATCTTTACTTTTTTGCCAATTAAGCTTTGAATGATCAAAGATTTTTTTAGGTAACCTTTTACAGAAAATAAATCACCTACACTTACGCATACTTAGGGATCAAGAACGCTTAAATTTTACAAAGCGTAAGTATCATTTTTTTCTGAGACGGTTTTTATATCAAAATTATTTATAGAACTCTTTTTTTTGAAGATATTTTTTACATATTAGAGATATCTTACAGTAAGTGTCATAAACTTTTATTTATCGACTAATTACCATAAACACTTAACTTTAGATAATTATTGAAATATTATTCGAAGATTTCACGTTTTTCACCAAAGTATTGCATTTTCTGGTAGTACCTGTAGTAGGAATTTTATTATACGATTTTCAGTACTTTAAAAAAATATATTTTTTTTTTTGAAAAAGAATTAAGAACCATGAAAGCATTCAATTTTTACTTGATTGGGGTTTTAACGATGTTAAAAATAATCCTAAATTGGATATTAAATAAAATTTAATATTTGGTATTTTTACGCAGATAGATTAAAAAGTTTTAAGGCATTTTTAAGTTTTAATTTTATACAATTTACTTGCATTTGTTTACGATTTTTTTTAAAATATAAAACTCTGGTATTCCTTGAATAATTTTCGAAAATATTTATCATTTTAAATTTTATATATTTTATAATTTTATAAATAAAAAAATTGTAGTAGTACACTCCTAATCAGATTTTGTTTTTCAAAATGTATAAATATTTATAAAATACAATTTAATTTATTTTAGATTTTTATTTTGAAAAAGGAAAAGTTTAAATAAACAGAAAGAGGCAGGAACTTTTATTTTATACTTAATAATTAAGAGGAGAAAAGCGGTAGTAAAAATCAATTTTGAATTTTTTATACCGAAAACGAGGAAATTATCTCGATTTATCGTGTTTTGATCGTTAAAGAGAAATTCCTTAAATAATTCTTAATTGTTTAAGTAGATCATCAAACATTTTGTTGAAACAATGTTGTAAAAATACCTTAGAATTGAACTAGTCGCCAAACTGTTGGCTATGTTTAAATATATTTCAGTGCACACGCACAATAAACCATTAGAAGCTAAATTAGAAGCTAAACATCGTTTGTATAAATAATTTCTGCTGCAGGCTCTAAATATCAATTTCTGTATGAATTTTTAAATGGTGTAATTTACTTTGAATTTTAATTACAGGTGGCTGGCGTTACAGCGACCACGGAGCGCCCCCCTGCTCCTCAAGCGCCTCCACAGGGCACGTCTGCGCTGCAGCTAACAGATGAGCCCCATATGCAAATTGCTGCAGCTGAAAATGCGGGGTAAGTTTAATTAATTTAATTTCACGTATAAATTTCTCAGGTATAATTTGCTTAATTTGAAAACAACAATTGATGTATCACCAATCAATCGTTAGAAAGGTTGCGGGGGATTTTGTGTAGGGAAGTTGGGAATAATTGATTATTTGTTGTCTAACGCCTACTATAGAATTATTAGTTAGAATCGAAAATAGAATAAATAGAAGCTTGTAGTTTCGGATGGTGGAGTTATTGCAACCGAATTAAACATTAATTGTCTGGATGCTCATAAATTTCGATGGATATTTTCCCTTAACAGCTTCAGTGATATGGGAACTACCCGACTAGAATTTCTCATAGGATATGCCTATAATCAAATACGGTCCTTATTAGGACCCTGGAGGCATACCAAAGTTACTCATTCCCCGTAAATTCTTAATAATGCACAAATACGGAAAATGCTAGGCAAACTCAAGTGGAGTATGCCGCGCAAATACCGCAAATACCGATAAATTGCCTTTTCGCCCTTGGACTGTTGTAAACTTAACACACATAAAAACTGTGGGCTATTTTCTATATCTAAAAAAAATCAATTTCTGTACATTTTATAAAATTTAGATAAAATTATTTTTAACAAATTTCCTTGAAATAGATTTCAAGTGTATTTAGATAGGAGGTAAAGAAAAAATGTTTTTTGTTTTCTTAAAAAAGAATCTGGCCCCATAAAAAAGAGTTAAGCTTTGTTGTTTTTAATCACGTTAAGTTGAGTAAAAATCACGTAAACAAATTATTTCCCATATTCCAATTCGCGTAAAAAGAGGTTTGATTGTATATTTTGAGCGCAGTAGTTGAAGATCTATTCCAATTTGTTGAAGAATTGTTTTTTTTTTTTTCTTTTTTCAATAATTACATAATAATACATTGGCATGTATTTACAATAGGGGGAAGTTTAGTCTTTTAGCATTTGAAATGGACTTTGAAATTCATAATCTTGTTTATAGGTTTTCCCAAGTGGTTACGATATAGAAATAAAAGCATCAAATATGGAACCATCTTCCCATAAACAGAGCGATTTCAGTTAAATGTTTTTCCAAATAAGATTGTAACGAAAATTTAGGAGGAAACCATATTAGTTAAGCTCCTTTTGGTGGCCCTGTTCAGAAAAATTATGACGAAGATATGAGCGTGAATTACTGAAACTCGGAAATTAGATTAGTAGGCCTGGGCCAACTTTCACTTTTCCTCTAGGCTAGCACGCGTAACCCATTCGTTTCTCTGCCTCCGCCTAGCCGCCCGCTGTTGCTGCGGCATTATTTTGGTTTTTACATGCACCGGGGAATCAGTAGATTTAAAAAAAAAAATACAATAATAAAAATAAAAATGCAAAAAAAAGTAGGAAAGCTCAAGCCACTCAACATCGAAATCATCAGCGGCTAGCTCTTGAGCACGATTTCTAGTTCTGTTCGGGCACCTTTTAATCAGCTGTATACGCCTAAAACATGATTAGCTTCTGAGCTTAGGCCATTATCACACTCACGTCTCATTTTTGTCTACATATGGCAACAGCGCAGAAATCAGTGAGCCGACCATTGGAGTCCACCATCGTCGATGTCTACATCGTCGTAGATTCGGTTTGGAGCTGTTGTGTTGTTGTTTGCTGCAAGGCGCGGTGTGTTCTCATTTCTTTTCGAACACACGCCGCGCTTCCCACGGCGAACGTGTAGACGTAGATGGCCGAACTTTTCTTGTTCCACTACGCGATAAGCTTTTCTACACAATGGTGTGGCACAATCTGTACTATGCGACCATGTCGGGGAAGTCATGTTCAAGCTGAGGTTCGAATAATGACGACGGGTGACGACGATGGAGACACACGGCACACTATGTCGAATTCCTTTACGTAACTTGAACTTCATATATTACACTACTACACGTCTAGATGTATAGTGTTGAGGAAACAGAAAAAAAAAAACAAAATCTTCAAGTTTAAGCGAGTTTTCTCAACGGAATACAAAAGCGATTTTATCAACTTGACGTTGACATTACGTAGTTTGTGTTGTTTATATGCGCGAACCAGGAGGGACCACCATGTGTGTATTTGGGAGCGTGCTTTGGATGTCCGACATATTTTTGTGTTGGAACATGGTTGCAATTTGAAATGCAAATCTTATTGGCATTGGACGCTACAGTCAAACACAGAAAATTAGAAGAAAATACAAATTTTTAAGCACCTTTAGGCTGAGGTAGTTATTTTTTACGATAGCAGAGAAAAAAAAAAACACTAAACAGTGTAGCTCAATGAAGTGAATAATTTAAGTAAACTACAAATTAGCATGTAGCTAGAGTACATATTTACTACTTAAACCGAAATATGAAATATACGCTAGACATTTGTCGATAGACAATGTTTTGAGTTTCAAATGGATCAATGGTAGTGTAACTTGTCCAGTACGTATGTACCTATTCCAGAGGTTGTGGGCTCAATTCCTAGAATTGTAAAGTAACTTCAATAGTACACATTCTGGTTTTTATTCAAAGTACGTTTATACTTTCCCATATTTTTTCTCTTTAAATGAAGAAAAAAACACGTGCTATTACACTCCAAACATATTTTCCATATAAGATTACAGAATTTCATTCATAGTCGCATTTCTTTTGTACTGAAGAAGAAAAGAAAGCCTTCAAGTTTTGTTACTTACATAAAGGTTATATACACGATAATCATTTCAAATTTGTTTCTCATAGACTACTTATTTCAATATTCAATATAAATTTGTCTATTCATGTATCACGGCAATTAGAAAAAGAAGAAATTATGATAAATGGGAATCCACTAGTAATTTAATTCATTTAATATTCTCACATGTTTTTCTTGTAATCTTAATTTAATTTCATTTTTATTTAATTATTGATTTGTACAACGATAAACGGATTTCAATTTTATTAGTATTAGCTGTTATTAAACATCTATTGATAATTTCCAATTTGTATAAATTTATTGATTGTTATTGAATATTCATTAAAAAGTTTTGTTTATATCATTTCCATGCCACTTCCGCTGCAGGACTTACAATCGAATATAATAAAGTGCTCGGTTGGCCTTACGCGGTAATAGTCGTTCTTTTTTTTATGTTAATTTTAATTAGCTAAAGAGTATATTATTACTATCTAGATCTCACAATTGAAATCCTATTTAATTTGAATAATCTTATTATATTTATATTTATTAAATAGTAATCTGTTGATCATAATCTTGAAAGGTCAGATAAGGTCTAAAAAGGTCTAATGTAATAAAGTCATATCTTCTGTATATTGAGGATTTAATAACAAGTTGATTATTTATTGTTTAAATTTTAATTTTATTGTTGTTGATAAATAAAATGAAATGATATTTTTTTTGCCTATTTGTTATTTTATTACACTAGAACGACTGAATAGATTTTAAAGAAATTTTTCTTTATAAGGAAAGCTTTATGGGTCCACTTAAAATCTATGCTATAAAATTTGTATGCTCTTAGATACAACGGTTAGACAGATAATTAAGAAAAAAGATTAAATTCTAATTTATTATCCATTACAAATTGAAATAGTCTTGTATATTTCGTGCATTATACAAACTTTAACAAAAATTATATTACGATGAAAATAGATTAAATTAACTTACATTTGTTTCAAAATTTCTATCATCAAATATCATAAATAGAAGCACTTACCATCGGACGGTACGAGAGTCTGTAAGTAAACTTAAATTTAGGATTTAGGAGATAAATTTAGAGATATTCGTGAAATTTTGAGTTTCGGTATCCACACAAGTTTTATAAAGTGATCATGGTCTAATTGTTATTAAATGTATGTTCCGTAACAAGTGTTGTAGCATTACTAATGATTGCCAACTGCATTTATTCAATTGTATTTCCAAAAATAATTTGATAACCAGAAAAATTCTAATTTAATTGGAATCAATTAAGTTAATTGTTTTTTTATTGAAAAATTGAATTTTTATAGCACCTTTTCTAATATTCTTGTTTTTGTTAAAAGATATATTTTAATTTTTTTTAGTTATTACTGAAAAATTGTTCCGAAATTTTTTACTTTTGCCTTATTTCCAAACTTAAAAAATATTATTCGAGAAGTTAACTACTTTTTGAACATACTTAGAAAAACTACATCATTAGAAAGGCATTAAATATATGATTTTATAATGACTGATTGTACGGAATCCTTAGCACGAGTCGAACTCGCATTTCACGGTTTTTGTTATTTACTCTGATTAAATGCAAAAATTTTTTACTTATTTCAATTTAGTACTTCTCTAATTAATTTATTACACATATTTTGATATATTATGAAATATTTTAAGCAATAACCCTTTACTTTCAAAACAACAAGAATTTGGGAAAAATTAAGATTTGAAGTGAATATTTAAAAGAAAGTCAAAATATCATCACATCTCATAAACGCTGCAAAAAAAAAAACGCAAATCGAAAGAATTCTCAACAAAAAAAAAGGAAGCCATAATCGAAGAGTGGCACAATCATTTTGATTTATTTCATTTTTTTAAATATTACGTAAATACAGTTGAAATTTTCTAAACATTTGAAAGGGTTCCATCAACAAATGCGCTCCTTTTCTTGTTTGAGGACAAAAGAGTGCCCGCTAAACATAGCAACAAATGTTCATCACCAGCGCGACGAAACCCTACAAAAAAAAAAAGAAAAAGAAAATAAAAAAAAAAAGAAATTTCAATAAGCTATGATGAAAGGTGCTCGTTTTCAAAGGCCCACTCTCCCTCCCCCGTCTCGACGGAGCAATCGAAAGAAATTTTAATATTTCGCATCTTACTTCTGTAGTGGCACCTTTTCTCAAGCTTCCTAAGCATTTCTCAACAGCCCTTATCGCAAAGTGTGGAGTGCTTTTATCATCATTCGTTTCCTAGCTCCCCTGGGCATTAAATGCAGCACAAAACGTGAAAAAATTTAGGTGGCTGTTACATGCCCTTTGATTTCGGCTAGATTTCAGTACATTTCCTTTTTTTTTTCTCCCTAGAAAAGGGCGGACGGACAATTTTCTGTTGTCCAAAATATGAAAAGGCCTTTTTACGGCTATGAGTGCCACCAAAGACGCGAAAAAAAAAACAAAAAAGTATATAAAATTACCTAGCAAGATAATCATAGACATTGTGTCAAATCCAAAGAGTATCCAACTCCGACGAAGGGTCTCTTCATAGAAGCAACAATCTCAAGTGCCTATCCCGAGGCTAATTTCGTTTTGTTGACATGCTCGTACTAGCCAAATATGTCATTCTATTTTTGCCCAACACGAGCTAAATTCTGTCTTTGGCACTAGCTCCCTGAATAAGCCCTGTCAACTCCAGAGCTTTTCCTATCCTGTCTTGGGAGTTTCAAAGGGGCTCCAGTGCGATTTTTGGACTTCGTCCAAAGGATTTTTAAATACTTCGAATTGCTTCCATATTTCTTTCGCCAGAGAAAGAGCTCTCAGTCGCAGAAAAATGGAAAAGTGCGTGATAAATTCTAAACCTATGTCTGTTCAGCTTGGTGTAATAAATTCCATTCTATTCTATTTCAGCAACAAAGCCATTTTCATACTTAAATTGAATTCAAGGTACTATTAAATTCGGACAAATGTGAGAAAAGGGAAATATATCTTTTAAACAGTTTTGAATATTATTTTGTCTGATTTAAATTTTTTTTATGTCCTAAAAGTTAGCATACAGTTTAAAATGTTTTGTCTATCAATTGCACAGCATATGGTAATGTTTTTTTTTACAATATAATCAAATATATCGCACTTTAAGGAACGTTATATACAAAATTGTATTTAAGTCTTTGCCCGTGGTAAAACTAATGAAACTATAAGTGCATTTGTATTTTTGGCGATGCGACCAAGTTTAATTACAGAAACTTTATTTTTAGATCAGGAAAACTTCACCGTCCCAACTGAGGAGGGCACCAACAGCTGAAAAATCGATTAAGAAAGACTCATCATATGGAAAGCGTGCCTAATGGCCTCGTATGAGGATGTATCTTGCTAATAGCTCTTTATTCTGTTTTAGTGGTGACTAAAAGGTGTTCCTTTTGGGCACTGACGAGCTGCCGCCGATCAATATTTTTACATACTGAGGGCGAATCTATTTATTCGAAATATTCAAATATAATAATAATCTTTGTTTCTGGAAATTTGACATATTTCCATCCAAAAGGACACAAATCTAAAGGGTAACAGTTGGACATGAACCAGGGAAATGTAAATTAATTATTTGAAATTATCATACCTCTTACAAAATAGAAATTTTGAATAATACGATAGTATAAAAAAAAATACCATGTTTGTTTTTTGTTATTGGGAGTATCTAAAAATTAATAAACACAGGTGTATTACTTAAATTTACGACAGTTTTTATTTTTTGAATGGGCTGCTAAAACTTGGCACAAATCATAGTTCAAGTGTTCGATCAAATATAGTCTATAGATTTTGGTCTGTTTGTTTGTCTATCTATTTGTTTGCTACGCGCATTTTTGTATGTCCATTATTTTCTCGGAAACAACCAAACTAATCAAGAGGAAATTTTTAACTTATAACTAGAATTTTCTCGGTCTATTTATAGTGATCGTTTGATGAGGCACATATTTTCAATCAATCAATAGATAACACTTAGTCATACTCAAAATATTGATTATTGATATGCGTTTTGAAAGTAGTTTCATCATGTAGCACAAAATTCACTACAATTTTAATAGAAGTGTAAATATCCATGTATAGATTTAATTAGCTTACTTTATTCGAATTGGCGGTGATATAAAAAAAAAGGAGTATGCTTAAAAAATTAGTCAAAACTATTTAAAAAAAAAGTGTAGGCTGAATGGAAGACGAGATTCTGAAATTTTGAAAATTATCGAAAAAAAATGTAATGCCAATTTTTTCAAAATATGGATCTGTTTATAAAGAACAGTTCTATTAAATATATAAAGTAAATTAAATATATAAAGTAAATTGAAATGCAATTAAAGTTGAAAATTTTATGTACTTTGACTTGCAAATAAAACTTTTTATTTATATTTGTTGATTTTTCCGTCAATGTGACACTAATTCTTTCTGTAGGTTTGTTTTCTGTTGGGTCAATGCAACTATATGGTCCTTGGCCATGATTTATGCGATTGTCTGCCACTTTATTGGTGTCTGCGTTATCTGGCACGCATGGTGCCAAGCGTCGTCATCATTCGTTTTCCATTCGTCAAACATCTGGGCGCAAAGTGTGTGACGCATCTTTGCATCTTCTTCAGTTCTTTGTGCTTACTTCCCAACAACATCTTGGGATTTTTTAGTCGGAACATCTTACAGCCGGTGGTATCCCCCTTCGCCCCGTTGTTCAGATTCATTCGATCCACAGATGGTATCAGTGACTAGATTTACTTTGGGATCGGGTGTGCATCGTCGACGTTTCTCTTTTGTTGTTTATTACAGACACGCAGTTTTTTGTTATTTACTTTGTTTACAAGAAAATCTCACAGGAAAACTTGAGAAATGCGAAAAAGTGAAGAGTTACCGATGGAAGATGCGAAGTGCAAGTGGAAGGCCGTGCATTCTTCAGGTCAAAGATCTTGTTTGGCCGAGTAATTAGAACATCGACGTTATTAAACACGATCGGCTTAAGAGTCTTCTCCGTGTTAAGTAATTGTGAAGATATACTGTAAATATGTATTTCAGATATTTTACACCTTTAACATTGATTTTTTTGTTTTTTCGCTGTTTTATCTTGGGCAGGATTTAAATTCCAGAAACAATTTTTAAAATAGGCAAATGAAAAAAGGTTTTAGTGCTAACAAATATGCATTTATTTACTTGTTTAAAATCAACATAAATTTTTAAATCTATAGGCTTGTTTTAAGAATATTGGTGTTAAAACTAAGTGATATTTTTCTGGAATATCCTTTTCTAGCCCTTAAAAATTAAACGCTGATATATTTGCAGATATAAATAAATAAAAAAAGGGTTAATGAAAACGATAAACAAGAAAGGATCTAGTTGACTGTCTTGCGGTATATCAGAAATATTATTTTAAATATTTTAGTTTATTGTTTTAATTATATTCTATATCCGAACTATTTGAAAAACGTATATTTATATTAAGCAGCAGTGTTTAGATCGTAATAATAATACTAATAGTAAATCAAAATGATTAAATAAATCAATAGTTTTCATATTTCGAAAATTGTTGGATGAAATTATATCCAGAATTTCGGAGGAATGTTGAACTGGTACGTAATTGATCCTGTTAGTTATGCTTTTCACTTCGTCACTTAGTATTAAAGTATTGCTTAAATGCTAACATGATTTTCAAGATTAAGACGTCTCAAAGAAGTGGCCGAGGAAATATTTTCATTACATTTGCAAAATTATCATATCAGTCTCACTACAACCAGACTACACAAGTTGAAAATTCATCAGTTCAAAATTAACTCTTAAAGTTTCGTAAAACGACTAGATGGAAACATCCCCAGTTCTAGTGTAAAGTGTGAGACTCTCGAAAATAATTCCATCTACATTTGTGTCATGTTATAGAATTAAATTATGGCTAACAAACAGACACTAATTGCCACCTAATAGCTAGAACAGAAAATTTTGTTTAGCAATATTAAGCCGCAAAAGGTTCTCTCCCAAGAACAAAGTGAGAATGTTCTTCCCTTAAGTTGTTCGGTGTCCGGAGTGGAATTGTCAGGGTGGTGCTAGTTATGGTACTGCTTATAGAATTGTTCACACCCATCTAGAGTGGGTCCGTGACTAAAACACACTTAAGCATTTTGTGTCCATGAATAGCAGCCCGGGGGCTGGGGAACCATTTCGGATTGTTGTGAACTTGAGGACGAAGAAACGATCAATAATCAAATTCCGCAACAACGAGCTAGAGCAGCTAGCCGAAAGCTTTGTGGTTACTTTCCTGTGCAAGTACATTCTTATTTTCGGTTATATTTTATTTATTCATAGTTGGTTCTCGTTTTGTCTTTGATTAGACGCAAAGGTTGTAAAAGGTGAAAGGAGGTGGAGGGAACAATTTCTGCAATCGCATGCAAACAAATTCTTAATTTTCACGTGCTAGAAAATAATATACTTCCGGTTGAAGTGGCTATGAGGAGTATTCACGAAAGCTTCAGCATTAGGCACGTGCCTTCATGATGTTCTTTTTTCCCCCCTTTTAGGAGCGATGTTCTATCAAGTGTTATAGGTTGCTAAGGAGTTTTATTATTTCTGAAGACTTTCTTTTGGGCTAACATTCTCGAATGACTGTTCATATTTCTTTTTATAGCAGTTTCATGAGATTCTTAGAAAAGAAAAAAAAAAAAAAAGAAACGTAAATAAAACGCGGTAGTAAAATGAGATTAGACCTTAGAATCAAAAAAAAAAAAGAAAGGTCTAAAACTGTCTAATAATGGTCCCATACACGACCTTTCCAAATTACCATAAATACTAAGGAATTACGGATTGCAAAATTATTTGCAATGTGTAAAATCATGATATCATGAATTTTATTAATAATATTCTACTTAAACGGATACTTAGAGGTCTAGAAATTTGAGATAATCAATAGTTTTTGTAATTAGGTTTTGTCAAATGTCGTCGAATCATCTTATAAAACTCTATAAATTTGTTAATAGAGTACTTTGAGTCATTAAGTTTCAGATAGAAATTTAGCAAAAAAAAACAAACAGGAAAATGCACGTGTAAAAACCGAAAATATTTTAATATAACATCAGTATTTCGATTTTCAAGATGGTGAAAAATGAAATATCAAATTTACTCTAAAATCTGCTAAAAAAGTAATAGATAATTTGGATTTTAGGAATTGCTGATTATGAATATTGCGCCGAAAATTCAAAATTAAATTTTCTGCAAAATTTTTAATTTATTATCAAAATTTTATATTCTTTGGAGAAGTTTTTTGTTTTGTTTTTAACAATATATAAATTATTTATTTCAATATAAATGTCTGTATTGTTCCAAATTCCTAGTAAATTAAGATATTTTATGAATTATAACAAACTAGCAAAATCATTATTTACGATGAGTAGTAGAGCTCGCAATTAGAATCGATTTTCGTGACGGGAACGGAAGTCCAAAAAGACGTAAACGAATTCATTTGATTAATAATGAAAACTTGTAATTAATCAACAGAATTTGACGAAATTGGAAGAAAATGTACATTGCTTTGTTAATCAGCTTGTTTCGGACAATGACTCTTCTGTCCGACACATTTTGTTAAATAATTATTTCCGTAGTTGGTGTCCAAGTAGAGAGAATGAATTTAATTTAATTAATCCTACGTTTTAAATGCTTATTAGAATAATTATGATCTCATCATAAGATATATTCGGTATGTATTCATATTATGAATAAAACATTGAAAATTTGTCTCAAAATTAGTGTTTCTTGAGTTTTGGAATTGCAAAATCCAAAATGGTACTATGATTCTATCCAAATCAAATATTTGGATAGAATTTTCAAATTTAAAATAGTGATCTGTAATTTACTTTAATTTTCCAAAGAATAAAATGGACACTGTTGGTCAGTACCATATTTAAAATAAAATAGTTCTTTAAACACATAATTTATTAAGTTATAAATCATAATTGCTTCTAAGGAGACAATTTAATGAATGATTTTGTGAAATAATTGTGAAAAAAAAAATGTGTAACTAGCAGTCATCAGTTGCAATCTACTGCTGCAATGTTCTGTACATCACCGCCCCTTTTTCTTAACATGAGCACCGTGCCGGACGTCTTGAGGCTTGACCAGCTTCTCGGGTGCATTCCAGCGTCCCAGTAGAACCAGAGACAACCTTCTGTTACTCCTCACGGCTGACTTTTGCAATTTCTTGCAGCCAGTCTTATGATTTTACTTAATAGTTTCTTGGCATGCGAACACTCCGACGGCTAGAGGTGCTTTTGTGTTTTCCACCATGGAAAATTGTTGCAATGGAGAATATTCGCCTGTAGGTCTCTATTCAATAAACCGAGGATGTCATCCGTGTGTGCCTTCAGATATGCGCTCAAAGATACAAGATAGAGGCTAATCTGCTTCTTCGTCGTCTATGATTAAGTCAGCCTAACACCCGGGACGGCTCAAGACAGACAACGGTGAGACTGCAATTAGCTAATTAAATGAGGAGAACAACTCGCGCCGCTACTGCGCCTGCTGATTGCTTTCATGCCTCTGCTAAAAGTAAAACGCACTTTTAATTAGATTTTCTAGATTTCCCAGTTAGGCACGGACGCATTTCTTGTATTTACGGTTGCTCCTTCTTTTTGATAAAAACAAAACGAAAAACATTTTCAACCGGAAGACAATGAAATAGCTTATTAATTTTTATTCGATGTGCTTTCAAATAACATTTTTAATTAACGAACAATAATAACAAATAAATAATTTCAAATTCTTGCTTAAATAGAACTTTAAAAGCAAAACTGCAAAAACGAAATGAAATGTTTAAGATAACGATCATAACTTAAAGAAAAACTGGCATCGAAATTTCTTTTTTTAATTCGAAAGTATGCGCACTAAATTAAAGAAAATATTGAAATACATTTTTAAAAAATGTAACTCGTTTTTGAGTAATAAAAATATATTTAATTGGGAGACTTACAATTATAATAATTATGTATAAATCATAATTCCTCTTGAAAAGAAAAGGTTGAAAAACTACACAAACCAGTTGATGCTTTCGATGAAATATAATTTAATACTTTCATTTAAGTAGCATATTAAAATGTAATCTTAACAATTTTTACTTATATTCATTTTTATGTATTTAAAACAAGTGTTTAATTTTTTTTTGGAATCAAATCCAGTAGAGAATTTGACACATTAAAAATTCACACAGAATATTTTTGTATTTTTGTAAGAAATCCGAAATGGGTCGTCTTTGTATAGCACTTTAAGGGACTTTAATCTTAAAGAGTCTTCACTGCCTGTGAAGGCTATAGAAATCGAAAACCTACAAATGTTCAAATCAGAGAGAAAGTACAATTCCAAATGTCCTATAAAAATGAAATTAACGTTGATATTTTAAATGTGAATACAATAGAATGTTAAATTATTAGTTTGCAATTTAAAATTCTCAGTCGTTAAATGCATAAAAGTAGTATTATTACATAAATTTGATTACTTCTGTTAAAAAGAACTAGAGGAAATATAAAACTTTCAAATAATCTATAAACAAAATTTATCACTTTTATTTTACTAACCTGTTTTGTCACTTTTATCGAATGACAAACATTCTTTAGATAAAAATAATCTAAAGAAAACTAAATTAGATTTCTGTTAGTAAAAAGAGCGAGCTTGGCAATAATGTGATAAAAAACAAAAGAAAAAAAACCAAACTCGAAATCGATTTAAAAAAAAAAATATTTGAATATTTAAGAATACCTAGTTCTTCAAATTTTTCTATCTACCGAGGTTAAAAAGTATATTTTTATTTATATTTATACTGTTGAAAATTTTTATACTATTAAAAAGTAATAATCACTTTATTAAGAAATAAAATTTAAATTTATTATACTTAAAAATGACCACATCTAGTAAAAGGCGATCTTCGTATTTCGTGCTCATCAAATTTAGTAATAATAAAATTTTATTCTGTGTGGATCTAGAATGAATCATAAACAAACGAGCGATGGTCACCGGAATGGCATCGATTCGACCCATACAACAATAATTTCAGATAAGGTAAGCGCCACAAAATCACTTGTTGAACTCTAGTGATAATGGCGCGATAAGTGAATTTGAATCTCGTTAAGATTCGCTTAACTCGCGGCAAACTTGGCGCATTTATTTCACGCTTATTTATAAAATGATGATACCTGACGTGATCTCCAAATACAGTAGACGTTTCTAATCGCTTAAAGGCAATAGTGAGCTGTTGTGAGCTAGCTATCAAGCTAGAACTAGTCTAATCAAGCGACTCTTAAACTAATTTATCTGTTGAAGTAGCAATTTTTTGTCGATCGTTTTGTTAAGATTTATACAATGAGCATATGATGTCATCTATTTAGTAAACACGAGAGCGTGCGGTTTTGCAAACTATTCTTAGTCACAAGCTCTTCATGTTCTCACCTGGTCGTCGTGGTTGGCTTTCATGCCAAACGATGCTCTAGGGAGAATGACGGTGTGTCTTTCTGCAAAAATAGCATATTTCCATTTCTAGGTATCGATTGAATGTTAAGCGGATTGTTACTCCACTGTGTTATTATTTTACTATCGAATGAAAGGCTATAGTTTAAGCGAAATCACGACTCTTTAGAATTGCAAGTTATTACAAAGAAGAAGAAAAAAAAGAATTTGTAATTGATTTGTAATTGTTGGATCTATTCTGATCATTATTTTTTTTCCTTTTTTTTTGTCGAATAAAAATCAATTAAACCAACATTATAGGCTTTTTATAGTTTTTCTAGTGTTATTTTGGATAATTTGATCACACAATGATAAACGTTTTCGTAAAGAAGCCAAATAGACTTTTGAAATTGATTAAATAGACTAAGACTAAGGATTTCTTGTGTTTTGAGAGCATTTGAAGACCTGATGAAAAAATTAAGTTCCATAAATTATATTCTAATAATTTTAATTATAATTATATTCCTTTAATTATAATTAAATTGTATTCTAATAATTTCGAAAACACTTAATATTTTGGATCTTTAAAAGAAAATATTCTTTTATAGACATTACTACTTATGTCTTGTAAAAAGAAAACGTTTTTTTGTGAATTTGTTTAAGGTAATCTTAAAAATTATTACAAAAAAATTCGTCATTAAAGAACTATCTACCTGTGGGTACTACAATGTAATTTACGTGACTAACAATTTTAAATATGATTCTTTGAGGTTTCACACCTCCACTGCGAGGAGATGTTACGGCTGATATCAAATGTACTAGTTCGTAGATCGCGTCGTTGCGTGGTGACCGCTTCATGCACCAGCGCGGGCTAGCCATTCATTCGGATGGAAAGTCTTTGTCTATGATTCCTTGCCTTTGTTTATGACATTGACTAGTTGCTAGGAACCGATTTTTTCACCTCTGTGATCATTGAACAAACTCGTTTAACTATTCATAAAATTTAACAATAATGGCATATTCAGTATTCTCGCTCGGAAGAGATCATCCAAAGTCTTGTTAGAAAGTGAAATATAAAAACTCGATTATTATCGATATAAACACTTTTTAGTGACCATTATCTAAAGAAAAAAACTATAAAATTAAATATTCTGCATTCCTGCAATAGTTTCAAATTGAAAAGTTAAACTTGTTGCATTTATTTTTTAAAAGATTAATCAAATGTGAGTTGGACACACGCGCTGAAGATTCTGTATCATTAGTTAGATTATTTGTCTTTGAACTAAATTATTTTTTTAAAAAATGTTTGCGACAATCTCTAGAAGACCATATAACAGCAAATAATAAAAACAAAAAAACAGCTATAAAATTTGTAATAAAAAATCGAAAACATCTCAAATTTTGAAAATTTTAATTCTTTACTCACCTAGTCGCAATTTTTTGAAAATCGTTGTTAATAATACTCGATATACCAGAGGATGACATTAAAAAAAAAAAAAGATAATATAATTTATTAATGTCACGATTTTCTACACGCCAATTAAATTTCTTAAATTTATATAAATCAAAACTGTTGAATTATTTGGACTTTTGATCATTGCAATATCTAGCAAAAACGTAAACGTATCTCACTGCAATAAATTTCGAAAATTTGTTGGACAAAAAAAAAAAATAATCGTATAAAATTTAAGATTTTACGAATTTTTCGAATGTCAAGATTTCTCTAAATTCACCCTTGCTCTTATTTAACATACAAACAAGAAAATTTCAAGTCAGCTGCGGTCATGATCTATCAGAATTTATGAAATACGAGCTCATCAAGTATGCGGCACAAAACGCGAAACACAGGCCGTGAAAAGATGTAGTAATATTTGAAGGGGACAGTGTACTTTTGCAATTTGCTTCCTCCGAAATCCTTGAAATTTTCATAAGGTTAATGCATCACCATCAGTCGTTCAAATCCCAAGAATCAGTCCATCGTCATGTTTTCAGTATAACGTCACGTGTCTGAAAATATTGGTCCTCTATATTCGGCTCAATAATTCCACTTTCTTTGGTTGTGCCCTTGGTTCTTTCTTGAGACTAAATATCTGTTTGTAATAGTTTCTTATAACTAAGTCCTTTTTTTCTTATATTGAACAAACAAGTCTTAAGAATCGTTTTTATTTTCTGTCCGTTTCCTACAAATCTGGTGCTAAAAATAAAAAGAAATGACTTATTATATTATTTTTATATATAATAATTGCAGATTTACAAAATAAATAGACGAAAATTGCTATTGTACGTAAATTTATAATTTTGTAGGGAGGTGTAAGTGTTCAGTTTAATAATTTGAAAATTTACTATTGAATTAAGAGTCTTTTAAAGTAAGTCTGGAGAATTTAATGTAAAAATATTTAGTTAAACATAAATAAAAATATCTTTTTGGAATATAAAAATTTTAAAACTTTTCTAGAATTTTCCAACGTTGTAATTACTGCACATTTCCCCTAATTTTCCTCAATATAACGTCTCTATATAAGAAAATAATTTTGTATTAATTTCCACTTGTAATCCTAGTTAATCTAATCCCAATTAATAAATTTAGCAAGTCAAATTTAGTCATTTTGTCTTTGAAACATAAAAAAGTGCTTTATTTTTAATGATAAAACTTCGCTCTATGGAGATTTTTTATGCACTCAATAGAAAAGTTTATATCGAATAAATTCGCAAGGCGAGAGTAAAAGGGTTTTCTTGCCTCATTACAAGTTTGTCCAAGAAAATTATTGGGCATAAAAAAAAAAAAAAAAAGAAAATGTCTCTACTCTCCCATCTCAGATCAAGATGATGCATACTCCAGTTTATTCGTAGGTCGTTAAGTTGCACAGTAGTGAAAACATAGTAGAAATTCATTCAGCGGTTTCTCTAGCATCCCAGAACAGATGGACAAACAGATAAAATTCACAGAAATTAGTATAAATAGACGAATAATAGAAATCGACTATAATTAAGCCTATTGCATACTACACAACTTTCAAAATGATGATTAATATGGGACACAACATATCCCCTATGTAGTTAAGAATACTACAAACACTTCCATATCGACTTTTCAATTCGCCTATTTAAAATTCTACGGGGTTATACACTCGAATTTAAATTTCAAAACGTGAATGAAACCCACTTCCCAAGCCAGAGAGTGCAGGGGGCCCTATTTCAAGATCGATTTTTATATGCGATATGAAAATCGTTTACGCACCAGGAGTCCAGCATAAGCGGACTCGTTACGATAGTGCGTTCGATCAAACAAATTGAAATGTGTGTCTATGATAAAAAAAAAAGAAAAAAGAAAAAACACGGTGCACTTTTGTTTATCTCCAGCACGGGAAGCATTTTATTCCGTCGGTCCGCAGTTATTTGCATTTTCGATCATAAAAACACGGAGTTTTTTTTTTTAGCGTTTTGTTTTGGTGTACTCGTTGCGTCGTAATTAGTCTTTGTCAATTGTGTCAAATTATTTCGCCGGAACGTTGACGGAGTCTCGTTTTCGTTTTACTTATTTACTTACTGGGAGCTCCTCTACCATGGCCAGTTGGACACACTATGGAAGAATCGGGGACAGACGCTGGCAAACGCCACCAGAACGACAGACTTGAAAATCAGCCTCGTTATCAAATTTTCATTTTGGGACAGTTCAGCAGGCTTTCGTTTAATTCTAATTTATTTAGTGAGCTTTCTGCCCAGTTCCGCTTTACCTGGCTCATCACAGTCTAGAGGCTAGAGCATGGGTTGGGTGTGCTCATACAATTTTCGTTCGTTTCCGCTTCTTGCGTTGATAAAATTACAATTCTATTCGTGACTCGCACTTTCGGAAGGTTTTTGGATCCACTTAAAAACTTATTTCTCTAGGTTTTTAAATGAGGACAAAGTCTATTTAGAAAAGTGAAAAAAAAAAGAAATAAATAGTCATCTTTAAGACTTTTTGCAGAGAAAGGGTAATGCTGCCAAAAATATGACACGAATTTGTGTATTTATTGTGTTCATTGTGAAGATACAACATACAAAATAATATTAGTAATATAATTTTCGAAGTTTATGCTTTTTTAACAATTAATATTGTTTACTTGCACCAAATGAAGAGATCTTGCGTTTAATTAGGCGGTAAAAGAGTTCAAACAAGAAATCTAAAGATCAGAGGGTCGAAAACGGAATTTCGTAGTGATAAGGCAAGATTTGACCGTGATAAAAATAACAGAGAAAAACAAATACATGACGTAAAAAAACACAATATTTTAAAAAATGCTTTACTACAATGTAAATAATGATTTAATAAAACGGCAATCACATTAATCACATCTTGTAGAATTTTCTCTATCTTTATCCTCTTTAAAAATAAGAATAATAAAAATTAAAAATAAAAATTAAAATGAAGTGCCTTTAAAAATTAATTCCCGCTGATAAAGTCATGTCGCACTTATTGGATTTAAAAAATCATTTTTTATCGATAATAATTAGTCTTTTAGAAATTTTATTTAATTTAAAATTAAATTTGTAAGTTATAAAAAAAAAAGTATAAAATCATATTTGGAATGGGATTCCGATTACGATTTTATATAAGATTAAATTCGTAAGTTGTACTCAAATATAAATCAATTCATTTTATTAAAAATTCTAATCAATTTTTTTACATTTTTCTGATCTAAAAACTCTAATTTTTCGGTTAAATGTTTTTGTTTTTTTTTCTTTTTAATTATATATTACTAGTGTACTATCAAGAAAGACGGGAAAACCAGCTACTGAAATTTTGGCTTTGGTTATAAAACATAAAAGAACTCTTAATACTTGACCGCCGCTGACGTCATTCGAGGCTAAATGAAACGAGTTGAGGGGATTGACTAGGGCTGTAATTCTTCTAACTTGACTTGGAATGGCGGGCAGCTTATATAATATTTTCCACGATTTCATTTACTCTATCGGAATTAAGACAGATATTGGAAATATTTTCGGTTGGCGTATTTTAGTGTATTTTGATATCTGAAAATTGATTTTACCTAACTTTAGAACTTAAGGTGTCCACATCACCCATAAAAGTGTTAATTAGAATATTCCCATTCATCATTATTGGTTGAAAATATGCTTTTTTTTTATCATCCCTATTATTGTATCTGTAGCCTGATATATATTAAATTTTTTCTTTTATTATTCTGAGTTTTGACTGAGTGCAATAGAATTAACCTTAAGTGTAGCTAGAATTCGAATCTATATCCGTACAACTCCCTTATATGTGTCTCTTACAAACAGATATAACGTTTCAAGGTCAAAGAAGATTGTCATTGAAAAAGATGTATGATCTTGTACCACTTCTCCAGTCCAACTTTGGGAAGACTTTTGTGAAAAATTATATTGAATTATCTTGCGAGCGACTTCTCACGTCGTGTATTGAATTCTTGTTTGTGCTACGACCCTTGTTCCTACATATGAAATTTTCTGCTAACAAATCGTTATCGATTTCGAAAAGTCCATTCGTTTCGAAATTCTGGAACAAATATTGGTTCCTCTTCAAGAGCACCGTGTAGATTTTTATATCCCTGTGTAATTGAATAGCAACACTCGAAGTCAACAAGAAAAAAAGCATGCTAGGAAAATCAGAAACGAGCTAATAACAAATTTTCCACCAAAAATATTTTCCCAAGGAATCGAGAGCCTATTGCAGTTTTGTATTTCGAACACGAAAAGTGGAAGAAGGGTCCACTGGTGGTTCGGATTGTTGATATTATTTTACTTTTTTGGGGGCGGAAAATTCGTCTTTAGAACCACTTCACTCACGAAAATTATTCGGCACACGTTTTCTGAGATTTTGTCATTAATTCGCAAATCGTTTTTTTTTTTTTTTTGTTGTTGGCCCTTTTTTATGTTGAGGAAAACCTCAGACGCTGTTGACAACTTAAATAGACTTAAATTTATATTGTATAACACCTTGCCAGAGTCTAAGCAGTTCCATGGCTCCTCCAGTGAAATAAGTGTAGACCTTGTCGTAGTTGATTTACCTAGTCTCATATTTTACTGGATTTGTGGTTCACGACCTTTGCGGATTGTGCTTTGTGTATGGGTCACTGAACGGCTGACTCCATTAATTCTTGGTTTATTGCCCTTTAACAGCCGTAAATGTCCAAAACATGCTAGTGACGTCTGGTGCACTGATTACGCACTCCATTGTAGGTACCCTCCGGTTTTCGAGGGCCATTCTGGGAGACGATTCTCAGACCCCAGAGTACGATGATGATATACACATGTGCGTGATTTTGACAGGGTGCCTCGTCATCTTCTGGAGTCACCTTTTATTTGATGACAAAAACTCTAGTGACACGCACTCAAATCACTGCAGTAGTATTCTTTTCCGACTTTGTTTTCTGAACGACGGCACATTAACGCAAATTGTTGCCTAATGGACTGGAATTTTAAGATGATTGTCACTCAGATTGAAAAGTGACGTCGCTAATTGCTTTAACCGCTGGCTGTTGATACGTTCACGTGCTAAACTTCTTCAGATCGAATCAAATGTTTTCATCTGGTGTAAAGCAACAATTGGGTACAAATATTTCGCTTGAAAAAATCAACAGTAATTAATAAGAATATTTTATAATTTTTGTTTTAGACATTTTTTTAAAAACGTAGAAGCCTGTTGGTTTTTTTAAATTTATTTTTTAAATGCGTCACAACAATTGATGTCTTTATTGAGTTAAAGGGTATGAAAAAAATTTTTTTAAGTATATCAAAATCCATTAAGGGAGCCACGACTGGATGAGTTTAAAAAAATAAAATAAAACAATTCTCTTCCTTTGTACATTCTTAAAGTATTCACTTTTAAAAGCACGTCAAAATCAAATCGGAATTCGTTTTATTAATAAAGTTATGCCATTTTATTCTTAAACGAATTTACGATTGATAAGAGTAAAATCTGAAGCGGATTTTTCGTTTGGTTGCTTTTTTTCCTTTTCCTAATTTTTGTTCTCAATAAAGCAGAAATAAGATTTTGAATAAATTGCATAAATTTGATACAAATCTTTAAAGATTTTAAGAAGTTTCATCAAATTTAATTTTCTTCTACCAAATTTTAAATTTTTGTCATTACCAATTTTTTTTTTTTGGGCATTTTTTTGTAAATTATTTTTATTATTAGTAAAATATGCAATTACAGTTTTACAAATAAAAATATTTACCAAAAAAAATAATCTAATCTGTTGATATAGTCGAAAACGCGTTTTATTTTTTTTAATTTTTATTATTCTAACGTCTTAAATTAATTTTAAGTCGATCATTTAATGTACACTAGTAAAAAATTTATAAAATTAGTTAATGGGCAACTGTTATAACTAATTTTTAAATTTGGAAGTCTTTTTTAGTAATTTAAGTTCTACGTATTTTTAGTAGTTTTAATTCTTACATGTTTTATATACAAGAAAACCTTCTAGCTCAATTTTCGTCTATTACTAAATTAATATAAAAGTTTACTTATTTATTTTAAATCGTCTTCAGTCATTAGAAAATCATTTTAATTCTTTTTATAGAAGTTATATTTTGCTTTCTTATTGTTTAATAACTAGAAAGACCTCATATACTTTATCTTTTGGTGAAAGTAATATCCATTAAATCTTTTTTAACTATTACTAAACAGTACTATAAAAATTTTAGTGTACATCACTTACCGGTTGAGAGTAAAACTTTAATTTAATGTATGTAAACTTAATAAAAAATGATTGCTTTAAGTAAAATGTAGTAAAGTCAAGTGAGAATGTACCATATTAAATATTTTAATTTATGGCTTTGTCAATAATTTTGCATCTCTGATATAAAGAGTAAAATTAAATTATAGTTACGTAATATATAAAAGATACAAGTTACATGATAAATCCATTATGTAATAGAAATTATTAATTTTAGCTTTATTTATCACTTAAAATAAAATATCACAGGTGCTTGTTTTAAATATGAAACTGGTCATAAATGTCGATTGTTTTTTTTTTTAAATATCATTTTTATACCTTTTGATAATATCCTTGAATGGCCATAAATAGTTACAAGGGTAAATTAAATTATTTGCAAAAGTATAAAAAGTTTTTATGAAGGAGACATATAAAATATATTTGTATATAGTTTCTCAAAGTATGGAATTTAATTTATTTTCTACTTAATGAGTTTTAAAATTGATTTGTTTTTATTTATTATTGAATAAAACGCTTTAAGCATGAAAGACCGCCATATTGGATTCCAACACATTGGGGAATTTTCTTCATTTAAACATTATATTCATGTTGAGCGTACTAAAAATAAAAGATAACGACAACAGTCGACGTCCGAAATCGATAACTAGAGCGCGCACCGCACCTACTACCTCGGATTCTATACTATACTAAACAATTCATAAGTTCACGTTCTAAGAAAACTGTTGTAGCCGAAAGACAATGATCAAAAGAGATATGATGGTTGAAAATTCTATAGAATAAAATAAAATTAGGCGGAACGTAATTTTGAGCTTTCTGTTCCCCACTTTCCGTAAAGAATCCATTCATTACAGTCGCTAATCCCATTATTCTTATAACACCGCCTTAATCCATTTTCTGCTGGACAGCTATTTTAATTCTGCGACGCTGCGGAGCTTTCACCCAGCCCTTGTGGTGTCCCTGAGAGTACAGCCCGGGAATATACCGGGATGGCATGCGTCGAAAATTTCTCCACTTCTTCTATGGATGTGTGTAGAATGTCGGGTAATGCGTACGTATAAAATTTAACATAGAAATGTGATGATCCTTCCCTGGCTCAACATGAATCCTCTAAAGGTAGGCGCGTGGTAGATTACCATTGCAGGGACGACGGTATACAATCCTGTACCTGAAGGGCGCTTTCAGAATAGCATCAGCAGCCCAAACACATCCTAAGCGTAATATGTGCTCCTGGATTGGAATGATGGTGGTAGGGAACGGTCCGGGTGGTGGTTGATAACGACTATACAGCCCGGTCTGGTTCGGTTAGCTGCTGACATTCCTGACCTAGTATAATATTCCAGGTTGTTCGGGCCTTTTATATGCAGACGGTTGATATTGCTAGTGTTTTGTCGTGGAATGGCATGTGATTTATCTGGCGTCCTCGTTGCGCCGATCTCCGTCCAAGATATGGGAATTGGGAATGATGTGATGCCGTCGCCAACGTTGTAGTCTTCCATAAACTGGAAGGGCACTAAATTGCAATGGCGCACGTTCCCTTTCTTCCTACCTTGGCCTTCCGAAGGGGGGCTTAACAACCTCCGGGTAAATTCTTAGTATACAAACGTCGTCAGGTGTGGTGAGCTTTTGGGTGTTTCTGATGGATTCTGATTTTCACTACTGCTTACAAACTCACCCATTCTTTGTTTTGTGCATTTCGAGTAAACAATAATTTTCTTTAATTTGGTTATGGTAAACAAGTTCACACCCAAGGGGGGGAACTTATGTATGCCCGGACTCAGTAAAAGCTATCGATTTTGGGTCAACCGGAATCCAATCTATAACAGGGTTTATAATTGTTACATAAGATCAATTTATTTCGCAAAGCAGCTAAATCGTGATTATACCCTTTTTAAGAGTTCCCACGCATCCCAAAATAACTGCTATGGCCACATTTTTTTTTTTTTTTTAGAATAAACCCAATCTGAACCTTGCCTTGCGCCAAAAAGTGCAAAGACCATGAGTAACATGAAAAAGGTTTATCGGGTTCTTTGAGATGCACTTGAAGCGTCCAGTAATTAAAATCAATGAACAATTAAATTTAAACGAAAACATGCTACTGCCCCGGGGAAATAATAAAATTAATGTTTCTATAGGCAACAAATAGTTCTAACTCGGTTTCTTACTTGTCTGCACTTCTGGGGCGATCCATGAGGAGGTTCTATCGCAATATTTGAGGGGCAAATGAAGGTCGTTCCAGTAAATTGCGAATCATCTGGGCAGAACAGGAAAACCTTTCCGATCGTAAGGTCTGAGCAAATCTATAACGAAATCTATTCTTGATGATTTATTATATTGAATGTCGATAAAATTGTCTGTTTTGTTTTCTGATTTTACTGCCTATAAAGCAGAATGTAATGTTTTATTAAACATTTAAAATTGTACGAGTATTTTAACTGAAGAGTCTAACAAAAATCATGAATCTTCGAAACAAGTATTTAAAATTTTATTAAGCGTTAATAAGAGAAAGAAATTAGCTTCAATTAGGACTGACTTCGATGTGTTTAATTTTATTATGAAAAAATAAATTTATAAATTAATTAACTTTAAAATTTTATAGATTTTTAATAAAATCAAGTTTTTTTTAAAAGATATAATTGCATTTTAAAAATTGAAATAAATTATTTAATATAAATCTTCTACTGAACAAAATTCTTTTATATTTTTTTTTTTAGTTGCGAACGTTTTGTGATTGGAAAAAATTGAACTTGTACCATACGAAAAAAAATTCTATTTCATTAACATAAAGCCTTTTGGTACATTTTTTCATATAAATAAAAATAAGAAAACTTTAACAACAATAAAATAAGATTTTTAACACAATAAACAAATTTAACATCGTAACAAGAGGTTTATATAATTTATTAATTTTTTAGGGAGTAACTTTGATATTGTTTGTAGTAATTTTACTTTATGGAACTTTTCTAATAAAATATTCAAGTATTTCGTGTTTGCGATGACAAGAAAATTTTTAAAAAATTTCTATTTCACACATTTTTAGCTTCTACATATAAAAAAAAGGCCAAAATAATATGAAATAAAAATATTTTTTTTTTTAAAAATGGACTTATACCACATTCCAAATAAACGGTTAAACATATATTTTAATATTTTTCACAACATAGTTAATTATAGTAAATTATATTAAATTCGGTGTAATTTATTTTTGAAATTATAAACAGACAGATTAATTTATTTAAATTTATTTTTAAAATATCCTATCATTATAAAAACGTGTTTGATTAAAATTTAATGTACTGTAAGGATGCAAATGTTATCTAAAACTGCGTGAATTTATTTTAGCTATTGTTAACAAATATTTTTAATTCAATTTTTTGTCAAGTAATTTTTTTATATTAGAAATATCTTTGTCTTTACTGCATAAAGCCATTACCTTTCTAGATCTAAATGAAATAAATCTTTTTCACTGTTAATTTATTAAAATCAATTTCGAAAGAGATCTTTTTGTTTGGCTATCGAAATAAATCGTATCTTACGTACAGATTAAATTTGGTAAACTGCCCACTCGTGTCACAGAGGCATGTTTTGATGTTACGTAACAGACAAAACTAATGACGTCGATGTCATGCATAATTTACTACGACTCTCGCGGCAGTAAGACAACAGAACAAAGCTTCGAAAGACCGAAAATTTTGAAGCTAAAAGTATCTGAGATAATGAGAGTTGTGTTAAATTGCTTTTTTAAACGCCCTTGCCAACCTCATTAATCAACTTCTAACAATTTTCCGGGAAAAATGCCCCTTAGGCTGTAATAAAAACAAATGTACATTTTACAGTCCGCTGGTGTTTTAAAACTCGTTCATGTCCATTCTCGAGATCTTGGTCCAAAATCAGCTCCTGAGACGAATTCGACTATGGGCATGATGGTCGTTGCCCATTGATAGAACCGGTCGTATTTTAAAAATTCTTTGACATTATTAAAAACTCATTATGATTTTTAAATGTTTTCACATTTAAACTAGAAACTTTTTATCTAAATATTTTACAATTGTTCACTCTAGCCGCTAGTCCATGGCCATTTAAGTTTCTCAATCGCGCCTCATCTGTGGGAAGTATGTTTAAAGTATGAGTGCAATCCAGGCAGAAGCATTTACGCCTCTTCAGTTGCTAAAATTCATCTCCTTTAGGAGATGATGGCAGTTTTCGGCTCCAGACCAGTTTCCCACTTCATATTTGCTCTCTAAATTGGTTTTTGCGGTCTTGTTCGACATCACAAAAACCACCAACAATGTTCCCTCTATAAAATAGTCGAAAGGAACGCATTACGAAGGCATTTTAATGGATCCTTTGCTGTTTTATTCCCTTCACTTCCATTCCCGATGAATAATACGTCCCTTTTCCAATGGATCCCGAATGAAAAATTATTGCTGTCGATTTTCATTTTCATCCATCGTAGCTTTTATTTTTATTTTATTTGATTACAATTTTTATGTATGATAGCTGCTAATGTATTTCTCTTTTTCTATTTTACAGGTAAGTGCGACCAGGTTACACTCGTCTTGTGGTAGTCGATATCATCTGCGGTTTTACACATATCTAGGCAGTAAGTTTGTTGTTCATTATCAATGGTTGCGGCTGTTTTAGCACTCACTTATCTGTTCGACAGTCGCTATTAATACTATGCGTAACCAGACTTTGTTATTTCACCCTATAGCACTTGTATCTCTCTTCTGTCGAACGTTTATGGTATTTCATGTTGTGCGGGAACAATTTTTCAAACATTAAGTAAGCACCTATGGAGTGGAATCTAAAGGGCAGAGGGAATCTATTACGTGCTGAAGAAATCTATTTTAAAACCTCCAATATTTGTCATGATAATAATTTTGACAAATTCTACTTTCATGTAACATAAAAATAAATTTTCTAGGAACACTTTCCAAATACAGGTAACCCTCGATTTACATGGTATTCGATTTGCACGATTTCGATTTAACACGGTTGAAGAAGAGCGGAAGAACTTCCACTTACACGGCCTTGAATTTCACTTTAACACAGTCGGGTCAGACAAATGTAAAAATTATATTAATTTTTTTTTTGCAACATTATTGTACATACCTTTTTATTTTACAAAAAAAATTAATAATACTGTTTCGTATGGACTTGTTAAGTTTATTACTTGCGTATTTTTTTTTTTTCAATGAGAATTGTGGATTCGAATTGCACGATTTCAATTTACACGGGGGACCAATCTACCGTGTAAATGGAGGGTTACCTGTGTACTCGTAAATATAAAACATTTGAGAGATTTTTTAGGAAAAGTTCCATTAAAAATAGTAATTCTAGACGGAATCTGGAGTTAGTCTTAAAATTAGTTTAAGTAAGTTTAAGTAACTTTAGTAGAACTTATAAAAAAAAGTATTCGTTTTCTGAATATATAACAAACTTTCTGGCAATTGTGGAAATTGAGAATCTTTCTACTAAACATAAAACAATAAACAATTACATTATAAACATTTAACAATTGATTGAAGGGTTCTTTCCAAAAATTTGGACACGTACTTTTGAGGAAAACGCGTTTAGTTTTTTAAGTCCACTTATAGCTGTGCAAAATCATTGTTAATTTTTAAATCAGCTTGAAATTGAAAAACTAAAAGTTTGTATCAATTTATTTATATAATTTTTATTTATATTCATTTAAAAAATACTGAAAACAAAATTGCATGACTGATTTTTTTTTCAAAAACTAATATTTTCTCTTTTTTTTATTTCATGTTTTATAAATTTCTTTAGAAGTTTTAATTCAAAATTCTAGTTCTAATTCAAATATTATAATAATTATTTACTTAATGTTTCTATAATAGTGAAATAGTGATTTGTTTTTCTGAGTTTATTTTTATTGCAAATTCTGGACTTCAAATTATTAATTGACTTTTATTTGTTTTGTATTTAACAATTTCTTTTTTAGATTGACTCTTTTGAAGATGCGAAAGTTTGTAGTATTTTTTTTCCTTTCTTTTTTTTTTTTTTTTTTTTTTTTTTTTTTTTTTTTTTTTTTTGTTAAATTTTTCCTTATATCGTAAACTATGAAAATTCCTTGAAATTTACGTTTTAATCTGCCACTTAACGAGTCTCAAAACTCAAACGTATTTCAAATAAAAGTCTCTATAAAAGCATTTTATGTTTTTAAATCATAAAAAATAATACCCGAAATTCTGAAAAATTACGGAAACTGGAACTTTTCAGTTTAAAACTAAAATTTAATCAGCTATTAGTGGTGCTTAGCTTTTAATTCATATATTTTTTTTTTTTAATAATACACCAGTCCGATTAAAGAATCCAATTCTATCGGAATCCAGAATAAGACAATATAAAGGCAAAAATGGCTTGAATGTCAGATTGTCTTTTATTTTGATCACAAATTTTATAAACGGCATGATACCATCCTGTTGGAATTTCCGAGACTCCACAGTCATTCTTTAGAAGCAAAAAGGCTGAAAAATGATATCCGACTGAGATGTGAGCTAATTTAATTACGTTGGAAATTGTTAATTAACTTATAATGGCTGTGACGATTCTAAAAGCAACATTTTAGTATGAAAAGTGAGAAAATACATATTTATTAAACATAAGGTGTTGTGATTTTATATAACAACCTGTTGCTTGCCATTTGAAGTCCTTGTTTTCTTTTTCTTTTACATATAAAAATTTTTTGATCAGAGGCTAACAATATTTTGCAAGTTTTTTCTGGAAAAAAAGAAAATGACCTATGAGTTCTGTTATAACTTTCACACTTTTTGGTCCAATTTACAAGAAAGTCTAAACTGGTAGAAATATCCAACCGGCTGGTTGAGTGTTAAAAAGTAAACATCTTAATTTATGTAATTTAATCCATAAATTTGTCCGGTTATAAAAAAAATAAATAAATAAATTAGGATTTATAGAGTCTGGAAATTTTGGATTTTATTTGTAGTTTAAGAGTTTAGAAATTAATGAAGAACAAAGTAATAATTACTTTTTGATGCTTTGGGGTAATTAATTTTTAATAATATTTAAAAAACTAGAAGCTAAATATCAAAATTGAGGAAGTAGTAAAATTTTGGCTTTAATCTTTCGTCTTCTTATTTCAGATACAATTAACCCTCGAATAACACGGTTAATTGCTTCCGTGTTAATAAAAATCGTGTTATGCGATACTCGAGATACAAATAAACATTCAGTTCCAAATTTAATAATAATTCAAATTCAAATTAGGAATTTACAAAAATTATTTCATTTTTCATCAATCTTGTTTCAGTTTTTTTTTTTTTTACTTATTAAAAACAAAGCATATTTTTTTGCAAATGTGTTTTTTTTCATAAATTTTTGATTTAAATTAAAATTCTAATGAAAACTTTTAAAGCATTTTTTTATTATATAAATTAAAGAAATAAATACTTTAAATAATTGTGTTTTTTTCGTGTATTGCAAATTAATATTATTTTACATTTTGGTTTACAATAACATTTCTCTCTCTTGAGTGTAAAATAATTCAGTTTCAAGTTAGTCCTCTAGCTAAAAAATGTCCTTTCTTTTGAATTTAAGAAGTAATGATTCAGATCATTATTAAGGAGAATAAAACTACTACGACGCGTAAATATTCCGAATAAAAGTGATATAAATCATTTTAACTGTTCTGTAAATACCATTTTATTCCTCAACGAGAAGAATGATCCGAATAAATCTCAGGCAGAATGCTTGAAAGCAAGAATCCCCCTTTTAAACGTATTGAGGGACGTTAGACGGTAATTCAAGGAGTCAAACTAGTTTCAAGATGTTCCTTTGCTGGGAATTTGTGTGTAAAATTTCGTTTCTTCTCAACGGTACGATTGCGAAGGAATTTTACGATAAAAAAGAATTCAATAAATCAAGACACCGTGCTGCACTAAAGATGCCATGATTTATACGGATAGTCAAAGTCAAATAAAGTGATGGTCCTAATCCCTTAATCACTTGTGCGGGGAAAGACAATCAACAATAACAAAAGCATTCGTCACATATGCGATATCGCGAGTCGTGGTGGTGCTCCAATACCCATTTAAGACGAACTCATTTGTTTTTCGATCCATCGTTCGAATGGGAACATCACAGGGAGTAAAGTAATTTCTCAGGCCACTACTATCCTTTCCTTCCCTGACCAGTAGTCACCCTTTGTCTTCGGATTACCACACATGCTCTACACGTATGACATGTTTATGCCACTCTTGGTCACAGATACCAATTTTACGTTGGACGGAAGAGAACGTTTATTTGTATTAAAACAGATTTAAGGGCAAAATAAAATGCTTGAGTCACCAAGAAGGCAAGAATCGAAAGATTTAGCAAGGACAGTCTAGCGATGTTAGGGATGTCCTTACCATGTGCTGTTCAAATACAAGACCCAATACCTATGGACGTAGGATGCAGCTACAATATTCAGTTTAAAAGAGACATAAATGTCACATGCAGGGTCATTAAGAAGATGAATTTATTTGGGTCTACTTGTGTACGATGATCTACGACCTGTGTTCGCATTGTCTCCCATAGAAGTCTATTTCAAAATCGAAAAATCGTGATAAAATTTCTTTGGGTTTGTTGCCTTTTTTATTTTATTCTTTTTTTTTTATGAGAAAAACTCAATTTAGCAACGGCGAGACGAAATTATTTTTATTTATATGGACAAAAAAAGAAAAAAAAATTTAATCCAACGTCGTCGAGACGAAATTTTGCTGATAAATAATTAATGCTGTTTTGTTTTGATAATTAGGGACAAATTTAAAGATGCAAGATTATATAAAAAAAAAAAAAAAAAACGCGGCCAAGTGCGTGTCGGACTTGTTTAAATTTAAGGTCGCGTGGTTGTTGTAAAAAGTAGATAAGTTTTTTTTTTTTTTTAAATCGATTCCAACCCCTCGGATATTTTTTTTTTTATTGTTTTTTGGGATTTTTAGAGATTTATCTATTGCAAATGATGCGATTCAATACAAAATAAAATTTCCCACTTTAATCATTTGATAAAATATCCGAAAAAAGATTTCATATCAATATTTATTTTTTGCAATATTAATTTACATTTTCAAAATTTCAAAAAATAGTAAAATGATAAAAATTACCATACAGATGAAGATGATGAAAGATTAAAGATCTTTGATAAAGAAGTGTAATATTTTTAATTATAATTAATTTATATATGTCCATTTCTTTATTCTCTTATAAACCGATTTTAATAAGTGTGGTATCTTTAGATTCGTCTCAATGGGAACAAATAACAATGGCTCTATAAAATTTAGAAAAGAAAACGTGCAGATTTAAAACTAATAAATTACTTGATTTAAATAATTAAAAGATATTGGGACTCATTCGTGAGAAATATCATCATATCAAGGACTTATTCTTTTACAAATTGTATGCAGACATGTGCTGTGCATTAATAAAAACTAATTTTAGGATTCGTTCCTTGTATCACTCTGTGTGAGTTTCTTTATTAATTTATTAATAACGAGTTTGCTCAAATCAATCAAGTCGATTTTGTGCTGCTTATAAAAGGTAATTTCAACTTCTAGACGCATATACAATACAATCCTCATAATAACTTGTATTTTCCATATCTATTTTTGTTTTTTTTTGGAGAACATTGTTAATTGCTCTTGTCTACTTAAGTTGAAGAATTAAAAAAAACAAAAACAAAATATGGACTAATTATCCCACCTGTGAATGTAGAGTAAATCTGGTTTACCTATTACCTCTATCTACTTTTTATAATCTTGTCGAGCTATCAGAACTCATAAAAGCGAACAAAAACTGTAATATTCGAATATAAACCAGTCCGGACTATGACTCAACTACTGTAAGACGCAGGCGTCGTAAAAAACCGATTCGAGCGTGGAACCAACCAGAAAAATCTGTGTCTTTTATGAGGAGGCTAGCGGCTAGCTAGCGAGAATGGAGTTTTGTAACAAAGCACGCCATAGAGAACTCCACAGTACGCTGTAGTTGATACGGTGGTGTGCAAAATTCTTGTTTCGCTTGAATTAGCCACCGTCGCTTGTTGCTGCTGCTGCTGCCGTCACAGTAGTCATAGAGGTGGAGTGGGTATCACTGGCCAATGTAATGACTACCATCGGTGATCGTCGGATTTCGCACCTCGTAAAACAGACCAGGTATCGGACAACAATAAACTCTTTCGATAGGTGTAATTGAAACATTGGCGAAAAATGTCGACAGCAACACTCGCTGAGGCTCTTATTGACACATTTATACGCTGCCCGCTTCGCGGACATGCGCTCAGTTGTTGGCCTACTTTGAACATCGGCCAGAAACAATGCCCGTGAGTGGTTGGAGCACGCGTGCGCATGCCGATTACATGTCTACATAGTAGCAAAATTGTCCCAGTCCCGAAACCGGCGCTCTAGTCTGAGGAGAAAGAAGGGTTAAAAAAGAGACAAAAGTGCGTCCGCGTCCAGAATGGCGTGCTAATCTTAGGCCGTCTTCCAAACGTCGATTTATTATTCGTCAGCTTGGTTGACTGCCGGCATACCTGGTCAATTTTAACGGCCGACAAGTTTCTTATATCGCAATTTTATCGTTTCTCGCCGGTCTTGCTAGCGACTTAATGGCGGCAGATCTGCGACGCATGTAGGGTCCGTATTTGCATATTACACAAATGTGATTTGAATGTGACATAAAAGCGGATCTCGCGACTATCACTGGTGCCCGGTTATGGCTCATATGTGACCAGACCGGTATCCCGAAATAGTACAGAAATGTCCCGAATTAATGTATAATTAAAAAATACCGATTATACCTTTGTGATAACTGTAGCCTGCCATCCTGCAAGAAATTAATGAATATCTGATCTGATGATACCTATAGAATCGATACATATTTTTTTATCTCAATTTCTTGCTTGATAAATGTGCTGCTGATGTAACTCATATGCAATTAGACACTTTCTAAAATATTTAATTAGGATTAATTCAAATATTTGCTGTAAAATTTCAATTTCTCATATCTAATCGATTTTTCTTGAAAAGTATGTAAGGTAGTAAAAAAAATATATAATATCACAAAAACGTTAATAATTTACATATTTAGGGCTAGAAAAGAACTAACAACTTAAAACTATAGTCTAGAATTGCTTGTATGCTTTTTAAATCTTTCTGTTATTACTTTTACGTGTGTAAAGTAAGGTCGCTGAATTTTTCCCTTTATTTGTTTAAACCAATAAATTGATAATTTTCGCAATTCAATGTGAAATAAAATTACAAAGGAATGTAACAATTTTAAAATCAACTTTCAAGAAATTAATTTTAATGATAAAATAAAATAATTAAAAAGTAATATATTAATTTCATAATATCATTTCTCAAAATTTGTTTTTCGAAAAGATCAAAATTTTATTAATATAAATGAAGTCAACTAATAATTTTCAAGGTCTTCAATGAAAAAAATTAAATTAAATTTAGAAAATGTCTGAGAAAAAGATTCCTCACACTTCTCTTCACATTTTAAAACATCTTATCAGTATCTTCGTAATCAGCCGGTATCAAAAGAATTCTTTAAATATTTTATCAGTTTAAAAAGAGAGAATCACATTGAGTGCAATATCATTTAATTTCCACTTGTAAGGTAACTAATTTGTGCATATTTTATTCATTTTAACGCTGCAGCACTGCAGAGGTTCCACATACTACACCTACATGTATGTATTTAATGTAGGTCTTTATTTGATAATGGTATCAATTTCTTTATACCCATGCTCTCCCAATTTCGGGAGTTTTATTACTTTTTAATATCACAGTATCTTATAAGGTTAAATATTTATATACGACAAACATCTCGGAGCCAGCGGATGGCAGAAGAATACTGGATCTCTTCACGTGTCGACAATTGAATTTTGAAGGAGAAACCTTCCTTGAAGGATATTGCGTTTCGTCCATAGTAAGACACGCGTTTCTAAGGGCTACAGGTGGAGTCGTGGCATTTATTTCGGACACAAAATAAGTTCTTGTTGTTGACAGTTGGAGGAGTGTGCTAAGACGATAATGTAAAGCATCCAAGCAGCTATCAAGTGCAGGTACTAGACAAAGGGTTATATTCCACTTTATAAAGTTAGTACTTTAATTAAAAAAAAAAAAGCAAAAGAAAACTTTCTGAAAAGAATTTAACTTAATGCTACAATAGAAAATTGTAATTGATAAATAATTTTTCGTATTTCATTTGGAAGTCAATTTCAAACGTTAAAGTTTCTTGCGTCAAAAAAGGGTTAATGTTTCTTGTAGCACTCTGCGTCCACTTTCATTTGGTGTCCAGAAAAGTCACGTTGAATAGTTTTTTTTTTTTTTTAAATCCCAAAGGGTATGATTTTTTGGAGTCGAAATTTCGAATTGTAACGGCTCCAAACAAGTGGGGTATCAAATTAAAGAGTACTTTCTGCAGATCTCAGAAAACTCGCAAACTGGATAAAACATATCCATTTTTCCAAGTCTCTTCTTAGAAAAATAGCCACGATCAGAGTGTGTGCGTGTTGTATTAGTGATAAATACTTCATCTTCTACAAAAATCGTAAACTTCATTTACCAAAGTTTCTTTTAACAGGAAAAGTCAATCTGGTGGGCAGCATTAAATCAATTACAATTTTGAAAGCCAGCCCATTCCAAAATTGGGGAAGTCCATTAACCCCTGGCACATATTTTATTTATGACACTTTTAGTAATTAAACTTGTCAAGGTAGGCCTAAAGGGCTAGTACAGGAGGAGCAACAGCACCAGCACCAGCAGTAGAAAAGGCACCATAAATGATTTTTCAGTAACAAAAATCTATCAAGTATATTTTGTGAAAATTTTCCTCAGCCCGTTAGACCAAAACATTAAATTTAATTAAAATAATGATTCATTCACTTTCATCAAAACAGTTTCGACCTATTTGCTTAAAAACAGTCCGAATTTTGTGCAGTCATTTGATTCGCCTCCGTTGTTGTCGTCATCTTACTTCTTCTAAGATCATCTTCGAGGCAGAGTTGGTGTTTCCTCGTTAACGTGAACATGGGTCGAAAGAGAACCCTGCAAATCCGGCGTAATCTCTTGGGGATCATTAAAATTTTATCGCTCATCTCAAACACTTAAAACACAATAAAACGGAGTGAACGGAGCAACCTAAAAGAAGCTAGAAGCTAGTGGTGGAAGCTCAAATCATTTCTTCATTAGAATCAGTGAGGCCTCCATAAATTTCGCTTTCAGATAATTATCTCTGGCGCTTTACCCACATTAAATTAACTTTCATATCCCGGCAATAATTTTAAAGTAATTAGTCATGCGATTTCGTTGTCCTTGCTCAGCAGGCGCACGATTATTTGAGTAACTTCCTCAGATGGGCGAGTTCGGCTCGGATCTCTAGTCATTAGTCATTAATGTTCCATCTTAAAGTGTTTGCCGGCAGCACATAGAACACCTTCAATCTTCTTGGGTAGAAGGCTGCCCGACAGGGGGACTGGCTGCATCTTAGAAGAATAAGTGAAACTTTGTCGACAGTTTGTCATCTTCTCGCGTGTCCTTTTGAACGCTATCTATGAACTCGACTCTGTTTTTATAATCTTAATTCTACCATAAAGCAAGATGAGACTTAAAGCAAGAATTTAATTGGGCAATTTATATTCATCACTTCTGCGAGATTTATCTCGGATGAGCATTTCCACCTTATCTGATTTTTATCATTTTTCTAGCGCTAGCTTTTTTTTTTTTTTTTTTATTTTATCCAAGATATTTTCTTTTGGCTTTGGTAATTTAAGATGCCATTTTATTCAAGTACTAGCAAATAAAACCTTGTTATGATATTCTTTATTTAGATAAGCGCTACCTTCAAGGCTGCTACAAATTATTCAGTATATTTTTTTCTTTTTGTTTAGTATACTCTCAGCGGATCAGAAAAAGTGTACTCCAAAAATCACAAATGCAGAATTCGATAAAATATTTTCAGTAGTTACAAAATTTAAATTTTAAATTTTTTGTTCATTCCTATAGCCTAAACGAGTAGATGTGTTATAATACAAGGTGTTAATGGAATCTTTTTAGTCTTAAGAGTGTTATTGGACATATGATGCCATTTAAAATATAATATAGCTAATATATATGCTAATTGATATTTCATCCAACTCTATTTCTCTATCTTCTCCATTTCTTTATCTAATCTCATGGGAAAAAAATTAAACAAAATGTTTTTCAATTTATTTTGTTATTAAATGGACTATTTAAAAAAAAAAAATAGTATAATTTTGATTAAAAAAAAGAAACATATTCGTATGGTCTATTCTTCTTTTTTTCTATGTTTGGAAATGTTCCTCTGCTGATCTATTTGTTCATTTATTTGTTACTATAACACTCCAAAACTATTGGACGGATTTTTCCAAGACCAAACCAAGATGGTTTATATTTAAAGCTACTAATTTTTATTTACTTGTTTATTTATCACTATCTAAAATACTTACTTACTTCTATACTATAGATGAAGTTCTTGAGTTTCACAATGTTTCAAGCATTGAAATAAAGTCTTAATCGTTTTTCATGTAAGATATTTTTATTGGATTTTTATGATTCTATTAAAATAATTAGAAGTTGCACCTGGACAAAGGTAGCAAAGGTTTAAAATTTTTGATCAGTACCTTGTAGCTCGGTTAATTCTCACGGAATAAGCTGGGATATCATTAGAACCGTCACCATTAAATCGTAGAATTAAAAAACAGCCATTCAACCAGCAAATAGAATGAGTAAAAGGTGAAAAACGAGATTTCGCAATTTCCGGTTACGTGTAAAATTCAATCAGAGACGACCGAAGTAGCCGCTTAGATCCGCTTCTACTAAGTGAGATAGATAAGAAATACATGCATAAGAAGACGGTGAGAATGCCACAGAAGGGAGTGCGCATTTGAATTGAGGTTTCTTTCGCTAGCTTCCTTAAGAATCGGAAACTGGTTTCTTCATCCCGTTTAGCATCACGAAAGCGTATTTCGGACAAAAGTTATGTTACCATGGTCTTGATGGCCTGTCGGGCTTAAGGAAAGGGAGTTCAGAGGAAAGACTGTGCCGAGGTTACGTTGCACCACTCCCAATGTCTCCTGCGTGATATAGAACTGGTTCCAAGTTATTCAAACCGTAAACCTAGAAACCTAAAGACCGTTTGCATCGGGTCGCCTCGTCTTATGCCTCTTGTACAAATAAGGGCGAATATTCAGGTGGCTTCCAGGGTGGTTGACCCATTCAGTCGACATCGCTCTTAGAACTTGTAGAAGTAAATGTAGTTGCAATTTATCTGAGGTGATTCAGCCTCTCCACCTTTTGTAGAACGTTGCGCTTAAGATAACCGCCGAGAACGATTTACTAGCGACCTCTTCTCCTCGAACAAGGTCCCCATGTGTACAGTGGACCGCAAAAGTATACCTACGTATGCCGTCAGCGATTATACTAATGAAAGGAAAGTCATAGGAGGAGGAATTCTTCAAAGTAATAATCCTACGGCGAGTGTCTACAAAAAATGTACTATGTAAAAAAAGAATTTAGATTTTGATAAAAATATCGTATGGTTTTTAATTTAAGATTTGTTGCAAATGATTTTGTAGTAGAACTAATATAATTTTCACAAAATAGGCGTTCTTTATGCCACAAAATGCCCCTTACTTTAATACAGACGAACTTTTTTGTGGTCTAGATTTCAGGCTTCAATCGAAGTTATTTAACAATTAACCAGTTCACATTTTAACGCCTTTTTTCACTATAATTAATTTGAATAAGTTTCATAATAGATAAGATAATTCATTCATAATAAAGAATAATTGTACTTTATACTATTTTTGCTGAAATATTGTTCTAAATAAGTGAGAGGCATGTGTGAAACTGATAATAAAAGAATTTTAAAAATGGACTTATACAAAAACTGATAAGGAATAATTTAAAATGATTTGTTCTTGATTGTTTGTAATTGTTCCAAAAATTCTGCTTTCTCTCGCTAGCACTTTGGGACTTTAAATTTAACAAGTGCATCTAAAATAAAATATAAAAAAAAAAGAAAATACAAATTTGAAGGTATAATGTTTCTATTCGTATTCTTTAGTAGAGTGATATTTAAATTTATAAGCTAACTTTAGAAGAATAGGCATATTACTTTTATTAAAAATTAATTGTCCCAACATTTTAAAATTAATTTTTGCGAATTAAAAATAAAGAATCCATTTAATTTTTGATATGGGACATGAAGCGACGGGTAATTTAAAAAAACATGAAAAATATGCAATGTCCTTCTTTGAATTGGATTTTTTTATTTTTTATATTACAAAACGCTTAAATAATCGTAAAAATTTTAGATTTTAACCTGATATAATAAAAGTATGAACAAATTGTGGTATATTGATATCAATTAATATTTAGAAATGCGTAGTATTGCATCGTTCTTATTTTATTTAACCCCAGAGCCGTAACCTGGGTCAAATCAAAGATTATATTTAATTTTCCACAATTCTTATGGAAGATTTTAAAAATAAACGATAAAACTGTTTTGTTATTTTATTGTTAATTTAATAGAGATAAAATACACAAGACGTAAAATCAAAGAAATTCACAAAAACTGTTAAATTCAGCGGTGATATGTGCAACATGATTGATGTATCTAGGGATAAGATCTATTTTTTACGAGGGTCGGTCATAAATAAGTATCTAAATAAAATTTTAAAACGTTTTGTTATTGTACGGAATACATTGCGGGAATACAACTCGACCACTTTAGATTGATGTGTGTAAAGGTATCGTATATTTTTTCTTGATTTTTTTTTCTTTTTTGTTTTTTTTTTCAAAAATTGGTTTTGATTTTCTAAAAAGCGCTAAATGGATGAGTATTTTTGCGACCGACTGTCCTCTGAAATTTCATACGCCTCGCACGGAAATCTGGAAATGAGTTGGAATGAACGGCGACGCGAATTTAATCCGCACACAGAGGCGAAGTGCCATGTTTGCATTAGCCATGCTGAAGTGCATGCAAATGACCTCGTGAGAACGATGCCTAAGCATTATCAAGCCAAGTGATGTAAGGGGGCCAGTAGTGTCGCTGCATACGATCGGCCGGGAGCGCGGCGCTTCAAGAAGCCGGGGCCAGGGCTGGGATGCGTGAAAAGCCGCGGTGCGTGTATGACGACTCACAGGAGTTCTGAACAATAAAGCGCAACGGCTCCACGAGCCCCAACATTTGGATTCCCTTGCACGGTTTTATTTTCTACGGCTCTTCCTTCCTTCCGCTTCTGTTTTGATTCCACGTTCTGCTCCCCTCCCCCGGTGCATTCCGTCGGTACGATTACGTGTTACAAGGTGCAGTTCACAGCCGTTTTACGTGAATCCCTGCGAGGTTGTCGGATTGCATAGGCCTAAGGTTTGATTGAACCTGTAAGTAAAAAAGTCCATCCATCCATCACAATGGTTAACTGCAATGTTGCCAGATAAAACGTATCAGACTGAATTAAATTGGGTTCTAACTCCTACACTGTACGGACTCGCGGCAAGATGATGCATACTCCACTTCTTGGTAACTAAGCTCGACAACGATGAAAACGCAATTGAAATCCTTCTAGTAGTTTTCACGGACAGACGAACCGAAAACTATTGCTAATTGTAGTATAAAATTGCTCTCTACTTATCCTTCTTAATATTCGTATCGAAAATTAGAAATTATTTTATCATTAACTCGTCTTTCCTTAAAATGCAGGGCTTTTAATTAATGAGTTAACAATTGAGAAACACAAAAGGCAACTTAGACATTTTCTTGACTTTAAAGTCGAATTTATTATTGTAAATCTGTTTCTTATTCACAATATTCATATTTTTTTTTTCTCTAATAAGTTGATTTTAAAACAACTCTTTTATAATCTTTAAATTACGCTAATTAAAGAAGATGGTTTATATCCTTGTTAGTTAATTATTAATACTTCTAATCCATGTTTACTACTATAAAAATTCAATTTTATTAATTTATTTATCTTTTCAATTGGGTTTAAAACGGACTGAAGGGGGTAATAACGTTAAAGTAAATAAAATTAAGAATTAAATTAACATAGAGAAATTTTGTAAATGATGTCGAAGTACGAAATGTTTAATTTCAAAGTAAACCCCTACTTTAACTTTTATCGTAAACGATTAATTATAATTTAGTGTAATTATGTGTGGCATTCACGTAATATTTAATTTTTTCAATTTTTCTTAAATTTGTTAATAAAATGTAGAAAGTGTGAAAGTTATGATTTTGTATTATCGTTGAAAAAACAAACGAAAAAAAAACAAAAAAAAAACGGCTGAACACCGAGGGACTATATTTTCTGGTTTGGTGATGATTTCACGTCTTAATAAATCAGCCGTTGTTTCGTTCTGTCTGCGATGGCGGTTGTTTTACTTCAAAAATTCATCAAACATTCATAAAACTCTTTTGCATTTAAATTCGTTTATGAATTTGAGTAGGAAAGTAGTAATCTTAAGTTGTTGAATCTGGGAGTGTATCTTCTGAAGAAAATTGTTTTTTTTTTTTTCTTTTTATTGGAAAAACCACAAAGTTGCTGGTGTCTTTTCGAATGCACACACGACAAGGACTCCTCCATTTCTGTTCTCTTAAACTGCTGTCGTAAAAAGACAAAAAGTCTTGAATGAGAGATGAGCTGCTCCATATTACAAGGGAAATGTGAAATTGATTTTTTTTTTTTTTTTTGTCATTTCCTAACAAAAGCAAGCTTTGTTTGAAAGAACTTTCCCTTGGAGCGAGTTTTCCCTGTGTTTTTCCCTCCGACGTTGAATGAGTAGAAAATCGCTCGAATAAGAATGCAAAAGAAAAGTAACGTTTGTGTGCACAGCATAAAATAGTCTTCGTTTTTTTTCTTTTTTTTTTTTTTAGTGTTTTTGGTAAATTTTTAAAAAAGTATATCCATTGAAAAAGGATGACAGTGAAGAAGAAGTTGGAAACGTGGAGATTGCACCATAGATGCAGTATCTTCCCACATCCGATGCTAGTTGCTTATTTTATCTCAGTTGCTCTGTCGAGAGTGTTTGGTTCTGTGAATGCTCCAGCTCCAGAATTGTCCTGTTCAGAACATGCCCAATGCCGCGCAGAATTAGGGAACAGGGAAAGAACTTTCCTTTGATATCGTCTTTATCCCTCAGGATGTACGGAAGTGCTGCTTTTACAGGGAACTGTGATGTACGAAGGACTGAATAAGATGGTACTAGAATTCTGGCAAAAAGAGACCTCAGGATTAAGCAAAAGGGCGGCTGAGTAAGGTGAAATGGGCGGTCGAGATACAATTGTTTTATTTTACAAAATTGGGATTCACGGTTGAATCAATGCTTGTTTACTTAGTTAGATAGACCTTACTATGCAAGCAGGGGATTTGTATGATGACAATGACCTATCCTAAAGAAATTTATTTTGGGGAAGGATTTTTATTAGTTACAGGTGTGTAGGAAAATCTGATTTGTCGTAGTAGTAGTTTTGACTCTATTTCTCAATGTATACAGTTCCTGCTTTAAATTAAGATAATAATCTTTGATTCGAATTTAAAATTAATTTATGATTTTCTTTTTATATTTTAGGTAAGTAACTGCCCTGACGAGAAGAGGCATCCTAATGGATTTTATAACTATGGAAGAAAGGTTTGAAAATATTTCTTTATATTATTGTTAAGCTTATTATTTAGGGATATTTTTATATTTAAGTGACTGCATGATGTTTATTGATCGATTCTATAAAATATCTCATTTAATTTAAGAGGATTCAAATTGTATATTGATAAAATATTTAAAATCGATTGATATAACATTTTTCAGTATCACTTTATATAAGATTAACAAAAAACACCATTAGCAAAAAATACAAAAAGTGTAAAGTCTTAAAATTGTCACAGTTTGTTTTCAATTTCCATATTTTATTCAGTTGTTTTAATCAAACCAGTTCTAAAATATTTTAATTTTTATTAAAACAAACAAACAGGTAAAAACTTCATTTCAAAGGCTTATATTTATACGAAATTAATTATATAATTAAAATAGGTGGACGACAGTAGAAAAATTGATATTCATTAAATTTCACTTGTTTTGTATGAGAAGTGAACTATAGATAAATACAAAAAACTAATTATTTTTTTTGTTTTTTAGAAAATAAGGTATTATTGAAATGTTCTAAGATAGTAAACGAATCAGTCATTAGTTTTATTTAGCATTAATATTTTGAAGTTAAAAAAGAAGACGTCCAATGCAACGATAATTCTATTAATTAAAGATAAGCGTATAAGTCTATTTTATAGCTAGAGTGTTGTAATTGTTTCAATGCCTTTTAAAACAAATAGTCTAAACGTAGGGCGCGTGATATAATTTTCGGTATTTTTCGTACTTGTTGACACGTAATCAGGTCTGACACGATAATTCCAACAAAAAACAAAAATGTTTCACACGCATTATCCCTGACCTAGAAAATAATTTGGCTCAATACGCAGGAAAATATATAAGATGATTAATTCGTCACCCACATAATTGAGTCAGTCTTGTGGACGAGACTTCCGCCATTGTTTCACCAAAAGCACCTAAACAATGCACCACTGAATAAGACACTCTATGAAATTATTGTATTACGTTTTATGTCACGTCCACCGTTTCATTGGGAATTTTAGTATTTTTTTTTTTACATGTTATAGCACATGTATTAATAATTAAAAATTTACTGAACTAAGTTTTGACGAAATTTTTTCTGTGTATTTTTTGTTATCTGTTGCCTAAAAAAAGTTAGATAAATTTTACGACTAGTTGAAATTTTTAATCTATTTCTTTATCGCTTTGTATTAATCCCTTATTATCTTTGATAGCTTAATAGCTCCAGTGAACAGACGGTTGTAAAACTATTTTATGTTCCAATTGGACACCAGACACCATTTTCCTAGACTGCAAACTTATTATTTGTTATTTTATATCTAACTTTAAAATTATTTATAATATCTTTTATTTTCAAAATTGACTCTGATCTTATGATGTAGATATAGATCTAAGAAAATTTAGAAATAGCTAGTGATCACAAAAGTTAATCTGAAAAAAAAACGATCAATCACAAAGAACGATCAATTCTATGACTACTTTAAACAGAATACCCTATCAAGAGTGATCTCATTGAAATCATTTTAATGGGATTCGGAATTGGTACATGGGATTTGCAAACTTTTCCGCCGGTATAGTCTCTAATGCCACTTACTGTACAACAATAAAAAAAAAAAAATACACATGTCGCCTACTCTTGCGAATTAGCCAAACGAAGTAACCGCCCAGTGGAGCGCGAAAAAATCTACGGCAGATGATGCTCACATCACCAGATCATCTCAAGCGGGCGTCTTTATTGGGTGTGGGCTGTTTTGAAAGTAAAAATTTTAAAATAAAATAAATGAAAGCGAAACGTAATTCCATAGGGTCCTCTCTATACAATCACACCTGAGGCGTCACAATCTACAATCGATGATCACAAGGAAAGTGGCGGCTAATTTACGTCTGAATCCGTTTCGCCGGTGTAATGTGACCTAGATTTTTGCTTTTCTTTCATCATTGACCCCGATCCGAATTCACAGCGCCCAGGTTTAAGGCTCTCCGATGTCGATTCATTTGCTGAATACGAGGTTCGATCTAATGGCGTAAAATATCGCGAAAAAATAAACTTTTCTTACATTAATTGTGAAAACTAGATGCTGTCTATGGAGAGTTAACCGCTCGGATAACTTTCACTTTCACGTTAGATGCTTCACCTGACGTAGATTGAACTTGATCTTATGCTGTTTCTCTTTTGGAATATTTTGGAATATTTCTCTGCAATTTTTTTTTTTGCATAAGTAGTCTAATTTACACGAAATTTCGTAACTTTTGAAACTGTATTTCAGATTAGATAGCAGTAGCTTGTTAACTGATAAGAAGATTTTGATGCCAATGTAGTCCAAGTTTATTATCAGTACCAATACAGAAATTAATATCATTAATACCTCACAGTTTTGCAACTTATAGAATGATAGAAAAAATATATGAAAGTAGTCCTGCAATAGAATTGTTTTCATTTAACTAGGAACGATTAATACTTGAAGGAATTTGAATCTTTAAGAAAAAATTAAAGACATCAAGAAAAACAAGTATAAATCTGTTAAAACTAAAATTCGTTTATGTTTTATATTTGTTAAATTTACTTAACTACGGAGGGTTTTCTTTTTCTGTAAAAAAAAACTTGCTAAAATTCCTGTTGTAAACTATTTAAATATAATAGCGATGTTTCTTTTTTTTTTTTTTATTAAACGTTTCATAAATCTTAATTTAAGCCACGTTTTCCGCTTGCATACGTAAGTTTTAATTTATTTTTAATTTGCAAATCTAATGGAAAATTCTATTAAAGTAATCTATCATTTGTGCGATGAAAAGAAAAGTAAAAAATAAATTACATAGTGCAATTAATCACTTGAATGGTGTAAGTTATTTTAGTTTTATGGACTATGTGAATCGTATAGATAATGTTTGCAGTATTAATAAATTAATTTGTATGAATCCTGTAAATCATGATCCCACTTCTAACTATGAACAAATTATGAAATTCGATTTGTCTTTTTATTATAAGGGTATATTAAACCGCACATCTTTTGCTGAGTGTTAATGGTGTTAAAACGCAATCAGACAAAACAACTTTTGACATTAAGAACTATTATCCGGCTTTTATTAACGAGTCACGCCTACCATCGACACGAAAATTTATATTTCGATTACAGGTAAACAAGTTTTCAGGAATAAAATTCGTTCACCATGAAAATCGAGAGAGGTTTCTTTTTACAGTGCCGCCGGGTCATCCGTGAGACCGCACGCAGTTCCCTGCCGCTACCACTTTCGGTGATTCCCCCGCGACCCAGCGGCCTGGCGGCCAAAGCTTTCAAAGCTTCCCCACGATCCGGACGTGATCTATTGAACAAACAATCGAATTTACAACACCACCATAATCACAAGTCGTCGATATTTTGTTTTGTATTTATCGATTTTATTTTAATGGCGAACTTAGAAATGATACATTTGAGCATTGTTTTTCATCAAAATAACTTTATTTTGTTACAATAAGAAACAAAGAGCACTTTAGTTTTTATGGGGGTTAGGTTAAATTTATTGCGTCGGAAAAAGACCACATGAAATTGGCATCATAAATCTGCTGCTAATGATCGAATTCGGTTAATAACATATTAAAGAATGTCTATAAATTAATTTGTAAAATTAAATAGAATGCCTTCGCCCAGTCTAGTCTATTTAACAAAAGAAAAAAAAATAAATAAATAGCATGTCTATTGTTCAAGCTTGTGGCGGCAACGTTTGCGTGCGTGGTCGCATTTTTAATATAGGCATAATAAACATAGAAGGAAAATGAAATGATTCACACCACATAAACTGTGCCCCTCTAAGTTTATTTTTACATAAAAATGCGCATATATACTATTGATGTTTTAATATTTTTCTTAATATAAATCAAAAAATTACAAAAATACACAATGCAGTAAAATTGAAGGGTGATTACTCACGACCGTCCTTCGTCTGTCTATCTTTTCTGTTTATTCTGGGATCTGTCTGAGAGTGCCGCACCGGCTTCGAGATGTTTTAGTAATTATTGATTGATTGATGATCAAACGTATCATACCTTTTTGCAATATCTCAACGTTTGTTTATATTTCAATTTCAGGTGAAAATGAATGGATCAAAGAATTACAGAAGTCCTTAACGCGTTTTTACAGGCAATTTATGATATAAACTATGTTTCTTGGACGACTTCAAGAAAAGTAAATAATTAATTCGTCTATAGATTTTTTTATGTGTATGGTATGGGATTTGTTGCTTGTATTTTTTTGTTTATTTTTTTTATTTTAGCATACGGCCCTTGTACACCCTTAGAAAAGCCAAGTGTCCCTTGTTCTGTTCGGCCGCTGAACGGGCGTTAATCAGTTTTTTTTTTTCCAGGTAACAAATTATACGTGATGCAATAAATTCAAATGATGTTTTCAACATTTCACATAACTGCGGATTACGTAACTTTAATCAGTAAAGCGATTTAACTTTTTATCATTAAAAATCATGATCTAAGTTCTTTAAAATTATAAAATTTTTTTATGTAGGAATAACTTTTCGTTGTGATTTGCTTATTTCTTTTTTTTTTTTTTACACAAAACTCATAATATGCGTATTATTTGTTTAATTATGATGTGTTCTGTTTTATTATACTTTTTAAAATAAATTATCGTCTTCGATGCACGTGCGACTCGACAAATGATTCGATTTACTAGCTAAAGGTGATAAAACAGTATAAACCGCTCCGAGGCACAAAATGTTAAAAACTAAAATTTGTTAAAAGATAAATGCGGATCTGAATAGAATGGGAAAAAATAATAAATAAAAATCCCCGCAACTGAAGTCGTTTATAATTAAAAAATACGCATAGTCTTTACAAAGGTGCCCCGGAGTGTAGCTTGAACCGTGTCTCTCGCGTCGGTAATTCTTTTTAGTATAAATCATTTTCCAGACGACGAGCGTCTTAATTCTAAGAATTATATTCAGCTTATAATTTTAATAATAATTCAAAAGTCACTGATTAATAAATTAATATGGAATTCTATTTTCCTTTCTAAATAAAAAAAAAATTATGATTTTCCTCCGTTAGAGCATTAAAAGATCTAAAACTTGTTTTTCAGGAAGAGAGAAATTGAACATTTCTTTTATAAAAAAAAGAAATCACATTTTTAAATATTCCCCATAATTTTATTGTACATTTTTAGCTGTAGAATAATTGTAATTAATTTCATAAAATTCATTTATAGTAATATTAAAGTGTGTTAAAATTCAAGGCTCACAAATATATCAGATAAAAAAAAAAAAAAAAAAAGGTTTGAGGTCAGATTGACCCCACGTGCATTTTCAGGGTTAAATTTCATACAAATTTCACCGGTCTGTTATATTTTAACATTTAAGGCAGGTAGTGATGTAAAGGTAACAAAAAATTTCGTGTGAAGTGGTATCTTTAACAAAAGCAACAAAAACAGAAGAGAACGAATAGTAATAGTGTCGCTGGATGGGAATAGATCCCGGGTCTTTTTTTTTGTAAAAGCCACGGAAACCTAAGTTGGTACTGATTGGATTGGACTACGGAAAATTAGGTGCGTAATTTCGGTTTTTGTTGAAAACGTTGACCAAGTTCTTTTATGGAGTATTGAAATAGTCCATTCATCTGCTGTTCAATTGTTTTTTTTTTCCCTTGGAAACAGGAAAACAAAAGAATTCTTGCATTCGATTCAAATAGCAGCAGCGTTACAGATAAATGAAGAAAAAGAACATCACTGTCGCTTTCGGTGAAATTTTCACCGCTTTCCATCCCAACAGCTCCAATTTTACGTAATTTCTTTTAATTTCACTACAAAAGCTCATGCTCGTGTCGTCATGCTTTCGATTTTATTTCCAAAGAGGGAGCGCCTTCGGTCGGCCACGAAAGTGCATGAATTCAGCTCTCGTTCAGCCTGTTGGAGGTTGAGGTTGGCCTAGCTTGGCTAGCTCGACTGGGGCCTCAGCTCCGGGGGTCTGGGAAATCCCATGGCTGTATGCTAGCCGTCGTTGCTGCCGATCCAGCCGCACCATCCATACCTATGGAAGTATGTACTTTAATTGGCCGCGCGGGGAAATTCGATAAAAATGCTTTCGCTAGCTGCTGCTGGTTATTTTTTTTTTTTATCGGTTTGGCAACAATCCTTACTTTCTATTATACGGGCTGTCGGATTCTTTGTTCTTAAAAAGCTAGCCGCCGACAAATTCCGGGAATTGGAGCTTTCGTCTATCTGGGTGTTTCGAAACGGCTCGCGATTTTTGAGGCGCACAAGAAAAACTCAATATATTTTTTTTTTTTTTGTATAACCGCATCGATTGCAAGGTGGACGTCGACGGTTTCACTTCTGGAGAGATAGACCCCCCTATTATTAGGTGCTTTAGTCGTCGGAGCGTGGTGCTAGAATCGCGGGAACAGATGTGACTACAGCTTTAGAGCCCGTGTGCCAGTGGCGGCCGGCGGGCCAAGCGGAGCTCGTTAGCCTTACCCCAGATTCGCGCGGCGCTCGTCAAGCACAACAAAGTCTAGTTCGAGTCGACTCTGACCCAGTGGCACCGTTTGTTGTGGTCTCAGTGTTTGGCGCGACGACGCTAGCGCTCGTCTCGTTGCTCCCGTGAGTGACGCTGGTCACCACAGGCAACACAGCACTTCCTCACATTTGGATCGTCAATGACACACTATTATTTCGTTTTTTTTTTTTTTTATCTGTTTTTATATTCTCTCCATTTTATCCGTGCATATTTCAAAATTTCAGTGTTAATCTTGTTACACCTGTGTTCCGTTTTTTTTTTTTTTGTTGTTTTTTTTTTTTTTATTTTGGCGTCGTTTCCCCCTATGAATCGAACCCTGTCGATATTTTCGCCGTTTAGCCGGACACGAGCTTTTTCAGGGGCACACGCAATTCAGCCGGAATTTAGTGTTTGCGGCTGTGTGTGCGATGTTTGCATGAACATTTATTAAAAATCTTCAATTGCAATTGTGTGTTGTGTGACGTAAGAGTGCTTTGTCACTGAAACGGCCGAATTACGATGATTTATGGGTGTGTGTTTGTATTGAGTGATTTTTCTGTGCTTTGCTGTTGTCAAATTGTCCACCAGTGTCGAAATTGCTTTACTTCCATTTCAGTGATGAATTGCGATAGTATCTTTTGTTTCTTCCCTGTGAGACTATAAGTGAGATTTTAATTTTTGTACGTGGACTTAATAAAAATTCGATAATATTTTAAAAGTAGATTAGAGGAATCCTTTCGGAAGTGTTTCTCCCCATTTCCGTTGGATTCTAATGCTGGATTATCCTTCGGTTCGCAACAGGTACACTTTCGTTCAAAAATTATTCAAATCGCGTTTATATCTGCATTTTACGAATTTCGATAAAAAAAATTTGTCATACCATATTTATAAATTTTAATGTGCACTTACGGTTTAGTATTCAATAGGAATATAATCAAGAATTTTAACATGTATGGCCAGCTACCTTTAGATAAATAGGAAATCTGTATGGAGTACACCCAACGTTCTAATGGTCCAATGATCGACATAACTCCTCGGCCAAAGAAACAAATCGTTTGACCATATTTTTCATAATATCTAGACATTAACATAACTATTTATAGCCCAAATATTATTTTTGATATTAGGGATCCTTTAAGAGTCATCGACATAGATTTTAATTTTAACTAAAGTTCCAAGAAGAGAACTTCCATGCCTTTAAGCAACTTGATGCAATAATATTTTATGATGCATTGTTCGATCGTGAACAATATATAAGATTAAATTTTACGTTTTCTAAACCCTCTAGTATTGTACATTGAATAGTTTATGTACGATTACTTATGTTAATAAAGATAAATTCAATTCAAATGTGTTTTATTCTATGAATACGAAAAGCAAAATTTATTTCATTATTTTACTCTGGTAAGAAATATTAACTTCATTCTATTGCAGGAATTAAAACATTTCGAACTTAAAACTTCTTTCAAAAAAAGATATCTCTAAAGTTTGATCAAATATAGTATCAATTTATTTATATTTTATAAGAATTCTTCAGATATTTTCCATAAATGAAAATATATCATTGAATTCTTCAAATATTTTTTAAAGATAATTGTACTCAATATGAATTTAAAAGATAAAAATCATTCACCATCAGAAGTCGTGCAATTTCTTCAAAAGGGCCAGTGTATCTGCTTTTTAGAATAAATATGAGAGATTGTCTGGTAATTGCAGTTGGAATTATAAACATTAAGATATAAAAATATATTCTCTAGCTACCTTTATTTAAGGAATTCTCCGTTCCAAATCTTCGTTACGATTTTATAAGTATAAATTCTTTTTACTAGCGTAAATATTTAATGATTCTTTTCGTTAGTTACGAAATATTCTTTTCTAGGGAATTGCGTAACTTTATATCATACATATCGCATAATTCTCACTAGAAGGAACTGTCGTTAAACTCCAATCTACTTGAAGAATTTTATGAACGAAGTGCTTAAAAATATGAAAGTATATCAATTTCCTCTCGGAAAGTATTGAAGACTGAAATTCCCATCTCAGCTTCAAATTAAATTCCCAGAAACTTGAAGAAAAACCGTCAGAGTCTCTCAGTCGTTCAAAATGCAGTCTCCAGTGAAGAATTTGTAATAAAGTTGCAAATACAAAGACGATCCGCACTGAGGAGCAGCTAAAACTTGGAAATAGCATTTGAAAAAGTCTCGCGACAAGCGGGCATGCTGCTTACTGGCTATGGTGACCCAAATTATGGTCGGGGCGGGGGGCTAGTTGCAATAATAAAAATGTCTCGTTTAGCCTTATTTATAGCAACAATTCCATTAGATGGATGGATGTGGGCAGAAGGAAAAAAAAGGTTATCGATACGTTAGCAAGGGTTGGACACCGTAGGTCGGGACGAAGTACCCATCGTCGTCACTGGCTGGCACCCTCTCGCGGAGAAAAGTTAAATAAACAGCGAGAACGGTCGGAGAAGCGCCAGTGGCGACAACAACAGCCGCTGTATGTTCCCGTTCCATTTCGCTATCGCATGCGCGACGACTTTGTCAAAGTCGAAAATAATACCGATGAGAGAAGCGAAATGTCTTGCGGTCGCGGAACTCGCAATTTTATGCATAAGTTTTCGCGGGAGCATTTAGAAAAATACAGAACTATGTGGCGATCAGTGGAATGCAAAGCGCTCACAGAGGGACGCTGGGCGCATTGTTCCACGGCGAATCATCAACTTGCGAATGCATCGCCATCGGTGACCGGATGGCGGATGCACGGCTCGCGCGGTGGCAACGTTGTTTGCACTTCCACTTATTGGTTTAATTCGATATCGCTGGTCGAGTGATTCCAGCATAATGCCGCCTGGATAGGGTTTATTTGCCGTCACTCGAATTGATTGCACTTATTCAGAATTTATTTGTTGTTAATTGCTGGCACAATCCCATTTGTCACTGGTTTACTATTATCGCACCATCTAAGCTTGCAAACTGTGTATACCGTTACGGTCTTGTTCAATAACAAATATATCTGACAATAACATTTGATAAACAAGGCTCCGTATTGATTATCTTGTTGTTTGTTGTTGTTTCAGTCTTATCCTTGTTTACTATTTTAGTTTTCGCAGAGTGTTCTACAGAACTTTAAATTAACTTTGCCAAGAGGAGGAAAGTTTCCTTATTACATTGATATATAATTAAAGTGTTTCTTAAACCTGCATATGTAATAAGTCTGGTAATCATCATGTCTTAATCACATGTTTCCAAGTGATATAGAAATTCATAGAGTACGGCTTAAATATTAATAATATAAGATTAAAGAAACTTAGAACTTAGCTAAGATCAAAGCATCTATGGTATACCAATTAAAAATACGACAATTTTACAATTTTACTTTTTTTCTTCCAACAAGGGATAAATAATTTTATTACAAATTACGAATCTACAAGTTTAAATACTTTCTTAGTCTTAAGAAACAGAAGGATTTAAAAATGTTATGCTTCTAAAAGACATTAAATTATTACACGAACTCACAAATATAAATAAGATATCGAAATGTTGAAAACGAAATAAAATAAACAAACAAAGGAAATAAACAAACACAATAAACAGACAAAATAAACAAACAAACAGAACAAACAAAACATATGTTGTACAATATTTCATGCAGCTGTGTAGATCGTATATCGATCTTCGATTTCTCTAAGGCGATACTGTCTTTAAAAAATTCTATTTTATAAGGACTTTATATTTATATATGCTTTTCATTATAAGAACTGCACGATCTTTAGAATCCTATTGAAATTATATTTATTTCTTGCCTAGAGACAAAATTCTTGCAGAACAGCACCTAATTTGGAGTTATGTAGAGAGGGTCTAGTAGCTCTTTACCTATCTTCGGTATTCTTACTTCATTGCCTTATAAAGGAAATAAAAAGTAAATTTTATAAGGCGTTGTTGTCTTCGAAGACCGATTTTTCAATTCTTGGTTCTTGACGTTATTCCTGACAAAGCCCAGTCTAGACTAGTTTATCTGAAAATTACCAGCAAAAACACGATGTTGAAACTTTTATAGTCTAGAAGAATTCTGCAGCTATTTTAAAAACGGTGTCTCAAAAAAGCCTTTAATAGAAATAAACTTAATTAAAGTAAAATGTTCAATATATATATATACATTGTTTTTTTTTTTTAGCCGGACATCTGCCCAACAAGAGAAAATAAAGTTTTTCAAATGAAGATCACAACTTCGCTTAATGAGAATTTATTTTGGCTGAAACAAGGTCCCCATGCTGTCGTCATTATCGTGTACGCCAGTGATTTATTCGTTCAAAATGTGCTTATGTGTCACCCTGTCGTCCGGAGTGACTGTGCACTGCATGAAACGTGCACAACTGCCGGCGCGAGTTTTGCCTATCCCCGTTTGCTTCATGATTCCAGTTCGTTTTTTTTTGTTTTTTTTTTTTGATATGCATTCTAGAAATTGCCGTGGTGTTAATGGAACCACAAAGAATTTATGATTTATTCCACAAGACTTGTTTGTTCTATGCTAAATCTTAGGTCACAACGTACTTAATTTTTAAATATTTATAAAAAGAATTTTAGATAAACGACCTTAGGAGAAATTCCTCATCGAATTTTGATCACATTTTAATTGTTTTATAGTTTAGAGATCTAGACCTTAACTAGGGTGTATCATCTTGACATGGCATCCGGGAGAAGGGAAATAAAAGAAAATCACTCGATTGTATTTTATTTAGGATTGTGATCAGTATTCTCGAAGGTAAATATGGTAAAAGTGGACATAGGACGTAATTTGCCCATTTTTAAAATGTTTTTACTGAATTACAATAGCCGAAAATTAATTAACTATATTAAAAAAAAAACATTCCAAAAAGTAGTTGGACTCTTTTAAAGAGGAAAATTTCAATTTTATTGAATAGTTTTTTTTTTTTGATAATATGCACGGGTTAATAAATTATTAGTGAATATTTTTAAAAAAAAATTACGTGAAATATTACCAAAACGAAAATTGTTGAAATTACCATGATCTAAATGATTACATGATAACATTACTTGCCCTCACTAATACCCAACGCCCATCAATATGTGGATCTATCTTAATTATATCTGTTTGAAAATGTCTTTCTCCGAAGCTACGTGATTTTTGTAGGTTGTCTTGCAACTTTCCCAAAACTTGAATTACGTCTTCTTTGTTTCTGTAAAGGTTAAAATATCAACGATACTTTTATCTTTATCTCCTCCTCAGAATTCTATTGTATTGAAGATGTAATTAACTAGTCTCTTCTGCATTAGAAACACATTAGCTAAGTATTTTGCCTTTGCTCGGCGCTTGTACACTGCTTAGAAATAATTTAATTTATCCAAACAACAAAAACTACCTTAGGCTACGGTTTGAATGGAAAATCACATGAAGTATTTTGTTATGGTGCAGGTAATTTCGAATAGAAGTATTCCATTCATATCATACCTTCATTATACCTATCTAAAAACGTAATTACATTCATCATGTCTTCGTTTTGCTCAGTTATAAAGTACTACTTATTAATGCAAGTATATTAAAATTTACACTCTCTTGCTTTTGATATTCCAATTTAATGTAAGTAAAAAGGTATTATACATTTTATTAATAAAATTTTCACAGAATTTACATATATGAAACGAGTAAACTAATATTCAAATTAATGATTGTAGTAGAAAAATTTTTATTCCTATTAGAGCTATAAATTGTAAGATGATCTTTTTAACATTGGAAAATTCGTACAATAAAAGAGAACCTTGTTTTGAATAAAAAGAAATTTCCTGTGCATTATAAAATCAAAAATCAAACTGAAAACAATGGAACAAAAAATATATTTTACTAATTTTTAAATTTAGCTTCATTACAAATATATATTTATAAATTATATTTATTTATATATATATTTCGAAATATTAAGAATTCTTTCAAGGACGGTATATAACTTTTGTCTTTAAGACATTAAAAAAAGGCCAAGGAATTAACTAGCCTTAAAAAATTAAAAAGATTTTTTTTTATTCCTTAGAACTTTAGTCTAGCTAAATTTTTAAAAATATTCACCAATTGAACTAGTTATTTACGTTTATTATACTATTGTATAATTAACAAATTTTAGACGATGATTTTTTTACTATCTAAAAATGTTAATATTGTTAGGTACATTCTCGTATAAAACTGTTTAGCTAAACCATTCTTCTCTAAAATTGTTAATTATTTATTCTTGTATTTCATCACGTAAAGAACAATGAATGAGTCTAATTAATAATCGTTGTCTCCGGCACCACAGAAGTACCAAATTAAATCAATTCCTTCAAGGTGAAACACGATTCTGGGCTTTTAATTCTATTTTCAGCTTAAGGAGCAATAATTTTTTTCCCTTGACCAAACAGGCTGCTAAAATGGAAAATGCGATACTCAGTGTGAGAATTATGAACATAATTTATCATTTCAATTCAAGAACCTAAAGAAATGGTTGTCCTTTCTACATGATAGGCATTTTATAAAACAGAAATCTCTACTTACTAAGGCTTTTAGAATTCAAAGAGATAAATCTAATTTAAGCTCTTTTTATTTCAAATCTAAATTTAAATTTATATTGAATATTCGTTTTTGTTATTATGTTTTTAAAACATCAATTTATAATATTCAATGTTCACTTGATTCATTTTGCTAATGGTGTAAATTAGATTTTTTTTTTTTAATAATAATTAATATTCCACTTAATTACCATTTACAAAGAAATCTTTTATTTTTTTGATTTTAGGCTGGGCCCTTGTGATCCCCTATCAGATCCCTGGGTCACACATACAACACAAAATTCAGGTGTCTGTTCACTGCCACTTTCATCACCTGCTGCAGCTACAGCAGCCGTTGCTGTCTCATCCGCTGTTTCGCCAGTCTCTATAGGAAGCAGCTATCATCAAACCAATGCAGCAACCAACACAATACTTCAACAGCAGGCCCAACAACAAACTGTTGCCGTTCTACAACATTCGCCACAGGCAAAAATTATGAATGCTGTAGCTACGGCCGTAACATGTCAGACATCAGCGAGTAGAAAAATCCGTAGAAAAACGGAAAGCAAGGTAATTAACAATAGATAGATATTTCCCTTTTCGTTTTTATTGGATAAATTGTATAGCACAGAATATTGAAGCTTTACTACATCTTTTGTACTAACTTGAGAACATTGAGAATACAATGCTTGTTTTGATTGAATCAAGTAATGCAAAAGGTAGATTGTAATATTACAACAGAAAAATAATAATAATAATTTGCAATTTATGCATTGAACAATTTTAAAGGAATATTACTCATTTTGATCCTTATTCTTAACACCCATTAATAAAACATATTTTGTTTAAAAAATTTTATTGTATAATATTATTAAGATAAGATGTTGAGGAAAAACAACAAATGAATAGTCTAGTAAACGAAAAACTCAGTACTTTCGTCAAGGTAAGAATTGAACAACCAACATCTGGAATGGGGCACAAGTTGCGTTACCACTGATCCATCAAGGCAATTGGTAATTTTTAAATAGGTATATCTTTTAAGAGTCAAAATTGGTAGCCAGTTCATTTTATCTAAAGTGTTTTTCTTTCAAATTTTATTAACATATAAGTAATAAAATTAAATTATCGACTTAACAGAAAGAAAAAATAAAACAAATAATAAAAAAACTTGTTCTTTTTGTAAACATTATGTTAAATAAAATTATTAGTTTTACTGACATTATTCATCAAGTTTTGTCTCGGTCATTTATGAGATTTTTCTCAAGAATAATTTACAATCAGAGCTTTTAGGAGGAATCAAGAATTTACAAAATATAAAATAAAATTCAATCTTTTAATTTTTATTTCAGTCATCTTTTCCAGTACGACATCTCGTTATTTTGTTTTATGGTTTTCAAAGATGTTCTCTTTCTTTTTATTAAGTATATAATACTAAAATTTCTTTAAATTGTTGATGCCTGTCATTTCTATTCATAAAATTTGTTTTATTCGTTCCTAAGTAAGGATTTGATTACTAAAATAGTATTTTTTTTTCTTTGAAATCGTATAAACGCCTGTACAAATCTTTAAAAAGCAATAATAACATAAATCAGTATTATCAATTTTAAAAATGTACTTTAATATCAACAAGCAATTTTATTGAATGTCTAATGCATCAATTTAAGTAAAAATTCTATTTAAAATTGTTGTTTTATTGCTAAAACTTAAAAATGTTGTTTGTTTTCGATTGACGGCTATTCAAACAGATGCCGCAAATAGTACCAATAAAAATGCAAAAGTCTAATGGTAACCTTGACCTTCCGTAGGAGAGTGATCGTAAGCGAATAAAGGCATTTGCATTTTATTGCCGATTAATAATTCATTACAACCTTTTTGCTGTTCAGCTTCCGCCAAAATTATCAAGTTGTTTTTGTAAATTTTTCTAAATAATTTAATTATTTTTTTTTTTATCCATATTCGGAGGCGCAGAGAAGATCATATCCGCTCATTGTAAATGCAATTAAAAGCCATAATCGCATTAATTTATAATTTTATTTATTTGAAAACACCTTAATATTTAATAAATCACCATTTTAGATATGGTGTGAATATGTGTAGATTTTTTTAAAAGATATAAATGTATTTTTTTTCTTTGCAGCCCCAGTCGCAGATAAATAAATGCAACAATGAGAAAAGACGGCGGGAATTGGAAAACAATTACATCGAGCAATTGGGGGAGTTCCTTCAGCTTAATAAGCGTGGGGATATGACCTCAACGAAGCCTGATAAAGCTGCAATTCTGAGTCAAGTCGTCAAAACTGTAAGTAACTATTTTTAAAATACTTATTCAAATTACCCAGTTCTCGTCTTGAATGCGCATTTAAGCGTTTTTCGACTTTTGGAAATTTAAATTCCAGGAATTGATTCACTAAATCGACGGTCCGGACGCCAAAACATTTCTGCTACAGGTTTTCATTTCCTTTCATTTTTACTTTACTCTACGTGACCGAACGCGAATCGTGCAAATTTTATCGCTTATCGTTCTTAAAGCACAGCGCTCTTAATTCGAAGAGGAAGAAATAATTTTAGCCAACTCAGCCGATTGACTGACATCAAAATCAATCATGTTGAAATTTTTATTTACTTTGACAAATTCACTTTGAAAATGAAACGTGTATCGGCCGTGGATATATCGTTAATATTCGAGGAGGGAGCACGACCGAACATTTTATGTTTTATTGAGCACTATTAATGTCAAATTTGTGACAACGAAAAATGTAAAATCATTGATTTTGCCTGGTAAGAGTGATTTAAAAAAAAATAAAAAATAAAATTTATAAGTATATATTTTGCGATAAAAGGTGATTCATTTAAATTTTGAGTAGGCTAGTTTTAGTAGCGACAAAACATATAATTAAAACCTGCTTTCATCGTAAAAATATTTTTCTGATAAAATAAAATAAAGTCCCTGATTTTATAAAATGAATAAAAATGCCTTCAACTTTCTAGAAAAAGATAAAAATATCTGATCTTTTATATGGACATTCAAGAAGGCAACTATTGCAAATAATTTAAAGCATACGAAAGACTAAGATAACATTTCCAAAATTAGAGGAAATCTCCTATAGTTCATATTTTCAACATTTCAATTTCATTCTCATTAAAGCTGTATTTTTTTTCCATAAAAATTGAAGATATCTAAAAACTACGTCTTGAAAATTGTGCTGAAAATGATTCCCAATTTAATTTTTTAATTTTATTCAAAATTTTCAATTTCCAAAGAGCACTGTTTATGTTTAAACCGAACCACTATCGTTTGAACTATTCTCTCTTTTCTGAATTGTTTCAATATTTAAAATAGACGTAACATTAAAATAAATTCATCATAGCATTCAAAATTTTCGCAAACAGATTTGATAATATAAATTAGAGAAAAGTGCAAATTAAAATAAACAGAAACAGAACAAACTAATTCATAGTTAAAGTAAAAATTAATTGTTGCGTGTAAAAAACGTAAAAAAAGAAGTTATATAGCATAAATCAGCATATTTCTTTTGTATTCTATGCCGTGATTTTCAAGCCAACAAGAAACCTGAGAGAAGAAGGCAAAAGCAAAATCATAACTAAAAATTAGAAGTAATTTTCCTGCTGTTTCTAAAAGGCCTATTCTGAAGAATGAGGAAATACGAATCAACTTTTTTTTCCAATCTAAAATCACAAAAAAAAATCCATTAAGATCACTTTTTACGATTGATTAAGATTTCTAAGATTACAGTAGGCACTTTATAGATCGCTTCATTGTTGGAAAATAAAATTGAAGCCATGTAAAGAGCTAGTATAAGACTGGAAGTTATTATAAAATTAGAGTCTTGAAAAAATGCTACTCGTATTGTTTTAGTAGTAAACCTTTTCATGATGTACAATATTAACTCATACTAGTCGTGTTAAAAAGGCACTACACTATGCTGTAAAAAAAAACATACAAATAAAATTGGGAATAAAATGTGCTATAATTGATGAATTATTCGCGGTAACAGCACAAGTTCCTAGAAATAAATAATCAATTCACTCAGGTGCGTTTATACACATTTGCGTAAGCAAGCTACGCGTTTCGTTGCTTTTTTTTGTGCCCCACGCTTACCACCACCATCAACGTAGATTCAATTGGAAAAGTTTGCAAAATTTGTGTTAGGAATAGCATCTCATCTAGCAAGAACATTCCGTGGCCAATAAGTATCTGACGAACACTTCGGAACCTAAATTAGAACTCAAGAGTGAAGGTCAGGCTGAATCAACTGGTGGCCTGGCATCGCGATGTTGGCCAACTCTGCCGGGCCGAGCAGACCTTCAAATTGAGCAATTTCCCATGTTAGATTTCTGCTCGTGAAACCGCAGAAGGCTCCGTCAAAGCCATAGAGCAGAGCGTTCCACGAAAGCGTCCCAACCGGTTGGTTGGGTTTAGTGCGGCAGTCGCGCGGCTAACTTACGCAACCGCTTGCAGTATGACGGCGGAACGACGGAACCTACCTATCTGCCTGCCTACCTGGACAACGGTTGTGTACAGATGATTACATCTTAACCAGCTTCATGTGCGCGGTGCATTATTATGAAGCTAGCTTTGTTTGGTAATTTTATGGCCTTCAACGAATTTTTCACGTTAAGCGGAAACTAGTTAAAAAATGATTGACATCTGCAGCTGAAACCCAAAGTACAATGGTGTAGTAAGATGTTTATTGTTTCGTTCCTAAGTTACACTATAATATTAAGACGCAATTAGATCCGTTGTTTTTATTTTAAAAATAGCACATAATTCTTCTTTCATGATAGCATGAAAATAAAGGGAACTTCTAGTATTAACATTAGTACAGAAATATAAATAAAAGTCTTTTATTGAAAAGAAAATCTTAGAACATTAGGAAGCATATTTCGAAAGATATAGTCGAACTACTAAAATATAGTAATTCTACATCATTCAACGTAGGAAACCATCCATGGAAATTTTAAACGCAGGAAATATTTATCATGCAACTAAAAAAATTAAACGTGCTTAAGCATGTGAACATCCAGGAAAATTCTCTTGGATAATTCAAATGCATGATTGATTATTTTTATCTTGCTTAATTTTTTTATTATTATTAATTTGCGAAAAAAAAAGAAAATAAAAGAATCTTATGAATAGAGTTCTCTATTTTAAAAAGCAGTGTTATGTTCAGAAATAAAAAAAACACACCACAAATCTGAGCCTAGTACTTGGACTAAGTTGAATATCTCGCAATTTTAAAATTTTCATTATTTTAATTTTAAAATGAGAAAAGTTCTAATAACCGAATTATACAAATATTTGACCTAAAGCCACAGATTACTTTGTTCAATGTACAACATCGTACAAAATAAAATTATTAAAATATTGAAATAAGAACTTCTAAACTCATTTCAGAAATTTCAGAAATTCATCTACTGAAAATAAATGTATATGAAACTTATGTAAATGTGGCTATGAAAATTAAACTGTATCATATTTTATAGAACGAACCTTATGTGAAAACTAATATATGCGGCTTATCCTAAGAAATCCATCGTCCCAGGGACTTAATCAAAGTAAACACAGAACTTCTCTACTGACGTTGATTTATTTGTGCTAAATATAGTAACAGCATTAAATAAACAAAACGATGAAAGTAATCCTTGCTAAAATGAAGAAAATTAATTGAATCCGCCCCCAGCATCTCTTGCATAAATACACACACCCTTGCATTCCATGGCCTTTCATGGTCGGTAATTCTATTACAAATCTAATTAGAGGATTAGATTTATTCTCTCCTCAAATTTCCATCAATGGATTATTCAGGATCTCATATAGGGCCAGTGGACTTCAGTGTGTAGAAATAGTCTATAAGATTGTGTAAATTGTAACACTACTATAAAGATGATCTGTTGCTACTGACGTCCAGGATATACTTCATCCCATTGAATTTTCAGATTTTCAGAGCCTTCATGGAGTGCTAATAAGTCCAGGCCTTTCTTCTTATAAACCACCGCACCAAGGGAAATTATTGTGAATTAGGTAAACTTAATTGCGAATCTCATTGCTCCTTTGTTACCCTCAGGACGTCTCTATATTTACTCAACAGAGAATAAAAGACAAAAGTAGCCACCATTAGTAATGCAATATCCTTCTCCTGTCCGATTTCCTTACTTCATATAACTAAATTGTTAACCGGACGTGAATTATCCGTTTAATTGATAAATTTAACAACGATCAATCCACGTCCTGGAATTTCCGAAGAAATTAAGTACAAGCAACCAAGCCACAAGATGGTGTGATGGACAAAAGCATGAAAGGTTAAATGTACCTATTCAAAGGGAATTTTCAGCTTAGAAATGGAGGTGCAAATGGTTTTGATTACTTGTGTAATCACCTGTGACCACTCAATAGTCATTCTGGTTAATTAATCTCAGGATGAGTTCCTTCACTGTTTAGTATTGATTTGAATCACCTTTTCTCTTCATGAGAATTTAAAGATGAAGAAAGAAAATTACCGAACAATTGAGCAAATATTTTGTAAATTTGATTTCGAAGTATTCTGATAAAATTAGAATACATAATTACATTTAATTTCGTTTTATATTTTGTACAGCATTACAATAAGCATTAAGTGCATGTCATTTTAATTACCTAGTAAATCACCAAATAGCGTATTTAATCCATTATAGGTGTAATGAAGCCAAGCTGTAATTTTATATTAGAGATGGGCAGATAAATAAAAAAACAATATACTTTAAAAATGGACATGTACAGATGTCATTTTATTATACAATGTTATTATGCAGCACAGACTTTACTTTTTAGAAAACTATTTACACATTTTAAGCCTTTTAATTCACTTCATGTGTTCCATATGGTTTAGATATTATTTAGAAAATATATTACAATATTTAATATAAGTAATAAAGAAAATTCTCATCAACTTTAAAGGTGCTACCTTCTTCATTTTGAAGTATCAAAAATAGCTTTTACATTGAATGCTATATAATTTTCAAGTTTTGCATTCAAAGGATGCTTTATTTGCCTTTTACGACAATTCTGGATCACATGGTACATTTTATATAAGAAACTATAAACTGTGAACAAATATCAAACGAAGGTCTTCAGTTCAAACTTTAGAAAGTTTCTTCAATAAGTGAGGAGTTTCCATTCCATTTCAATGAACTTCAATTTATAAAAGGGTCGTGGAAGAAAGCAATTTTATTCCAATTTAACAATAGCCAGAAACTTGGGACTAATTGCACTTCAATTTCTGAAAGAATTCTGAGAAATGCACCTTACTTAAACAAAAATGAATGTCATTTAAAATAAGTGGAAAATAGCAATTTCTTGTGATTACCGTGATATCTACATAATATAAAAATAAATCCTCTACCAATCTTGAAATAATCTTATCAGTGTAATTTTCTTCAATTCATCGAAGTAAATTCACAAATTTCCTTGCCATTGAAAATGATGATAACTAAATAGCTCCCCGAATGAAATTGAATTGATTGGGAAGCCCTCCTGGTTGCCTGCGAACTTTAGACCATCAAGATTGGAGCAGCGACCAAAGAGAACTGATAATTCAATTGGTAACAAGATTTTGGCAATGAAACAAGAAATCCGTCATAGTCACGAATGACATGGTCACAATTTGATTCTTTCCTTTTTTTTTTATTTTTGAAATCGTTTTTCAAATGTACCTTATGTTTCTCGATTTGTTTATATTCGATGTACGTAAATTAATCATGAGCAAAGTTGCAAAGATCGCTCGGATTATATTTTTAAATTCCAGACAACCTTATCATTCTCACATGAAAAAGTATAATTTAATTTATTTTTAAAGTTGTATACATTTGTTTTATTTTATAAAATTCAAGTTTATCATATATTTTAAAGATTGTATTATATTTCTTAATATTAAAGAATTATTATTTTATCTGTAAATGGACTTGTACATTTTTATGTCATAAAACGAAAGAATAAGAATTTAATGAATTGATAATTTGCTGATAACAATATTTTACTATTTTTAGGGGTGAGTATTTCAAAATAATTGAAACAAAAGAATGATCAACAAATGGGAATCATTATCTATTCAAGAACCGAATCATTATTATTAAAAGAAAATGTTTAGGATTGATAAACGATAGCATGTTTAAAGTAAATCGCTTTTCTAAATTTTTCTACTCTACCTAGCAATATCTTGTATACTATTATTTACTAACTAGCTACTTTAAATAATTCAAAACGGTTTGAGAAAAAAATTACACTATTCTTAGAAAAACATTAAGATAAACATTTGAATTATGAACGTTTTTAAAAAAGTATAAAAGTAAGAATAAGTTGCTTCAAAATGTTACGAGAGGATAAATAACAATTTATAAGTCTTTTAATTTTAGCGTAACTTCCTCTTGCTTTTTTATAATTGTCCATAAAGTTTTTCATTTAGTTTAACAACTAAATAAATTCGATAAAAAGTACAATATTAGTTCCAAACTTTTCGTCCCATAAAAACTCGATGGGATCAATGTTACTTGAATATTGGCTTGTTCCTGGTACTCTCGATTATACACTCGTATAATCACTGCAATAAAACAATAAAGCGTTATCGAGCGTAAGAAGAAACTATTCCCTACAAAGAATTAAATTATCCATTAGGTTCTTTTAGCCATTAGGGTGCCGTTTATGATGACCGTCGCCCAACAAAATAGGGAATACAATTTTAAATTTATTTTCTAGAAAAATTCTACCGAATCTCGTTCACCATTGCATGATATTATAATGGAATATCATCAAAGAATATAGTTCTATATGGTACTTAATTGGTTTTCGGTTCCATTTAAACGTCAAAAGGTATAAACGTAGTGAGCCAAGGTCAGTTTTAAGCAGTTAAGTACTTGCAATTTCCCTGAGGTCTAATATTGATTCACTTATCAGGGAATTGTAATTGTAATAGAATTTACTTTAATCTATGGGTGTGAATACTCCTCAAGCATTTGGAGGAATAATTTCGGAGTTATGCAAATTTCAAAATAGATAATTTCGAAATAGAATGCTAGCAGAAAATGTAACTTTAATAAAAAGTCGAAGGTTACTTTTAATTCTATATTTTGTTAATTGTACTTTGGGAAACATACACGACGGAAGAAAAAACATTTCCATATATTACATAAAGTTTTTATTACCTAACACAACTGAATAATATTGAGATTAATTTAAATATTAAATGAATACCTACCGAATATCAAAATTTTAAATATAAAACGTACCACCCAAAAACCACGGAATAACATAGATTAATTAAAATTCAACGTAAACAACTTATCAGCGCTATTAATCTTTGGTTAATTTCCTTATTTTAACTTCCAAATACTGAAAAGGCACATATCTATTATAATTGTAGCGGAAATTGTTCAAACATTGTGGCAAATTAAGAATTTGATAGTAAACAAAGCATTTAAATGAAACACGTTTCACTGCTGAGAAGCGAAAATACCTGCCTTTGATAAAAGACGGGAAACTGTTACCAGTTAATTATTAATTTGTAATTATAATTAGGTATTACAAAACTTACTTTTGTAAGATTTTACACGCGCTTTGAGTAACTTATTCGGGGCATGGAATTTTTCAAAGATTTAGTATTTTATTTTAATGAGGGCATACGAGAAAATTTTAGTATAATAAAATGATAACTTTAACATAATATTGGATATAAACTGATTGTTTAAAATTTTAAATTAACATTGTTAAATGAAATTTATATTCATTTTGAATACTTCACATTAGATTTAAAAGCATGGTTTTTTGCATAAATAAAATTTATATGAAACGAAATACTGGAAATTTGAAATTATCTTGGCTAAAATCCAAAAGCATTAGTACGTCTACTGTACTTAAATTAAATGGGCATTCAATTTCCAATTACATTCTCATTAATATAATTTTATTTCTTTATTTGTCTTATTAAAATAATTATTATTATTTTTCAGTATCGTGATATATGTGACAAGGGAAATAATCGTGATATATCATCATCTCGTTGCACAAGATGTTCAACTAGTTGTGCGGATAATTGTACATTGCATCCTGTACAACAAGGTGAAGTATCCTCTACAGAGCCCTTATTACCGGAACCAGCATTAAATGGGCAATCGCCGGAAATATCGGCATATTTCGAAGCACTTGAGCATTATGTGTCCTCTGTTGGATGGGTACTAATACAAATAAATCCCGAAGGGATAATTGAAGTTTGTACTCAGAATATAAAGGACTTGATAGGTTATGAAAAGACCGAACTTCAAAAGCAACCAATTTATTCGTACCTGCACGCTGGCGATCATGCCAAATTAAGCCCTATCCTGAATAACATGTCATTCGCCCTTGGCTGGGACCAAGATGAACAGCAACATCAAAAAAATAGACGAAGCATATCTACAAAGGTACGAATGTTAGTTAAACATCCTGAAGGCGCCAGCGAAACTATGGAGCAAAAACAACAGAGACAAGAAAAATATGAAGAAGTTACACTTATTGCTTCACCAGTCAAAGGTAGGTATACTTGTCCATTGATATGATAAAAAAGAAGGATCACCATCTTCTGAATATGTGATCCTTATAAAATCTAAATCATTTTTTTTTTTAAAGAAATCGACCGGTATGCTTTTCGAAATTCAGATCAATATGATTTCCTAATATGGCAAGATATAAAAGATTCTCTTTATTGTTACAGACGATGGCGATGACAGTTCTTCTGTACTCTGCCTAATAGCACGCCCAGAAGATGAATCACCTCTCGAACCTAATATGCTCCAGCATACTAACCAGAGGCCGCTTGAGCAAATGACTATGAAATTAGATACGAATGGAAAAATCCTACAAATCGACACAACAACACTGCGAAGCTCATTTGCCTCAAGTCTATCCAAAGAACAAGGTCGTCTTATCCAAGACCTTTGCCACATTCAAGATCTGCATCGACTCCAGGCGCATTTAAAGGAAATTCAGGACCATTCATCCCCGCTAGTTGGAGTAGTTGGTGGACCTATACACGGTCATTCGTCAGGGCCATTTCGATTGCGGTTACGGTCTCCTGATGTATACGTTCATGTAAAGGCTAATTCAAGACTTTTTGTAAATACAACGCCAGGGGAAAGCGATTATATTATGTCTGTGCAAACGATTCTTAACGAAAGCGGCAATTTACCGGCCATAGAATCCTCACAGAGTTCAGTAGCCAACATCAGTGGTGGTAGTATAAGCAGTGTTGGCGGCAACCAAATACCGTCCCTTCCTAGCACCAGTCACCATCACACGTCAACAACGAATGTTGGTGGCCCATTAATGACATCCGTGATAAACGGAACAATTCCACAAGTTCAGGCCTCACCAAGAACCAATAGTGTTGTAACATCCTTCTCCAGTCCGCCTTCAGTTTCAGAGAGCTCAAACTTTTTTACACCAGATACATTTGATTTTGATTTTCCACAATCTCCATTTGAAATGCATCCGGTTTGGGATTCTAGACCGGATTCAAGAACAAGTGTTACAACACCAGTTAGTACTCCTAGGCCGCCGTCAGTACAAGCTTTTAGTCCAGTTGCGCAAAATGTTTGTCCATCTCCATTGACACCCTATCATACATCGCAAAGTGCTGGTCAGCCTAGTCCTCAGAGCAATTCTAGTAACAACAACAATAACAACAGTAGTAATCTTAATAACAATAATAGTGGATATAATAGTTTTGCGTTCCCTGGTTTCGATGAAAAGGAACAAAAAGATCATTTAAATAATAATACAAAGAGCAGCACCAACAATAATCACAACATAAATAATAACAATAGTGCGCAGGGTAATAGTGCCGGAAATCAAAATCACGATTCTGAACGCTTGAGAAATCTACTCACTAATAGATCGCAGTCAACTTCTTCTGGGAGTATGGTAGATGGTGAAGATCATAGAAACACGCATAGAATATTGAAGGTATTTATTCTTCATAATTAAATCTTTATTTTGTTATAAGAAGATTCTTTGATAAACGATTTAATAAATTATCTTCTAATTACAGGGATTGCTAAATGCTGAGGACGATAAAGATAACAGTGGATATAATAAGTCCAATTCAAATCTTGCTTCCAGAATGTATGCCCAGAGAACTCAATCGCTGGATAGCAAAAGCGAAGGGAATCACATGCTGCTTCAGGTAAAATTGAACGTTTTAAATTAAATTGAATAGTACTGAAAATAAAGTCTTATCGTCCAGCTACTGAATGACAAAAGCGATGATGACACTCCAAATCAATCAAATCAGGGTTCACATAAAAGTGAATTATTGCGCCAGTTGCAGAAAGATGAAACGCCAAAGAGAGAAGATCTTAAAGATCTTCGTCATCTTCTTAAGTATCAAGGAGATGGAGGGACCGGGAGTAATGATAACTCAGATAGTACACAAATGAACTCATTGCAACGTAAACGCGCTCTAAATGAACCCGATGATGGAACATCAGCGAAGCGTCCTGACGATAAACCATCGAAACTCCGTGAAAAGAATAAGATGCTCGCCTCTTTGCTCTCGAATCCCTCAAAAGCCCCAACCCCTATACTTCCAACGACTCCCGTTGTTAAAATTATACCTGATATAACCTCGTCCACGGTTGTGAATAGGGTCTCTAGTTCTTCGGGAGTTGGGCCATCGCCAGTTGGTGGTAATCAACAGCAAATGGTTGCCAACAATAGTGGTATAAGTGGACAACCGAAGGCTGCCAATCAGACGCAGTCATCAACAAATCCTCATGCGAATCAATCTCGAAATATTCGCAAGCCTTCCGATGCCTACCTCAATCAGCCAATGCCAACACAACAAGATCAAACCAAAAATCAAATGATGATGAGTCAAACACAGTCATCACCGTCAGCCTCATCTGTACAACGACCTCAATCGACAAATTTTCAATTGGATTCACCGTTTGCAACATCAGTAGCTACCTCATCAACGTTATCATTAAGCGTTCCAGCTTCTTCTTCGTCATCTCAAATGGCCACATCGTCAACCGGGCCGGGGAGTATAATGTCCCAACAGATGCAAAATGATGTCGATCCAGAATTATCTAAAATTCTTAATGACGTCATTGATTTCGTACCAGACTTGGATGGAACTGCATTAATTCAAGGGGGTTCCGTGCCATCTCAACTAGAGCAGGAAAAAATGGCTATTAGTGCTATTCAGAAATCCTTGATGCAATGTGAAAATACATCGTTCAGTTGTAGTCCACCAGCATATTCATCAATGTTGGGGACACAACAACAACAACAACAACAACAACAGCAACAACAACAACAACAACAACAGCAACAACAACAACAGCAACAGCAGCAGCAGCAGCAGCAGCTATCTCAACCAAATAATCAGGTAAAGAGAATCAAGGTAATATTTTGTGACAATTTCTAAGATTTTTGTTCATTAAGAACTAATCACTTACAGTATTAAGATCCACACTGTGAAGATTCTAAACAAGTTTGTTTTGTTATAGGGATTTCATCATCCGCCGCCAGTTTATCCAACACGCTCAGTTCGAATTCCAATGCCAGCTAACGTTACCAACAATCCCAGTCTACGGATACAATACAGAGATCGGTTACTGCAACAACAACAAAAGGAACGGCTACTCCAACAGCAACAGAAACAGCATATGGTAGTTCCAGAAAGTGCAACCGCCAGAGCTGATCAACTTTGTAAGTATAATTTGTTTCATGGCCATAGTTTTAAGGATTGTTTTGAATCGATCTTCTCATTTATTTCTTTCTAAAATTCTACTTTTGGAAGGGTTTGAATGAAAAGTGATTCATATTTCATAATAACATATTTTGGAAAAACAGGTGCATCGTCATCATAGTTGTAAAGATATATATTATATATATATATACACATATAGATCGAAATTATTTGCCACTTCTATCCACATATCACTTCTCTCACTTTTCATTTGAATGCGACTATTTTGAACGCTTAACATACAATTGTCATTTACATATAGGCTTAAATCCAGGTATGTCAAATATTGGATCACTTCTGAACAATACCGTAGCACCAAACGTGTCGCTGGCACGCAGCAATTTACCGGATTCCCAATTGAGCCCAGGATTCCCTCAAACACTAATGCAACAACAGCTTAGTCCGGGTCAAAGAGGAGCGCCTTTTAGTCCACAACAGAATCAAGGTATAAAGTAAAAATGATCTATATTTGGTTAATTTCATAGTAGTCTTGTCAGGAAAGGTTTTATCTTTTATACTATGCTATATTTGATATAGAAAGAAACCCTTTTGCATTGCATTTTAATTTCTAAGTCGATACTGTTTTAATATTTAGCTCAGGAACTATGAAAAATTGTCCATCCTTTAAAAATTCCTTCTATATATAATTTGATGAATTTGCATTCGAGCTGTAAGGGAACAGAATTATAAACACTGGTGAATACCCTTCCATTTCTACTGGTGGCTGAAAATCCAAAAAATTATAGGTTCATATTTAAATTTAAATCTTTTTTATGGGTTCTTAGGTTACCAACCGCAATTTCCAAATAATGGGCAAAGGTTATCACCACAACAACAACAGCAATTGTCTCAGGTTCAGCAACAACAGCAGCAACAAATGGCCTTTCAAACTGGTACAAATACAAGTAATAGTGCTCAGTTATCCCCGCGTCAACCGCCTTTTAATGTGAATGCGCAAACTGTTTCCGGATCGGTGGTACCGCAACCACAACCACCTCAACCAAATCAACAATGGAATGCAGTACCTGTCGGAGGAAACACGCGCTTATCCTTGCAACAACATAATCCAATGTTGAGTGCGCAACTGCAGGTAAAATAATAATTATTAATTAATTATATAAAATTTTATATAACAAAAATTCATCTGTCTTTTAAAAAATAGGGAGTGAGTCCATATAGCACAGCTCGACAGTTTCAAACACAACGAAGATCTTTGAATTCTCCTGGTGCAACAGTGACTAGGCAAAACTCGTTTCCTTCGCAGGACGGAGGATTCCCGGGGCCACCGTCACCTAGCACTCAAGGAGCGTACGGAGCCACCAATGTTTTCGGTAATCAGCAATTGCAACGAATGCAGCGGCAAACCAGCGTACCTCAAGCAACACAACATCTGCCAGGTGAGAGAAAAAATTCTGATCTAATTAAGAATAGATTTATTTTTCAGGAAAACTCTTTACTTTCTGTATATATAATAAGGTACCCAACTGATCAGATGTTAGCGATTAAACTGGCAGGCAGTTATTAAAAATAGTTAAATAAAAGTAAGGTGATGGATATTAGGCACCTACTCCTTACATTTTCCCAGCTTTTGTGTCAGGCAAGGTTTTCTACCGTGGAAATGTGCAATTTTTAATTATAAATTTTCCAACAAGGAATATCAGGAAGGATAATTGGAAAAGAACAGGAGTAGCGTTAATATGAGTTGTATTAAATGCCAGAAAACTTATATGAAAGGTGCTGTACTACTATTACTATGGAATAGATTTTACGCCATTGAGAATAAACAATTTCATATTTTGGTCAAAAACACTTATCACAATAATATTGTAATTGAAAAGTTATACATGTATTCTAAAAGTTGTATGTTGCTCTCAAATTATTCCATTTTCTGATTTTTCAAACGTAATGTAATGAAATCAGCAAATATATTATCTTTCTTCTAATACTTTTTTTACAAATATATTTTTTTAAATATCATAATTACATTTACTAGAAGTGTGCGAGGGGTATGGCTATGGAAAGGAAGACTAAAATTACCTTCCAAAATAAAATTTGCATACCAGTCTTTGAAATCAATTAAACTAAAAGAAGTAATCTCATTTGATATTTTCTTTAATAAATAACGCCTTAAACGAACAAACTGCTCGTGTAAATTTACAAAACAGTTAAAAAATTCATCACCTTACTTTTTCTAAAAACTATTCTTAAATGGATAAAAATGAGTCCAAAGAGAATTTCAGAATTGTATCACAATTAAAAGTATTATATTATTGTTTATTTAATTTAAACCATTACATAATAAAATTACATTCAGTTAATGGATTCGAAAAAAATTTGCAAATCATAGTACATTTCGTTTATTTTGATTAATTAAAACTACAGAAATTATTATTTGAAATGTTGTGATTCGTTATTTTTCTCAATATTTAAATATCTATTACAATGTAAGAGAAGTGAAGATGATAGTTCCGATTATAAAAATTGCACATTTACACGCTTTAAGGTTAGAAATATAATTTAGAATAAATCAGATGACACTCTCTATAGTATTAAAGCAATAGAAACAAACTTAAAGTGATTCATATTTAAAAGAAGACAAATTTTTAAATAAAACAGGCTCACCCCGTTCATTTGGTGGATCGGATGGTACTGGCGGTTATGGCATGATGTACAACAATATGCAACATGCTGCACAAGGGCCACCGCCAAATGATTTCTATGGTCGCACCCAGACCGGTAAGGCTGGTCACCAACCACAAAAATGTTCCATCTTACCACCACAAAAATATATATAATCAAATCATCCATCCATCCACATCCATTTGGCCTTTTAACATGTTTCCTGGTATCATAGCACAATCTTCCACCTTTTCCAAACCTAAATCTGTCTACAAAATGAAATCAGTGAAATTGGCGAAATGTTTTAACAAAATTATTTTAAATGAAATTTTCGACAAAAAAAAATTATTGAAAAATTTACTACAAGTTTGGAAATAAATTCATCCCGCCCTTGCCGCCCCATCCAGATCACTCAATAATAAAAAAAATAAATAAATAAATAAATTTCTTCCATTCATCCTGAAACATCGTTAGCTCTCATTTCTTTTGCACCCGGTGTATCATTTTTCATGTTGCACTCATTTCATCCATTTTTTTTATATGTTTGATAATTCAGTGCAGTTTTGTCATGTTATGCTATTGGAGAAGTTTGCTATTTCAATGTCGCATCCAAGATCATATTTGTCAAAATAATTAATTATAGAAGATAATAATAGATAATAGAGGAAGTAATTGAATATTAATCGATTTATAATGCAAACATTTTAGACAAAATAGATCTTGGACAAACGTTTCCATGTTTTGAATGTTTGTGTTTACCATTTGTTTCATTTTCTTTCGATCATGCTGTTTTTTTTATCTATCTCATTGCTCGCTGTAATCTGTATATAAATAAAAAACTGGGTAACTTTTCTAAATTTCAAGTTTAATGTTCATATTCCAAATATTTTATGTAAATAAAATAAGTTTTCATTTTAATGTTCCGTACTGTCTTTTTTTTTTTAAAGAATAATTTAACAAAGGGATTTTAGGACCGATCAGATGAATATTAGGAAATTGTAAATAATACCAGAACTGGTGAACAGATTGCTTACTTACAGGAAGGTTTCTCGAAAAAACTTCCAAAAGTTAAACACTTCTATGTTTATTTATAATTTTAAAAAATTATAATTTTAAAATAATTAAAACAAGCTACTACTAAGCTACTTTTGGAAGTAATTTCGAAATTGAAAGGTCCTCCGGATGGCTTTTCTTACACATGTCTAGAAAGAAACATTCATTTCACATCACACATTTGTGGCTAACATACTCAATGTTCTTTTATGTTTCATTGTTTTTGGGATCGACCAAGAAATAGAACGTCTAACATATAAAATTTAATTAATTTGCAGCTGGAAATGGAATGAATTCATCTGAATATGTCCGCCAAGAATTGCGAGCGGTCGTTAGCGGTCGAACACAACAATCAACAGGTGGTGGTAACGTGCCGGTAAGCGTTGGAGGTGTTGGTGGTGGAAATGGTGGTATCAGAACGCCACAAAGCCCCCTCGGTATGGGCCAGGGACCGATGGTGGGCGCAACCAGTACAAATTTACTTGGACAACAGCAACAACAACAACAGCAACAGACGCAGCAACAACAACAGCAGCAACAACCTCAACAGTCCACAACGCCGCAACAACAAATGCCTGGCACTCCCTTACTTAACACACCACCAGATCCAACGCTCAGTTTTAATTTCGATCTACCACAGTCGGGTAATTATCTGCTTTCTATATAAAAACTATAATTTAATTCGTGTTACGTTCTATTTCGGTTAGTTTTGAGATCATAATAATCTGAATTGGACATCAATACGCGATATAATCTAAAAAGGCATTCAATTAAAATTGGTATCATTCAATTCTACACAATAAAGAAGAATTCTTTGAAAATCTAGATATTGTATATTGATGTCCATGTATAGTACTCTCTTAATCTGCATTTCGTGTCATTACTACTATTTTTATGCCATACAGCAGTGAGCAATATTTCTTTTGTTCTGCTTTATATTTCCAATTCAGCTGAACTATTATTAAAAATTCTGTATCTGCTCTTTTCTTTAATTCTTTTGGACAAGATAAAAGCGCATTTTTTAAATCATATATTTAGTTTTTTAAAGATCCAAGTTATATAGACTATTTTCACTTTATTATTAAATCTATGTGAAGTCGCATTAAATTTACATACATTAACGCTTATTATTCACAATTATAACACAAAATTAAATTTTGCATTTACACTTTGTTCCTGACTCTCCAATTTATTGAAATTAAATTTTCTGTTGTAACATAAATTTTTATTATTATATGAGGAATCGAATGCACTTTATATTAAACCTCTTAAAGAAAAATACCGCACTTTTCTTATGCTTCTTGTTACTCGAAGAAAGTATGTGCCATACACCTGAAGAATGGACTACTAGGAGCCCAGAATTTATCGCAGAACTTTTGCGAACTATCTGCATATATAATATAATTGAAATATATTTTTCTAATAATCTTAAAGAAACCAGCAATGGTCGATAGGGATTTTAGTGTTAAACAAAAAAATACCACACAATTCGGTGGCACCTTTTCTATAGACTACAAAATCGTGAATTACTATACCTTTTGACGAGAAAATATCTCTGTTAAAAACAAAAAAGTAAACGCTTGTACCTTAAACTTTAACATAAGAATAATTAACTAAAAGACTTGGGAGTGTAAAGTGTGTGTTTTTCTAAACCCGCCAAAATGCAATTGATGTGGTAAGGAGCCCCATTCAAAAAACTTAGGCAGGTAGTGAATTTCCAATTGTTTTCGACTATCTATACTTTAAAAATATCCTTAATTTGAAGCTTAAATATTCTCTTTTATAGATACTATTAAAAACAAAAATAAGTACTATTGTTCTACCTTCAAATATATCTCACACATCATGAATTTTATTTGGTATTATTTTTTTTAAATTCGCTCCAATTAACAATTTAGTTTTTTTTCCTTTTTTTTTTGTAATCAATAATTGTCGTTTGTTGTTGTGTTTATGTGGGTCTTAGGTACCATGATAGTTGAAAAAGATAAGTTAGCCACAACCGAATGGCAGTCGCCCGGGGAGGCAACGAAAGAATCTACGTCTGTAAGGGTAAGGATCATTTTACCTAAGAATTTGTAACAAGAGAACTCGAATACTGCATCTTCCATAATTATATGAATTCACTTTTTCTATGTTTGAGCTGATTTATAGTTTATTTATTTATTTTTTCTTTTTTCTAAATCCTAATTGGGTGCAGAAGGCTATGGAAATTAAAAATCTAAAAGGAACAACATCTTAGTACAAAAATTATAGAACTGAGGATGGGTAAAATGCGCGGGAAAGTATTTGAATTTAAAAATGTTGTATACATTTTCTTATATCACATTTACAAAATTTTTGTTTACATCTAATGAACGAAATATGTTTTCTGTTTTCCACTCAAAAAGACAAAAACAACAACGAAGTTAATAACTCACTCTAGTATTGTACACATAAATTTTAATTATAAATTTACATTCCCCAATAGTATGATAGTTACATATTTTCCAATAGTTAATGCACTAAGAATTATCAATACAAACAATTCATCTATGACTGAACTAAAAAGTAATTAATATACTGACACTGTGTTTAATCAGATTTATCCAACGAAAACGTGATTAATAAATCAAGTAATTATTGGTCCCCTTTTTAAAAGTATTCCATCATAATTTTATAATATGCAATACATGAATTAGTTTTTGTCTTAGTTTCCTAGCTCTTTAGCACCTTTTAAGGGTTTTAAACAAATTGATGAAAATCGCGATAGCAATTTATTAGTTTTTTGCAATGTTTCAAAATTTCCTGTTACTGCGTTTGTTAAATGATAAATGTTGCACTTTATAAGAAAATTACAAAACAAAACCATCTAAAAAAAAAAACAGTACCCTGTATCTAGCTTTTATTTTATTTCGTTTCTTTGATTAAGCTCGCTAGTAGCATACTATAAACGCTATCAATGTGTTCCATACGAAACTACTTTTTGCCTTTTTTGGCTTATTTACTTGTTTCTATATGTACTTTGTAAGAAAAATGCATGAAAATAGCTTTAAATAAAAACGCTATGTATTCTGCTTGCGATCTGTTATATTACTATAGGTTTTCATAAATGAAATCAATGAGAATTCATGGATATTTTCTAAGTAAATTTTTGTATTAATCGTTTTAAATACATACTTATGTTTATGTAATAACAATGAATAAATTCTTGGCTAGACAGAATTGAATTTTATATTGATTTCCAAGTAAAGAAAGCCAAAAATTACACTTGAAATTAGAAAAGGTTTTCATTGCCTTTCGAAAAATCAACAAATAAGGTCGTTACGTTATTCTTCACCTTCAATTAAATTACATAAAATATTTAAAAGCACAAGTCATTAATTTGATAATGCATTGTAATCAATTAACGTACAAACATTTCTCAAATTCATTTCACAAAATCTGCAACTCATTTTTCATTGCTTCGTTTTGTTTATTTTGCATTAAATTTTTAAATATTTCGAGGGCGGATTGATAGTATATTATTTATAGTATACTAACTTTCTTTTTTCTTAAGGACACATTGAAATATATTGACCTTTATCACATTACCTTCGAAAGCTAGAAGATGACCTTCTATTTTGAAAATGATCTAGCAGCAGAACAATATTTGAAAATATAGTCCCAAACTATACAACAATATATTATATAATATATAATCGTAAAATCACGGATGTAGGACAGATTGAGGCCGAAAAATTAAGTGAGTCCGAGGGAACCCTCCCGGGGAGTCAATAGAAATTCTGAAATCAAACTTAAAAATCAATTACTTTAACCTAGGCCACAAGAAATAAATAAGTCATTTACTCTGTGTATCCGCAACTCATAAAGTCAAACAAGTTCGAGTACGAAGGTTATGCATCACTTAAGTTTTATTTTTTTGTTCCTGTATCTCTGAATATTTTTATTGCAATGATCAATTGTATTTTTTCTCCAGGTATTGTAAATTTAATACAGAAAGCAATTTCTTGAAAAAAAGAAATAGTCCACGTCAGAAAAATACACTTACGATTGTGAAATGACAAAAAAACACAATAAAGTTAGACTCTTTTAATTCCTAAACGGTCAATGACTTTAAAATTATTTTTCTATAGTGTAGAGAAATTATATTGAATTAACAAAAAGCGGTTAAAAAAATTCGGATCAATGAAACCATTTGTTGTGAAAGATTTTAAAAATTAATTATTTCCATTCCATAGGCATAATTCAGAAATTTTATTAGTAAAATCATGTCCAACGTCTAAATATATAAAAATGATAAGCCACAGTTTGCAATGTCATTAAATCTTTTCTAAACTCTTTTTTTTCTGGGCTTGAATGAATTAAGCCAAGACTTCATTATAGAGTTTTTTTCCTTGCTGTTATTATGGTTTCAAAGTTTTTGTTTTTTAACCTTCACCTCACCAAATCGGTCGAATGCTTATATGATTTTAATTCTAGAATGGTAAACTAGTAAATTTTACGAGGCTCAGTAACACGACATTCTTTTTTCGTAATTGTTTTAGCTAGTGCTTCGATTGTAGGAAAAATTGGATCCAGAGAGTGAAGAAAATTATAAAGATAAAAGGAGACTACATTCAGTTTCAATGTTAATATTTTATATTTCATTTTGCCTTGCCGCAAGTGTAGATACACGTTATCTTTGCCAAAAGAATTTTGTGATTTATAAAATTTTAGTTATTCAATAGCTTAACTAAAAAGAGCGAAAAATGCCTGATTTTTGTTTAGAGATAGTGTACAATGTTTAAATTTTATTGCACCTTTGTAGAAATTAAAATTATATCCTCTTGAAATCGATTATCATTGAAATCATTTCAGGCGATTTCTTTGGAGGAAATTCAGCCCGGTGACCTTAATAAGAGTAATTCATCCCTACTCTTGCAAAAGCTATTGTCAGACTAGGACATGGGAAATTTAAAACGGCGACAGTGATTGAATGACACGTTGGACTGGTGGTTAGTGGAAAGAAAAGGGAGCTGATTGCTGCTGCTATGATGGAGCCAATAAAAACCACCAAAGGCCACAAAAAACAAAAAAAAAAAGAAAACTCAAAAAATAGTTCGCATTGGCGCATAGCATCCAAACTTTTCCAATTTTTCAATTACACGTGGAGGCGACGCATCAAGGTGAGGTGATTTTTGAATCAGCAGCAGCGGAAGCGGCATAAATCTTAGCTACAAAACGTATACCAAGAATCGGTTTACCCTTGTAGAGTAAAAAAAAAATATATATATATATATATATAAAAGTAAGTAATATTTCAGTGTGATAACTTGTAAATTTATTGAGAAGAAAAAAAATAGAAAGAATTTGATATTTTTTTAAATATTAAATTTAACGTTTAAGTAAAGGACTAAGAGTAAAAAAAAAAATACAAAAAAGTAAACGAGTACATAGGAGATATTTTCTAGACTAGCTAATAATTTGTAAGTAAGCAGAGGAATCGCGGTATGACGTAATATATTTCAGAAAATATATACAAATTAATATTTTTCACTTGTAAATTGCAAACAAAGCTAGTTTTTCATAAGATGCAAGCACGCAGAGGTAGCAGCTGTGAAAATGGGAGGCGTTCACATACATTGAACTGCCATTGGGGAGAATGAGAGAGCTGTTCACGCGATTCGCTCTCTGTAAAAAACAAAAAAAGAGGAAAATGAGATCGCAAAAATAAAATAACAAGTTCTAATATAAAAAAAAAGTAAAAAATTTAAAAAAAAAAAACAAGAACCCATTAAACAAACGTAATGTGATGTTATTAAATAAAATATATATATATATAAATATATAAAGAGACGATAAAATGTTAATGTTTTGCTTTTATTAATAATATTATCAACTGCTATTATTTAACTGTTTTATTTTATTATTAATTATTTCCCTCTTTGTTTTCCCTCATGTTTCACACGAAGAAGATATTTGCTAGTTAGCAGAGCTATTGCGCGTAAGCAGATAAATAAACGGTAAAGAATAGTGGAGAACACACTTCTTAATGTACATATTTATAAATATATAAATAGTTCTTTAATTAGATGTATATTTATAATGTTAATATTAATTCACTGGAGTTATAACGTCGAGCGAAATGATACAGAATAATATAAATAAATTTTTAATATTAAGCTTTGATTTAATGAAGCAGAAGGAAGAACACAACACTGAAGCGAAATTGAGCGCAGCAATTCGATGGCGAGATACAGGCGCGAATGATGAAGATGATGAGCATGTGTTTTGTTTTTAGGAAATTTTATTGTAAAACTTTACCTGTTGTGTTATTCTGGATATAAGGCAAAATAGATACTTTTTTGGGTTTAAAAATTACATATTTTGTTGTTTTTAAATAAAGTCTGTGTTTTCTTTTACTTTATTGCCTCTTATTTCAATTTAGTCTTCGTCGATTTGCTTTTTTTTTTATTTTTTGTTTTTTATTTGGACGTACAACTTTTTGCTTAATTTAACCTAAATAAAATGAATCCAAACATAAATATATTTAATTCCCACAGCGGCGCTACTAAATTTTAATTTGCTTAAACATTTTCTTCTTTAAAGACAAAAAATTTAAATAAAATATAGGAAAAATCATATAAATTTCTTGATTCAAAATAAAGAGAATTTTATCAAAGACGTAAAATTTAAATACTTGAATTAGTTTAATATAAATTTTTAGAATTCAATTGAAATTAAAAAGACTCTTGCAGCATCAACAGCGTCTAACCATTGACTCAATTTTCTTACCTTCTTTGCAATTCGAAATCAAACTTGTTATCTTTGAAACTTATAAATTTGAGTCCAAAAAGTCCAACGTGGAAAAATATCTCTAAATGAGAAGATTTGAGCAATAGAATTTTTTTATTCTTACTGCAGGTTTTATTTTTTGTGGTGTCTTTTTTCATAAATTCAATACCACCAACTGGGCCTATGAAGAGATAAGGGTTTCTAATTCTATTTAATAAAAATAATATTATCTGCATTTACCTACCTTTTTAAAATTTACTGTAATCTAAAAAAGAAGGTCCACGTTCAAATTAGCCTATTGTCGCCCGATTTTCACTGAAGGTCCAGTAGTTTTTTATTTCAAATAAACCTAAAGAAAATTATTTTTCTGTTGTATTGCTCTTAATCCCGCATATCTGGATCTTTTTCCCACTCGTTCAATCCATTGTATCCCGCGCTGGGTAAAAATATATTTTTATATTTGTTTTTAATACGCGAGTCTCAGTTAAAGAGGAACTTGTAAAGATCACTAATGAACTCTATAGAATTTATATTTGCATTTGTGCACTTCAATTTCAATAAATAAGTCTTTGTGTGCAATTTGAACTTGATTTCGTAGAAAATAATTTTACAATGGCAAAAATCCATTCCAATCTCGTGATTATAAAATGTTGATTGTAAAAACTCATGATTGAAAATAAGTAAGTATGAAATGTTTACTTTGACCTATTTCATTAATTTCGGTTCTCGAAAAATCCCCACGTTGCTTTGATAAAAATTATGTAACACTAGTAGTAACTACTATGAAAATTTAAATCAAAATGGTTTCTATTTGCACAAACCAGCAGAAAACGAATTTGGCTTTTGTTACTGATTTGATCGAATTACAAAACTTACTTTTAGAATTTTGTTTTAAATGACAACAACTAAATCATGAATTATTTTTATATTGTTTTACAATAATGCAATTAAATAATCATACTGAGCATGACAAAAGGAAACCTAGCAAATTACCCTCATTATTGCTTTCGGTTCTAGTTTAAAAAATAGTACAATTGAAGTAGGTCTCTTTCTGTAGAATACCCAACTCAATTTAACATACAGAAATTGGGCATTCATACTTTACGACTTACACTTGAAGAAATCATTTTGGTAGTATTCCTATAATAAAAAAAAAAAATATTGCATTTATATCTAAACAATTTTTAGCAATTTTCATTATATTTATTTCTAAATGTTCTACAAATTCCTAGAAATAGTACAAATCAAATTATATTACTCATTTGTTGAAATAACAATCGAAAGACTCCTATTAAAATATTACATGTAAGCCATCCTCTTGCGTACGCTGTTTAATCAACTGCAGTAGCAGCTGCAAATGAAATTTTGTTGTACAAATTAGAAATAATTTCTCAGAAGAGAAAGTTTTCTTCAATAATTATTTCATTGCCAGTAGAATTACATAATTGTTTTTTTATTTATATATTGTTTCAAAAAAGAAAAAAATTCTTTAACATTTTAACTTTAAAGTTTATGAATGGGATTAGTTAGTAAACACTACATCTCATTGATTAGATTTAAATTTATTTGGATTAGACAAATTAAAACAATAAGTCGTCGTATTCCTAACTTTGATTCCAACAGCAACTGTACCTGTAAATTAAAAGAAAGAATTAAACACTTATTAAGAAGGGAGGTGGATGTATTTGTCTACAACAATTTTATTGACAAATGATAATTCTGAGTAAAATATGAACAATGGTTAAAAACTGTTAGTTTTTTTTTCTTACTTTTTTTTAATAATTATCGTGTCATATATACTTGTGTCAGATATACTTTTATATACTAAATAATGCGATGAATTTTCATAAATCATTTCGATTAAGGTCCTTTCTTTTTCTCTAAAATCGCAGAAAATAATACTCTAAACAATAAAACATATTTAGCTTTTATTTTTGAAGAAAATGATAATATAATTTTTTTTGTGCTCATTCGGGCATGTATCCTATGCTATGCTATGCTATGCAATGCAATGCTATGCAATGCTATGCAATGCTATGCAATGTTATGCTAGTCAAGTTAAGCCTAGTGTAGACATTTACGCGTTACTTCCCCGATCACATAGAGACCTGCTGTTACTTGATCGTTGCAAGAGGTTTATAGTCTAGAATCAAATGTGGTAGACAGACGATTTTTGAACTACTTTAAAAAGAATTTTTTATTGTTTACACCTTAAAGTTTAAATACTTATACTATTCGTCGCCATTGGGCTTTACATGGAATGTCATTTCTATCCCCAGCTTTAGTTTAACTTATCAGAAGCCTACGTTCCTCTACATTCCTGTGAGGCTAATTGAAAATAAATCTAATTTAATATGATTTAGTTAAAAATAAATCATATTTGATCTTAAATAATAGTAGTAGTCTCCAATAGTGAAGCTCTACAATTTCTTCGGGATGATCCCAAATTATATTTGGGCAGTAATAAATTTATTGAATGGTAAAATTATTATATATACGTAATCCTAATTTATTATAATAAGTTTTACTTACCTACAAGTTAAATGAACTGTGTAATGGACCACTTAAAATTTTTTAAATTTATTTGGCAGAAATTATTTCTTAACAGTGAAAATATCTCATTAGTAGTATTATATACATATTCTAAAAATTCAATATTTAAAAGAAAAGTTAAGTTGTACGTCATTCAATGCAAATACGAAAAAAACTAATTAATTTCATCAGGCACTTTAAAAATATTAATCTATAATCACAGCTAGAATAAATAAATCTATTTATGGAAATAAATTGGAAAACAATTTTACGTTTTATTTTGCTAATTAATTTTAAAATAAAATATTTTATTTTGAGGGAGATAATTACTATAAAAACTTTACTTTAAAAATGTGTTAATAGTTACTTTTATACGATTCTTAAAGAAATGTTCGTTTTGTGAATGAAAGTTGTTATATTTTCTTTTCGTAAAATGGGTAAATTTTTTAATAAGATTAAAGGGCATCAACGCAAAGAAGCTTTAAGGCTGCCGATAACAAATAAATAATTATAAAATAATAATTAAATCTACCTAAAAACTAAAAATCAACATTGGAAAAAAACATCAAGATACTTGGAAAATAGAAATACCTCCGTTTGAGTTCAAAAATAAAATTAAGTGAATAAAAAATTAATATATATTAAATCAATATTAAAATCGATATATGCGTGTATATATCAATACAAACGAAACGGTTAAATAACGTGATGACTGTAATTACAAATACAACTACAAATATTGATAAAAGAAGTCTTAAGGAGGAAATTTAATCTTTAAATTAAAAAACAAGATAAAAATTAAATATTGTCCAAATTATTTCTTGCTTGGCATATTAAAAAAAATATTCTCTTGATTCAACAGAAATTCTCTAAATTTATATCTTATTAAAAATTCAAATTTTTATCTCTTCAAACTCTCAATGCTAAGAAATTCTAAGTTGCAATATTTTATTATTGGACTCAATTGTAAAATATATTTAAATTTTTTAAAAAATGCTATTTTTGTATTGCTTAATGTTTAAGGAAAATGCATTTTATAGCCTTTTTTACATTTATTATGAATATTTTATTTCTAACTAAAAACCAAATTGCTAGTGAGAAAAATGTAATTTTTAATTTTTAAAATAAATTCAAATTTTATTTATTCACATTCGTTATTGTATCCACAGATCAATACAATCCAAAAACTTGGCTTAATTGGGAATTACACAGAAATCCTCAGAACAATATTACTTTGATTTCAGAATAGAGAAAAGGATTATAAATAAATAAATTAAAATCGGCTAGTTAAATTTTGTATCTCTATTTTATAGCTCTTTCGCATTATTATTTAAAATTGTTAGATTTTACTAAGGATAATTTTCTAATTAATACAAAGAGTGACTGTACCATTACAATGTTTTGTTTTTTGTTTTTTTTTTACTGTATACAAAGAGCTAAATGCAATGAGAAAAATCCAAATACACTGCATTTTTCCTCCAAAAATGGAATATTTAATAATTATATAAATAATTTCAAGGAAGTCGATTATAGTTAAGAAATCCGACTATCATCGTAATAGTACTTAAAGCTTCTTCGCCAATTATTGTACTTGTAATTTTATTTTTTTTAAAAATAATAATTATAAAGTCGGTCAATTTTTGAATAAGAATCGCAAATGATAAAAATTTAATAGTGTTCCATAAATCTATGCGATCTTTTCGAAGTTTTACATTGAATTTAAGGTGCTAAGAAACATTTGAATTATTTGTGTAAAAAGTAAAAAATACATGCAATGTTTCCGATAAATTTATTTTTGTTAAAATTAAAATTCAAAATACTACAACTTAATAAATCTCTTTAATGGATTCATTTAATTTACTATAAAATATATTTAAATTTCCAATAAGCTTCAAAAATGCATTTTCCGAAAATTCATAATTTTACTACAATATTTTTTCTCTTTACCGGGGACTTAAAGTATTTAAAAAAAAGCAAAAAATGTATAACTCTAAAGTAGGACAACTTAAATGCGATTCAGTATACTTTTTAACAGCAAACATATTATCTACAAATTTTTTAAATAAAATTAAACTAAAAAAGAAAATTCAAAAGTATACATAGAGTACATAAGTAAAGTGCATTACAGGCTTTAAGAATATAAAATACAGTTAGTTTTTTATCGATCAATCGCACTGTAAAAAAAAAAACAAACCAAAGTACATTAAACTAAGAATCTTCCCTCACAAATTAAATAAAAAAAAAAAATAAGATCACTCCACTCATATGTAAAATAAAGAATAAAATATTTTTAAATAAAACAACAACAACAAAAAAAGAGAAAAAAAAACAACAACGTTCTTTTGCAAATTTGATACTTTCAGAGCTATAGTCATAAATTGAAATTTATATATTGTAACAATAGCAATTTATATGTGAAGAAAGAAAAAAATGAAAAACAAATTCACCAGTTATATAAACACACCTGCGTATAATGTACACACCCATGTATAGGTATTGTAAATTCAATTCCATTACAGAATCCAATATTAAATTTAAGCACGTGTTAATATTGAATTACAAAGAATATTCAGAAAAGAAATATATTTTTCACACCGATTAGATCATATTAACTAAGAAAAGAAAAACAAATATTTATAAGAGAACGGCATATTAAATTAAAAATTTTAACACGCGAAAATAATAAATTTAAAAAAGAAAAAATCAAAAAAAAATAAAAAAAACATAAAGACATCGGGGAAAGGCTGGTTAATAAATTTCATTTTCAATAGACCATAAGAATTGTTATTGTAGAAAAATACCTGGATAAATCCGTTAACATCGGTCAAACATGTGTACATAACAAATATCATAAGAGATCTGCATTTTATAAAATTATTCACTTATTAGAGGACATATTTATGATTAATTTAAGTTTTTTTTTTTTAAATTATTTAATCAAGTTTTCATAGTGCAAGTCCCAAAATACAACTTATGATTTAAGTGACTTATTATTTTAAGCATACCGTCAGTTTTATAAAAATAAAAGCAATATTTAAATCTACTATACGCTTAAATTTTTTAATTTTATTTATGCATTATTTTTGAGAAAATGAATTTTCAACGGGCAGGCAACTTCAAGCTTTACAAACTTTAAATTTAAATTTTTAGAGGATTAAAGAGAAATCCTATCAAAATTACTAAGAAGCGGATTCTTTTGCTTCATTAGAATTAAATTTTACAAAAAAACTGCCTTATGTAAATCTGAAAGTTTTTATTTTTTTCAAAACGTTTTTAATTTGTCTGCGATATGAATTTCTTATTTATTATTTATTATACGAATGAAATTAAATGACGCTCGGTGAATAAATGAGGCGTGCACTGTATTTTTTTTTAAATTTCCATTTCCATTAAAAATAAAGTGCACTACAAAAATTTGGACTTCAATAACAAAATGAATCCAGGCATTAATTAAAACTAATAATAAAATCGTTATTTTCCTCAAATTAAAAATGAATATTAATTTTGCAAGAAAAGTAAATAATACAAAAAGTTTGCTGTGTTATTGTTTTAATTTTTGCTACTGTAGTTAAAAACATGTTTTACATGTAAAATTAATATTTCACACTTTAGTCGATTACGAGATTTAATATATTTTTTTTAAGTTTGATCTTTTCTTTTTATATTGTTTTATATATGTGGAAAATTATTCTGCAAATATTTAAATTGCTTTTGTAGATTTGAATAATGCAATTGTAATTTGTTTTACTATATCAATTAAACCTGATTTAACTTCATCTTCAGTGCATTTTGGTCTGATAGAATTTATTATAATATTTTTGTTGAATCTAAAAAGTGAATAGTTTTATAAATGAAGAACACACTTTTAACATCCACTGCCGATATTACACTCGTATACAAATTACAAAAAAACGTGCTTCGTGTTTTGAGAAAAAAACAAAAGAAAAGAGAAAACAAAAACTACAAACTTCAGACGAGTTATCCCTTTTAACAATTCTAATACTATGAAATTTTTTATGAATTATGTTTTCATTATAATCCTATTGATTGTTTGATTGCTTTGAAAGAATTTTCGATGCTTAAATTAAGTTTTTTCTTATATTGTTGTAATGATTTTTATGAAGCATGTCTGGAAGAAGAATCCGAAAACAAAACGTGGAAATTGTTAGAATGGTCATGAAATGACGTAAAAGGTGGGCTGTGTCTATAACCGTAGATATTATTAAAGAATATTATATTAACAAGACATATATATTATTATAAAATTCGTAGTAAGCAGGTTATACATATTTAAAAAAAAAAAAAACATTTTTATTTTAGTTATTCTATAAAAGAAACGATGGAGGTCTCGGGACAGATACGTACAAGAGAAGCATTTACCTTCTGCACTAAATAAATTAAAAGAATTGTAATCATGGATTTTGGTATATGAAAAGCTGTTACGTTTATGTTGAACATGAAAGCTCGAAGATAGTGCATAAATCCATTTGTGGAGTGTTCTTCGGTTGCGATCAAATATAAGGAATCTAAGGATATTCCAAATAAATGTACATTATTGTAATTACAAAAAATTACACATTTAATTAGAGAAATTATTTAATATGTCGCTGTATATGTCTTAACTATTACACAAATTGTTTTAAAATGTAAATTTATTGGAAGAAAAATGATGTGTATTATAGGAAAAAATTATTTCGCATATTTCGTTCTTCGATTTTATGTTCAATTACTGCGGGCCTTTGCGTTAAGTCATGCAGAGGAACTATGAATTATATAACTGCTGAACAGGAAGAGTATATTACCTAGAATAGTTATTAAGAGAGTGAATTTTTTAAGAAAGACAGAGCAAAATAAATTTATTACTTTTAAGATTTAATATTAATTATGAGGCATGTAATTTAAAATGATTTGAAGAAAATATACTATGCATTATGAAATGGTTTTTCGTGTCTTATTCATACCCCCTTATAAATATTGTACTAATAAGAAATAAAAACGAATGTGATTTCCTAAATTGCATTTTAAAGTGATCTGGCACCTCAGATTACCGAACATTGCGTCTACCATAGGCGAATTTATCAAGACTAAATATTGATATCAAACTGAAATTCGATATAATAATAAAGCTTACTAAGGTGCATATATAACATTAGTATGATTTTTAAAAAAATGGAAATCTCCTGTTAATTTTTTGGACCCAAATTTGAAACTATACAAACGATAGTTTCTTGTATTCGATTATTTGAAAAGATGTCCTTAAGAATATTCAAAATATTTCTTGAGAATTTTAAAGCTGATTGTTTTGTCATAGAATCACTAGTGCCCGTCAAGCAATTATTTTGGTGTGTAAAATGTTTAAAATTAAAATTCTAATAAATTTATAGAAAGGAGTAATTTATTTCGAATTTTTCCAAATTTTTTGTTAACGTACACATATTTGATTGATATTAAAAAATTAGCAAATGATTGTTCTGTTTAATAAGAACAATAGGGGCTTTAAAGTTAATAAATAAATGATTTTAAAAAATAACGGACTGTGATCTGTTTAAAACTCAAAGAAAAATGAGAAAAGTAGCAACTCGTGAAGTACACGTCTACGAAAACTTATTTCTTATACATAAAAATTGAAAACAACGTCCATTGCAACTATTTATTATTAATTTAGAAGTACATGTAACAATTATTGCAGGTAATTTTTTACAATTCAAATTTTGTTTGCGTTTTCAAAAAATTGGATATGATGTCATAATATTTTCGAGCCACCCTGTTTCCATCCAACCCTACTACCAACTGTTAGAAATAAAAAAAGCGGGAAATTGTTGAACGAACATAGCCCACAAATATGTTTGGTGTTTGTTCGGACGTCGCCATTTATAATTTTAGTCAAAATAAAATGCAGAGCGAAAATAAATCTGCAGCTGTCAGATAAATGTTGATGGATAATAAATCGCTTACAACCCCGAAGTATAATAGAATGTAAAATAATTGCTTACGCAAGAGAAGTGGCAAAATTGTGATTGAAGTCTACCACAGTTCTGCGGAAGGTTTTCTTTTGGTTTTTGACGAAAAGTTTTGTGCTAAGTGTGAACGGGATTATTTACGGAAGTCGTTTTGCCACCGAATTAGTGGTATGTAATACCAAACTGTGGCTTTTAAGGGCGAGACCGATTTTCGAGAGAATTACTGGCCAATTGCCTACAAATGATACTTCCTGAGGTAAATTTCTACTTGGCGAAATCACAGCTCGCTGCTGCTCCCCGACAATGTGAAAGATTCTCGGAGGCTTGCACGCAATTTGGGCGCAATGAGCGTCGCATTTTTGAGGTCGCAATTGTTTCCATTTGCTTAGCTTACAAGTTATATGCTTTAATTTTTAACATTTAAGGAGATTTTTGTGGTATTCTATAAAGTGCCTGAATTGTCTGGGACAAAAAGTAAAAACAATGAAGGTGCGTGCGTGCAGTATGTCGGACGAAACGTCAAATTGTGTCAAATTGGCGTTTCCAATAAGTGTGACAATCATTGCTGCATATTTTTAAACAAACAACAAAGTTGTATGTTGCCAAAACGAAAATGAGTAACATTTAATACAGAAATTGGTCCCCGTCTGAAGAAAAGCCTGGTCGAATAAGCGGACTTCATACTGTGCTTGTAAAATTAAATAATTTTACTATACCGAAATCATGTCCCAATTAAAACTAAAACTTCAATAAACCTTTATTTTATCTCCCTAATGTAAGTAAGAAACAGTTTTAGTGTAATTACATGATTGTGTGAACCCCAGTCAATTAATTACCCATAATCCGTTTCGCCACTGAAAAGGAATTGCCTACCTTTCATGTTTACGATGGTATCAAGATGCAAATATCTACTTTTAATTATACTAGCTTTCCTATTTTCACTAACATATAAATTTTTGAACTTTACAATCCTAGCTACACTATACAACTGCATGCTGGATGGCTATTGGTAAAATATTGTCCTATTTTTCTCCCATTAGTCTGAATTTCTTTTCAATTTAAATTCCCATTAACGAACTTCAATTTGACTATTTAATGTAATAACATTTCAGTATACACAATTCTTTTTAAATTTAAACTAATGGAATTATTACACAGGTCAGCAGTGATTTTGGTGCCGAGCAAATACTTAATTCTGGTAGTATTCTTTGCAAGATACTAAATCATTTAGGTTTTTGGGATCTAGGAGCAATACAATAATAAAAAGGCCCTCCTTGAAGTTTTTGAAGACCTTTTTAATATAATGGCATAATCTTGTACAAATCTTCGAAATGGTTTAATGATACTTATAAAATATATATAAATATGTATAAATAATAATAAACCATAAAATTTAAAAGATTGGTATTTTGTAGACCTATATTGTTTGTTTCGTTATAAAACGTGAACGAAGAATGTAGCATTCACCATAACATTAATTCGGTGAAAGGAATATCAAAAAACAATATTTTGTATACTTTTTAAATAAATTAAAAAATACAATACCGTATAGTATTAATTTTTACTTTCAGCAATTTCCCCTCACCAAATTCCAAATTATAAGCCTTCGACATTGAAGTGTTAAAAATAAAAGCTTTGAAATGTGAATTTATCCAAGCCAATGTCTCAATGGGAAGATTCGTCACAAATTATTATTGATTTTGTAGTGTCTGTTTTGAAGTATAATTTAAAATATTCCTTCTCTGTTGTATAATGCAATTATAATAAATTATATAATTACTGAATTCCTTTATTGCATTATTCCGTATATCGCTAAACTCGTTAAAAGGAAAGCACAATTTCAGGATAAGGTTACTAAAAAGTCCTATATTAAAAACCAAAGAAAGAAAACAAAATAAACGGCCTAAATTAAAGTCTTTAAGTGTTTTATTTAGAAATATTAAAAATTTAGTGTTACGAATATTGAATTATGTTATATGAACTTTCTATACAAATTAATAGCTTTGAATTTAGAAAAGTATGTAATTGTTACAGGCAATATTATCTTCAAGCGTAACATGAAGACAGTATATGTATCCTGTAGTCGCGGATAAGCACCTCCATTAAAGAAAATATGAAAAATATTTTGCGTTTCATCAAAACATGTGTTTTAAGGCATTATTAAGAAAATAGCCATATAACGAAATCTATACAAATAACGTCTCTACCGAGTAAGCAAAATGACCGACAGGGATGTACCCAGTGTACCAATTACAACACTAGCAGGTCTAACTAGTTTGTCAGACCGTAAGTTGAATAATAATACTACGTTTATTTGTCGTAACGATTTCCTTTTAAGTGCTCAGCGAACTTCCTGTATCGGGTTCGATTTCAAATATAACATCTTTAAATAAATCATTGCTTTTCCATACGTTGGTGGCAGAAGAATCCAATAATCTTTTGTCTGTAAGAGATGATAACTTAGTGAGGCAGTTAGTTCATGCAATTGAACAAACAAATTCGGATCATATGTAAGGATTATAGTAAATATAAACTATTTCTTCCAAAATAACCAATACTTCTAAATTCATTAGTGAACTTAAAAGTGAATATGCTATTAACCAACATGGCACAAATATTAGTGAGTATCCTGAACTTCTTCAGGGAATTTATACATTTAGGCCTACTGTTTTTAATACTCCTCATAGTCACAGAATTCGTGAGTATTTGGTTGTTTACACTTTACAAAATGTTTAATTAAAACTGCTTTAGAAAACCATTTAGGAAATTCGAATCCCTCCCATTTGTACCACCAACCTCAACAGCAACAAAAAGTTCCTGTGAATTCAATTTCGCAAAATCCAACAGATGTTATTGTTCAACAAGTACAAACTCATCAGGTAAAGATAAATTTAAATCAAAATCCTTTTTCCTAAGATTAAGCCACCTTTTCAGCAACTTTCGCAGCCGACGAATACACAAAATATAAACAACAACACCAGTATTGAATACGGTTCGGCCAAAGATACGAAAAAGCAGCAATTGAATCCTTCAACTATTCAACCAAATGCATCACAACCCGGCGTTATAAACATGTAAAATTAAAATTATGGTATAAAATAGAAATATCTTCATCAGCAGCTTCTTGAATTATAGGAACAACGCTTATATTTCCGTTGAAACTACGCCGACGAAAAGGCCGATGGGTAGAAGACAAGCAGCTAATGAAATTCTTGTTCAGCAACAACAGCAGCAGCAACAACAGCAAATGGCACAACAACAAATACAGCAACAACAATTGCAACAGCAGCAACAACAACAACAACAAATGCAGCAAAGTATTCAACAGAATATGCTGCAACAGCATAATTTGAACCTACCACAACACCAAATACAACAACAGCAGCAAATGCAACAAAATATCCTACATCAAAAACAGCAACCAACGCATTTGCAGAAATCGGTAGTGCAACAAAGGAATGTATTACCGAATTCGCCATTGGCATCCCCGCGTTTCCAGCAATCTCAAGTAACACATCAGACCATATTAGTGCAGGGTCAACAGATGCCCCATACAAGTCCGCAACAAAGTCCTAACGTTCAGCAAATGGCAATAAGCCATCAGTCTCCTGTGATGCAGCATACCGTTTTGCAACCATCTGTTGTTCAACAAAATCTAGGTGCTCAGCCAAATCTTGGTGCTCAGCAAAATCAACAAACGGTTGCAATTAGCCAACAAAATCCTATAATTCAACAAAGTTCGGTGCATTTGAATTCCATTCAGCAAAATCGTGTAATACAACAAAATATATCTTCGCAAAATCGGCTTGCACTCCAAAATACTTCTGTTCAAATGAATACACTGCCCCAAAAGCAGCAACAGCAGATACCACAAATATATCCAGATTCTTCGCAACAACAGCAACTCTTTCAGTCTCAACAGCAATCTTTGCTGCAAACACAAGCCCAAATATCGCAACAACTGCCATTGCAACAGCAAAAAACTATTCCTCGAAATAACGAGTACTTAGAGCAGCAAAGTAAAAATTTCGATTTGAGAGGACCATCTCCTGCACAAGCCAGCGTGGCACCAGAGTCTAATCAAATCGGTACTCCACGGCAATTGTCTCAAAAGCAAGCTACTCAAAACAAAACATCCCCGATTCATGTGAAGATAAATACTGAACAAAATGTAGACAATTCTTTTGTTAATGCCAACTCGAATGCACCTTCGACAAAACTCGAAAATTGCATACCCATGAAGCCAAAAGTTTGTTTAAGTCGTTTGAAGGTCGAGGATGAGGTTTTGATGCAACAAAGTTTAAAACAATTTGCTAAAAAATCTCCAGAATTGGCTAAGAAACTAGGCTTAACGGAAGTTACGTCACCGATAAAAGGACAGGTTAAAGAAGATAATCCTGTTATGCAAAATGAAGATGCATTTTCACAAATGAAAGCAGACGAACGCCGATCTGCTAGTAAAAGGAAATTAGCAGTTAGTAGTGATAATGTTCCGCCAGAACAAATTTGTAAGTTTTAATATGTTGGCTTTTTGATATCTATTTAACATGGATTGTATTTTGTAGTTACAAAGCCTAAATTAAGAAAAGTTGAGAGAATCGTTGCACCCCCTCAGCCAAAATCTTCAAAAGAGGAAGTTATGAAGTCGCAAACGTATCAGCAGTTTATGAAAAATATGGAACAAATAATAGAGCAACTAGACGATACTGAATCACCTAATTTTAATGGAGGTTAGATAATTGCTTTTTAGTACTTTTGCTGGGAATATTATTTTGTTTTTCCAATTTTTAGAAGAAACAGATCAGAATATTGAATGTATTTCCTCGAAGATGCTTACTGTGATGAGTAATGATGTAGCAAAACTTAAAGCGAAAGGAGTCTTGGATTCTATTCCCAAAAACAAATTAACACTCTTGATCAACTATGCTATGCGAAATGTCTACCTTGCACGACATTATTCCGCAGGACCTGTAAGTACAAATAATTTACCTATAAATATCCTTAACTACTCGAAGAAGTAAAAGATATTGTATCTAAAGTATTTTTGTAAAATATGTTGTCGAAGTGCGAAAATTCTAATTAGATTGGCAGCTATCAAAAACGACTTTCAGGATTGCTTCTGGAAGCGGATTGGTCTCTAGAGAAAATTTATTATTTTGAAAACAAAGTACTTTAAAGCCATCGTTTACAATATATATAAGAAGCTCCTCGTAACATCAAGGATCTTGTTATCATATCTTCTGTAAGATGAAACATTTCTGGATATTTGTTGTACGGTTTCCTGACTTTATAATATTTAATTTTTTTCTATTATAATGTTTAAAACTGTTCTTTTTTATATCTTATATTTAAAGAGCAATAAAAATTAAATTAAATATTTTAGTAGATAACAATAGCCATATAAGTAGTAAAATATAGCGTATATTGAAATACCCCTTCCCCTCAACGAAAAGTAACACATTATGATTTAATTACTAATGATTAATTAAACACTTACAGGACGGAGAAGAGGAAATCATCGGTGATGATATAATGGAGAAAATTCTCAACGCAATGGAAGCATGTCTGCTGATTTGTAATATTTATTCAACAGCTAAAGATTTGAAATTTTTGCAAGAAGACAATATTTCCACTATCGTGAAATTTGTTCAGTTTCAATTTCGCGAAACCATATTTCCTTCATATGACCCAGTATATACGGTAAAAAATATGAAGAAGATTGACAATCGCAAAAAGAAGCCTCCTCAGAGCCATAATAGAAGTCTTCAGCTTCTATACTCAAAATGCGTTGAATTAATGAAAGTGTTCGTAATGCTTTTCGATAAGTGTATATTCGTTGACACGATCGTGCTGGCACTATCAACTTTGGCGATTGAACCATTTTTCGTTGACAATATCGAGACCCTACAATTTGTTTGTTTGGAATTGGTTACAACGGTAAAAGGGGTTTGATTTTAAAAGTAATATTTTTCTATGAAAAATTTTCATTTCCAGATATTTCGAAAGGAGCAGTATGTAAAAATGCGAAGTAGTATATTGAGTGACATATTGGCTTCGGTGGATAGGCTACCATGTTCAAAGAAAAATCTCCGACCCTTTAAACTCGCTAACAACGGAGGTAATATACAAATGGTGACCGCTTTAGTCTTACAACTGATTCAGTGTGCAACGGTGTTACCCGAGAATATTTGCGATCAGTCAGGTCGTGCTAATACTAAAAAACCAAAACCCCTCGAAACTGATGAGACATCAGTGACGACGAAAAGTGTCGATAAGGATGTTATAGTTTTGGAAAAATACGATACAGCCGTCAGTATAGGTGGAAATTTCCTTACAACATTTTTAAGCAAATGCAAAAGTCGTTCGAATGAAACCGACTTCCGTCCACTATTTGAAAATTTCATTCACGATTTACTTGCTACTGTTAATAAACCGGAGTGGCCAGCTGCAGAATTGCTTCTTAGTTTGCTGGGAACATTACTCGTAAAGTACATGTCTGATAAAACTATAGAGCAGTCTATTCGATTAGCTTCTTTGGATTATTTGGGAATAGTTGCAGCTCGATTAAGGAAAGATACAGTTGAATCACGTTGTAAAGTTAATACTATGGATCAAATGATAAAATGTATTAAGCAAGAACAAGAAAAGGAAGGTGATATACAAAAGAATACCGTAAGTAAAACGTTGTTGTTTTTTAAAAAGAAAAAAATAATTTTATTTAAAAAAATCTTCTCATTTTTCTAGCGAGATATTGTTTTGGATCCAGATGAAGAAAGAACAGAATTTTTACAGAAAATCTTACTCGATTTTTTGGCTGTGAATGCTCAAGAAGAAAATTTGATTTGGGATTATGCAAGACATTTTTATTTAACACAGTGGTATAGAGACGTAATGCAACAAAGAAAAAGAATAGCTGAGGGTGAAAAAGGCTACGCATCGAGAAAAAAGAAGACTGCTAAAAGGAAAAGAAAGAAAGGTATATATAAAATTAATTGTTGTAAGAAAAAATATACTAACTCATAGAAGTAATGAAATAACTTTTTAATATATTTGCTGTCTATCTGAAACAACACACCTCTAAAAATCGGGCATAACGATTTATAATTATTTTTTATTAACAGCTGAATCGTCAGAATCATCATCTGAAGAAGAAGAAGAAGAGAAAACTGACGAAGAAGACACTCCATTGAAGGCCAGGACTGATGAAGCACCTGATCAAGCATTGAATCTGGAAATATTCCAAGTTTTAGATGAGAGAAAGAAGTATTTATTAAGCAAAATAAAACCGTATTCAGACGTCAACTGCACATCACAACATATAAAAACTTACATAGACTATAATAACGCGCATTTAATTGCACAATACTTAGCAAGCAAAAGGCCATTTAGTCAATCCTTTGATAAATATCTTCAAAAAATTATATTAGTTGTTAGGTATTATGTTTAACATAGCTATTTTATGAAATGTGTTTTATATTAATAATAATCGTAGGGAACCTGCGATAGCAATTAGAACTCGTGCAATGAAATGTTTAGCCAACATTGTGGAAGTGGATCCATTAATTCTTAAGAGAAAGGATATGCAGATGGGAGTGAATCAAAAGTTTCTCGATACGGCAATTTCTGTGCGAGAGGCAGCTGTGGATTTAATAGGAAAATACGTTTTAAGTAGCGAAGAATTGATCGATCAGTATTACGAAATGTTATCGACTAGGATCCTGGTTCGATCTTATTACTTTATAAATGTTGAGTTAAAAATACATCTCATATGTTTTATAGGATACTGGAGTATCTGTGCGGAAGCGCGTGATAAAAATTCTACGCGATATTTGCATTGAATATCCCGATTTTCAAAAAATTCCAGAAATTTGTGTCAAAATGATTCGTCGAGTTAATGACGAGGAGGGTATTCAGAAACTAGTTACTGATGTTTTCATGAGAATGTGGTTTACTCCATGTCGGGAAAATGATAGGGTAAATAATTATACTTAAAAGAAATATTAATAAAACAATGATAATACTTTCTTCAGTTTGCTATACATCGGAAAATTAACCAAATCATTGATGTGGTAAACTCAGCACATGATACTGGAACTATGTGGTTAGATGGACTTTTAAATAGCGTACGTGTTTTTTCCTGTTGATAAATTCTTTAAATTCTAACGATTATATATTATAGATATTTACCCCCAAAGAACTAAACAGTAAATTAGAGGCTGGTTCTTCAGAAATTGTTAAGAAAAATACAGAACCAGCCCCTGAAGTAGTTTTGGCTTGCCAGCAGCTGGCAGATGGATTAGTCGAAAGACTAATTGAGCTAGAAGATACTGATAATACTCGAATGTTAGGATGCATAACAACAATACATCTCTTGGCTAAAGTAAGGCCACAGCTATTAGTGCGCCACGCAATCACCATCGAACCTTATCTAAATATTAAGTGCCATTCATCAAATGCTCCGAAATTCATTTGTTCTGTCGCAGAAATCCTAGAACAGGTAATAAGATTTTAGTTGAATTTTTGAGTATGTATAATAATTAAAAAATCCCCAGGTTGTACCTTTAATGGAGCACCCAAGTGATTCGTTTTTAGCAGACTTAGAAGAGCACCTTATGATCTTGGTGGTGTCGCTGAATCAAACAGTTGTTTCTAGCTGTGTATCATGTTTAGGTGCCGTTGTAAATAAAATTACGAAAAATTACAAATTAATTAGGGACTGCTTTTCAAAGTAAGTTAATATTTAAAATTGTAACAACAAAATTTTCCTGACCTCTTAAATTTAGATTCTATAAAAGCATATACAACAGCAAAGAACAGTTAATCAATAATCCAAGTTTACCGATTGATAATATTTATCAACCCATTTTTCGTCGAAGCCTATTTACAATAGGTATACTAATGCGCTTTTTCGATTTCAAATCTCCGAAAATTTTAGGAGTAGACGAAAAAGGTAAGTGTTGAAAACAATTTGTATTTAGATAGGCTTCTAAATTGTTTATTTTTTTATTTCTTAGGTGATAAACTATCGCCAACAATATGTGATGAAGTTTTCGACTCTCTTATGTTTTTTATAACTTGCTCCAATTTTGAAATTAGGAAGCAGGCTCTCGTTTCTTTGGGACATTTTTGTGTTCAAAATGATGAATATCTAACACGGCCAGCACTAAGGGACTTTTATCGTGATTTACTTATATCATCAACAGTGGAATCGCATATTAAATTGATTTGCATGCGAAATATATGGATGTATTTAACAGAGTCCGAAATATACATGCATAATAAAGAGAAAGATTGTAAGTACTTCGAAAAGGTAAATAGAACAAATTCTAAATTTGTTAATAATCATATTTAGGGCATACGCAATCTCAAACTGAAGACTTGAAAGAAATGAATGATGTCTCTTCAGGAATGGCAAGCAGAATAATTCAGCTTTACCTGCAAGAAATTTTAAATTGTTTCCTTCATTCTGATTCTGCTGTAAGATTATGGGCTGTTAAAGTCATTCAAATTGTTTTAAGGCAAGGTTTAGTTCATCCCGTGAGAATGGTTCCTTACTTGATCTGTTTAAGTACAGATGGAAAACAAGAGGTAATTTTGTTACTGATGAATAAAATTTGATAATACCGCTTACTAAGAATTAAAATAAAAGCACGCGTCGTCATTTCCTAAGATGTAAGATACTATAAATAGTATAAATTAAAATTATATACCCTGTGTAAAATATTAAGCTACTTATGCAACTTATTACAGATCGCACACAGAGCTGATGCTTTGCTCAAAGACATCGATAAGACATATTCTGGCTTCGTAAATATGAAATTACAATTTGGTTTGCAATTATCATTTCAACTGCAAGAAATATTGCAAACACCGCGAGATAATTGTGGTAATTGCGTCATTCGGGGATACACGTAAGTTTATAAATCGCTAATAATAAATTTATTTAAAATTTATGTATTTAAATTTAGGAAAAGGGATAATCAGCCCGTATCGTTAAATGATTTCCTCTATTCTCTTCTACGTAATACAAAACCACAAAGACGAGCTTTGGTGCAAACAGTTACCAAACAATTTGATGATCAAAAAACTACACTTCGACAAATGTTATATTTAGCCGATAACTTAGCCTACTTTCCCTACGTAGTGCAAGACGAGCCGCTCTATCTCATTCATCAAATAGATATAATGATTTCAGTTACGGGTACTAATCTCCTTGCAACGTTCAAAGAGGGTTTAAAGCCTTCATTAGAAAAAGACAACCCTCTTGAAGATGATGATGATGAAGAAGACAAGGAAATATTAATTAGTCGGCTACCTGAAGATACGACTGAACTACAAAAATGTATAACTTCAGCCCAAGGTTGTATGTTGCTTCTAATTTTGAAGCAACATTTGAAAGATATGTATGGAATAACCGATGGTAAAATCTCTCGATATTCTCCTTCGGAATCGCAAAAGATCTATGAAAAGAATGTGACAAGGAGGGCAGTTACCGATTTTAATCCGAAGTCTACAATAGAAGTTATTAAAAAAGCTAATGATTACAACAGACAGTTGGATGAGGCAGAAAAGAGAGATTTAATAGAGAAATATCTTGATGTAAAATAAAATTTTTGAATTTTTATTAAAAATAATGTTTTATCATTTTTAGTTCAAGCAATTAATGCTTAGATTAGATCCTGATGATGTCGATTCACAAGATGAGGACAAAACAAAACTCAATAACTCGATGACAGGAACACCTAAAACACCTGCAGCTAATAATACTTCTACTGAGAGTCCAAGCAAGGATGAAGATAGTGGTACACCTCATATGAACAATGTTAATAATACAATTGCCACTCCTGTTGTTCCTCATAAGGTACAGTATGATATTACTTCTCTTATTAAAAAACAAGAAACGATTTTTTAAAAATTATATTTATAAATAAATTAGTTTAATACTTCGATCTCTCTAAAATATCTTTCTGTAGAGAATTTCACTTAATGCTACAATCGTAATTGTTAAAAAATGGCATAAACTTGGTATTTTCCGCATCTTTGAAATTCAATTCCGAGCGTTAAAGTTCCTTCCGCCAAAAAAGGGTTAATCTTCCGAGTAGCTCTGCGCTCACTTTCATTTGACGTCGAAAAAATGGCATATTAAATTTTTGCAAAAAATTCCAATGTGGTTTAGCCTATGATTTTTTGGGATCAATATATCCAAATTTGTCGGACACAGGGAAATGGGGTATCAAATTAAAGAGTGCTTTCTGCAAATCTTCTCGTGAATTTCTGCAAATCTTCTCGTGAATTGAATCCAACTTATTCAAATTAAAATGGGAAAATTCACGACGACTTCTATTTTTCCATAAAAACCATGGGTTATTTTTATGGATCGTTTTCAATGAATTAATAAATTAAATAAAAATGTTACAACGCTAAGATTGTAAAGGAATGAATAAATTTCATTTTTTGTTTCTTCAAAATTATCGTTATTTTTCTAATTTTAAAAGTGTTATGATTTTTTTTTTAATTCCTATCTTCTATTTTGAAATAGGAACTGATTAACAACACTCCCACGTCAAGAAACAGTAAATCAGTAAAGACTGTATCCCAGCGAAAACAGCCGGCGAGAAGTAAAAGAAAAAAGCGAAAGATTATTTCATCCGATGAAGAAGATAGTGACTACAGTGATAGCGATTATGCGTAAATATGAAAGGAACACTTGTAAATAGTAATTGGTTCCGCCGTGCTCTATTAACGTAAAGTGTACTAACACACGTGGGCAAAAAGAATTTATAATGTAAAATAATGAGAAATGAACTCAATGCAAAAAATGTAAAAAGGTAAATAACGAGAACACATAAATGTATGAAATAATATAAGAAAAAGACTTTTTACTTAACATTTTTACTGGAATATAAAGAGGATTTTAAGGTACTGTAGATGTAATTAGAATTTTTTTTGTAAAAGGCTAAATATTTAATTTGCGCGAAAGGAAAATTGTAATTACGAAACAGAGAAGATAAATAAGTTTAACTAAACATAGGTCATATACGTGTATTTATATTTATATATAGATTCCTAGCTTAAAATGAATAAATATGAACTTCAACTAATTCTAATGGAAATTAGAACTGCAAGTGGTCTTTGATTTGTAAACTAAGCAGACTTGCAAAGAGATGCACCAGCAAATTGCTTATACTTTTATATTTTTGGTTTACTATTTATTTGTAATTATTTGCTATTCAAAATAATTATATTTCGCAAATGAATTAACATTAAAGTTACTTTTCTAAGAAGCCGAGTATTTCATATTCTGTGTTGTCATTTATAAAATACTTATAATTTTTATTGAAACGTTTTTAGTGGTTTTCCAAATTAACACTATGAAATGGTGCTGTAATAAGATATTCTCTTCATATTTATTGCTGACGTCATTTGAAATTCTGATCTGGACTGATGAAATGAGTTCAACCTAATTCATTACTTTTTTTGCAAACGACAATATTTTTAAACCGTGAATTTTATAAACACATCCTTAAACTTTTTCTTAATCTGGCTTTCAGTATTTTTCATAAAAATGAAAAATGGCAATTTAAGTTTCTTAGCACTATATACGTTTGTTTCAATTTCCTGGTATTTTTAATAAACCAAATTGAAATTAATTAAACTTGCAAAAAGGATAGGAAGTGTTTTTTTTTTTTTTGAAAAGTGTATTTCTTCGTAAAGTCAAATATCGGATTATCAGCAAAATTAATGCTGATGTATAAAGACTATTTGTAATTTCTATGAATTAATTTCCAGAAAACAAGTAATATTTTCTCGTCGTCTTTAAGATTACGTCTTCCAAGGATCTCATTTCTTTAGATTGTAAGCGCTATGATCCTAGAAATGATTAACTCTAAGCAGTTATCATACCAATCCCCATATTTTCTATTATTCGATCTGAAATCAGGGTATTCAAAGCACCAATTCAATTCAGAGGGTGCCTCATTTTGTTGTCTCTTGTCCTACAAGTGCATTCACCTTGGGTTCCAATAACACAAAATAATCTCACTCGTAGAGCTGGGTGCTTTTCATTTTTATATCGCTGTAAATGTCTCTGGGTATATGCTAATCGATAGAAAATGCAATGTGTAAAACGTAAAAGTACATGCACAAAGGTGTCGGAACTAAAGCTGATCACAACACTCGATGAAGTAGATTAATATACACAAGGTGTTCTGAAACATTTTATTCTATTTCAATTTTATAACACAATAATAGTGCATAATAACCAAAATTGTTTTAAATATACGATTTTTGATTGCTTCTAGCGAAAAAAAAATGCCTTTCAGTGTTCCATTTTCTTTGCAAAAGATCTTTTTACAAATATAAAATTTATAAGTATTACCTTTATTTAAATTACAATCTGAAAGATCTTACTAAACACATCCTTATAAAAATAAGCAGTGATGTTATTTTTTTCTTAAATTAAGTGTGAATTATAAAAATATACGATTAACACGCATCATATTTTTAATTATGTGGAAGCAAAGTGCAGATATTAAAAGATACAGACCTTAATTAATTAAAAATTGATTTCCATTGTTTTAATGAATATTCCTTTAAAACGTATCGAGGGTTTTTGTTACAAATAAACCTACAATTAAAAACATTTTTCATGACTTTCCAACATTTTGGACCAAAATAATTCCGCTTCAGAGTGATATTTACTGCTTTATTTAGTGAACGTAAATTTTTTAATTTAGAGCTGGTATTATAAAATAAAATGTCTTTTTTACTATTCATAAATTTTTATCCCTAAAATTTCCATAAAGGCAAAATAAATTCTGGTATTTAATAAAAAAATATAATAAAATTATGATTTTTGAGAAAGAGGAATGTAAACCACAGTATTACACCAATCAATTGGTATATCATTTATAAAAATCAAATTATACATTTTTATTTATAATTTTATCGTATCAGTAAAATTAATAATTGTTGCTTCACAAATTGCTAAAAACGTTAACGTTTTTAAAAATAAAATGCTTTCATATTATTTTTATTATCAATCCTAATTTTTGTATTAATACTCGGCTTACATAAAAATAATTTTTGATTGAAAAAGATGGGAAAAGAAAAGAAAATTCAAGGCATACATTTTACAAGCAAATCAAATTAAATTGAAGCAATTGTGAAAATAATTTCTTATAATTAATGTTTGGCGCATTTTCTTGTAACATAGTCGCAATAATTGTCACCGCACTTATAGACCTACTCTGAAGCAAATTGCTACTAGTTTTAAAATGACATTAATGTTAATATACGCTAGTAACACTATAATTACAATAAGAACTAATTGTAAAATAGTATTTATTGAAACTAGCTGTGAAACTAGTTATTGATTTCATATTATTTTTCCACATTTTGGTTCTTCAAGAGAACTCTGTGTAATTAATTATTCGATGTTAGTGTAGATGCTAGGACGTTTTGTAAAAATGATATGTCATTAAAATTTAATATAAAAGGTGATTGATTATGGATTGATTTCAATGAAATAAAATTTTAAACATAAAATATACTCATTTTTTTTTTTTTTTGTTTATTACATGTCTATTAAATTTGCCGGAATTATGTGGATTGTAGATGGTATACCAGTTCCTCTTGTTGTACTTTAAGGCATTAAAACCAATTTTGCTAGAACTTTTTACCCTTTCTCTATCAATATTTACGTATTTTTAATTTCCAATGATTATGGTATTAAGTCAAGGATGCAAGAACAAAGACAAGATCAGAATCGAGCCCATAACCTCTGCATGGAGTGCCAATGATCCACCAAAACCTATAAAATATAGCACAGCCCATGACAGATTTTTTTCGAAAATCATTTGATAATATAAAACAATCTGGTAAAACGGAAATTAGTATCAGTTTATTTGTTATTTCCAATAATAAAAAAAAAAATCAACTGAATTATTTTCTTCTGTAACCATCAATTTGCAAGCTAAGTCATAATTAAAATTTGAAATTCATAAGCAGCGAATGTCCTGCCTTTCTTCCACCGAGGCGTGGCGAAATCGCTAAATGTAGCGTGAATATTAAAACAATTATACTCATGAGTTACGACTATTTTCGTGGCTCAGTTTTTGTCGCATTACTAAGAATATTCCAAAGTCAATTGCAGTATTTCGTTCAGGGCAGAGTTGGCTAACGATGAGCGTCCGCCTCTAAAGATGGAAAAACGGGAAGGAGAAGAATGTTGGAGCAGGGACAAGAACTTCGGAACTTTGGCGACAATGTGGACTTCCCTTCGGCCTCTGCTGGTGATTACTTGCAAATTATGTTGCGGTTTTTGTGTTTAATTCGCGTACTGTCGCTGCTACATAATTTGATTTATAACCTGTCCCAAGGATGATAGATACTGGGGTTCGTTTCTGCCGCTGTTGCAACAAGATATGCTCTCTTCGAAAAAATATTTTTAGTAGCAGACTATGTCATTCGCCAATGAAACACTATGAGATATATTATACATATTTCCTCTTACTATCCTCTTTCTTGAAGATCTGTATCTGTAAGTATTTTGTAATTCCATTAATCGACCAGTTGCTCCTGGTGTACTCGAAATTAATGCGAATATCCCTAAATGTGCTATAAAAAAGAGATTTTATAGTTCGTGGTACGACATTCTTAAAAGGATTTTTATGTCTGCGAAAAAAAAAACGAATGGAAATGGGACGCGTTCGTGTGGAAAATATCTACGATTGGATGAAGGCCGTAAAAATACAAACTGCGACGATAATTTGCGTAATAGTACGTTAAATTGTATATTCTTCCGGATCAGTTGCATATGAGTAATAAATAAAATTGCATGAAAAGGGAACGCTCAAATTTTTATGGAACTTTCTCCCCAAGCAGTGATTCATTTTAAAATGATGATAATTATTCTAATTTCAGCTCCATTGGGAATGGATTAAATTAAGGTTTGTATAAACAGCAAATTTTAGCAAATGACATATGCAATTAAAAAATTAACTAGCTAATCAAGCCCGTTAGAAAAATATAATTTGCAGATATAATTAAGATTTATTAGAATTAATTTAATTACCGAAATAATGAATAAATGAATACATATATAATAAAAAATTTTGATAACGTAATACAATACAAATAAACAGAATATAAAAAGAAAACAACATATCGAAAATAAAATAAATATTTAAAAAGCAAGAAGGTAGATTTATCTTTATAATTTTCGCGATTTTTGGTTTTTTTGTTAAATTAATTCGAAAAATGCACGATTTAAAAAAAAAAAAAACTAAACTAATCTTGCCTTAGTAGTAACTCGTTTTTGTAACTCGCCGTAGTAACTTGTTTTTCCCAATAGCTTTAATCCATACTGTTGACTAAATAAGAGACTGGAAAAATCACATTATTCTTTCACTAAACTTTTAATCTGACTGGTTTATATTAATTGTTTTTAAATTTATTAAGAAAACGGATCAAAAATTAACACTGAAATTAATTTTATTGATTAAAATAATTGCCTAAAATAAAAACAAATTTTATGAAATTTAATTTTGTAATGCAAAGAAAAGAACAAGAAATATTAAATTTCAAACATTTTGAGAGGAATTGTTAGTTTAAATTACAAAATATTATTTTATTTTTAATTTTTGCTATTCTTACAACAAAATAATTTTAAAGCTGTTTAGTACGGGTCAAAATGAACTGATGGCTTTTTAAGGCGTTCTTGTAACAAAATTAATCTTATCTTATTGGGCTTAAAAAATGTGTGTACATGCTTTTAACATTTTAAAATGGAAGACAATTTGTTTCACTCTTTAAAAATTCATATAAAATATGTTAAATAATTTTAAAGCAAGAAATTGGAATAAAGCGCTTTTACCCAAAAATATGTCTTTTATTTATTTTTCGAAAATTTACTCTAAAATTTGTAAACACTTGGAATGTACAACATTTTAAGGCGAAAAAGATATCAAAAGGGTATTTTCCAATAAAAGTGTTTATTTTGAAATACCCATAAAATATCTTGCTTTTAGTAGAATATTTTAGACCTATAATAGGCAATGAAAATCTAATCCCTCATTGCTCACTTAATAGAAATCTATAAAATCAATATTATACGATTTTCACAATTTTTTAGTAGTAGTGATAAGACAATGTTCACTAGTCCTGAACTAGTGAACAATTTTAAGGTTCCCCTAGGTGTTTTTTAGGACTTATAATTTACAATTTACACATGATAAGCAAAATACGTGATATACAAACTCATGAGTATTTTTAAAATTTAACTCATAATCGAAGTAGCTGAATGGGTTTAGAATTTAACATTAGAATTATTTTTGTTGTTATTAAATTAGCATAACTTATTTTTGTGAACATAAACCCTTTTATGACTGTTTCAATACAAACGAAGGTAACTAAATCGAGTAAATCTTTTTATGGAGAATCAAATAATCGTCGAACGTAAATTCAATTAAATAATTAAACGCTTACCGCCGTAGTTCAGTCTAATTAATTGCAACCAACGTCACGAGACGGTAAATTCATCAGCATCGATCGGCCTTGTAATTAAAATGCAAGCACGGCAGGGACGGGCGAGGATCTCGATTTTTAGGGACATTTCTCCTCCAAGTGGCATCCCGGAGCCCAGAACCCGAGTCAGCCCCAAAGGTGTAGACGAGACCTTCTAGGGCCGTGGCGCGTCTTCCTTTCGACAGGCTAACGCCCGGGGTCCCGAACGGTGACAAACACAACCCGCTCGCCCCTCTAGTGGATATTATGGCAAAATTGTTTGAAATCAATTTCGAATGGCTGAAAAATAATTCCAATCCAGAGCAACAGATTTTTCCGGCTTGCTCCAATTTATTTGAGAAGACGGTTTCATTACACAGCGGCAGTCGCGTCATCCCTCTTGCATGCACGGGCGCCCCCCGCCGCCCCGGCCCGGGGGGACGGAGTCGCACGCGGCCGATATTAAATGTTCCCGCAAAGTGTGAAAATCAGCAACAGAAGAAAAGGGCGCACGGCAGGACCGTTGCTGCTGCGAGAACGCCTATTACGAGCGTTCCCTGCCGCACGTCGACCGGGTCGGACCCACTCCAGGTCAGTCGACAGAGACTCCTCCCCTTGTTTTCTCCCGGGCTTACGGCCATAACCAATAATCTTAAAGTAGAGTGGTAATGTGCACACAAGTGGAATGGAGGATCCAATTGCCCCCAGTGTACACAGAGCATTAATAATCATGCGCTTTCGATTTGTGGGAGACCCGAGTGCTGCTGGGAGGTGCTTGCTAGCACTAGCAATTTTCATGGACAAAATATTCAAAAAAATACTCGAAAATTTTAAAATAAGTGAATCAAATGGGATTTATTTTAATTTTGATTTTTAAAAAGCCGTTTTAGGATAAAATTTCAAAAACAGAGGCTTTCAAAAATAACATGTTAAAATTTGACCAGAAAATTCAAACTATTTTTCGATCTACAGACTTTTACAAACTCAGATATAAAATTTGATTTTCAAAATTTCTTATTCCAAAATATTACATGTGACTTTTATTATACAGCAATTTATTTTACATAATAAAAGAGTCATAAATTTTAAAATGGACTGCTTAAAACACTTCTAAAGATACCAATAATAATAAAAACCAAGTTTAAACATTATTTCCAGTTAAAAAACATAAGTGTTTTAATTTGAAGTACTTTTTCTTTAATTGAATTTTACATTTGATTTAATTTTTATAATTTTAATACAATAATAAACTATTTTTAAAATTCTCAAGGTATTTTGATAAAAAATTTTTTCGGCTTTGCTTCGAAACGTGAAAAATTTGAACCTATTTGCTTTTTAAAAGCAAGAAAAAAAATGTATTAAAGAGTATTCCCGTGAGTCGAATAAAAAATCAGAGCTTTGTAGCATTTTTCTCTGTACTACGTTTCAAAAATATTTTAAAATTAAAAAAGTTATGCAACTTTGTACACATGCATGCAAACAAGAACCTTTTTAGGAAATTTTAAATAAGTTTTTCTTTCTTTTTTAAAAATTAATCTATCACTTAAAATGTTTATATTTTATTTACAGAAACCACACTATTATTATTTTTTTCACAGTAATGGTTTAAACGATTCTTTATGAAATCTTTTAGATCGTTTTTGATGAAAATTTGTTTGAAATTTGTTTACTCTTAAAAATAATACACCCTTAGAAATTGTTTACCCCCTTTTAGTTGTAAGTCTGCGCATATACTTCCAAAACATGAACTTCCAAGATTAATCAAAATGAACTTACGGTGAAATGGTTTTTTTTTGGTAATAATATCCATTATTTCTATCCGAAAGTGGACATTAGAATAGACTAAAGAAACCTATTTCCACTTTTTAAACACCCATGACCACATTTGTTGCTGTAACTCTGCTGGAGGAAACTTGAGCAGAAAGGTGGAATTACGGTCTCACACAATCAACCCTCATTAGAAGAGATCCTGTTGGTCCTCGCCTAATGGCGTACGATTGGCCAGCCTAAATTATGCTTTATCAGGCTGTTGAAAGCGAGCCTCGGCCTAAGGACCAAAGACCAGGGCGACTGCAGCGATCTTATTCCTGCAAGAGCGAACGAAAAGGATTCCGAATTCCGACAGCCAGTTGATGTCCGTGGATGGCACCGGTTAAGTGATTGAGGAATTGAAAGGACTTGAGATTCCCATTAGGTGATATGAAGAGAAGCGATAAGGGAATTCCCGTCTAGCCTCTAGCCATCCGGGCCGTGCTTGGGGAGCCATATTAACTTCGGAAGCCCGCTCCTTTCACGACGGAACTAAATTGCAATCGGGAATTAATTTGGCCCATGATCTGTGCGATGATTGTTACACCGCAGATCCTTCGTGCTAAGTGCTGTGAAGCTAGTGAACTCATCTAAGGCGTTTATGGTTCCTTCGAAGGAATAGTTTTTGGTGAATATTTAGGAGTTTAGTGCCAGTGGATTCAAGTGTTTATTAGAGAAGGTTTTATGTGTTATAATAATAGTGACCCAGTGGAAAATTAGGACTTCACACATTTGGATCATTATTACTTTTAAGGACATGCACTTGAGGAAACTTCATAATCCTTTAAATTTTATTGGTCCATATTGAATAAAGTACTTTAAGTAGTATTTATAGGAAAACTTATTATTTACGCTAAAATTTTAGAAGACACATTTAATTTTAATCGCTATTACTCACTTTTCTGAAACTTTAGAATTGTTAAAAGTTGTCATTGGCGCAAACCTAGCCGTAAAATTTCTTTACAAAAATTCCTATGATTTCAACTTCAGGTACATAAAGAAATGACGTCAAAGGGATGATTACCTTATTTGAATCTTCTAATTTTGATTTACAGGGATGCAAGGTTTTATTTTTTCAATAGTCTTTGACCAAATATAAAAGTGCGTTAATATTATTTTAATATACGAGAAAAAATAACATCTTAAATTTTGTTGAAAAGAGCATTTTGATTCTAAGATTGTAATCCAAAAAAAAAAAAAATCGTTTAAATCATTTACTATTTTTTTCATCTTTTGTTTTTTGATAACACTTATATAGGGATAAAAAGACGGTGTATATTTTGGTATCAGGACGAATGCATTGGTATGCGCTTAATTTGAATATGTAAACAACTTTATACTATAACCTACCACAAATTTTTCAAAAAACAAAATATTTAAAAAACTAAAAACTACTTTTTAAAATATGTTAAAAAATACCACAAACCTTAAAAAAAACTCCCCTCATGTAGAATTATGTAGACACTGTTTTGAGTTGAATTTAACCACAGTTGTACTCTCTCCGTGTTAAATCCAACACTAAATTTCCTTATTTAAAAAAAAAATTATAGATAACAATATTATTTGTCTCGTAATGATAAAAATATCGTTTCTAGATACCTATAATAATCATTCTTAAATATTCTCAAACTTTAGATATCATTTAATAAATATTTTGAATTTTAGCACAGAATTTTTTGTCAAATAATTTGTCCTAATTTTAATTTTTAATAGAAATTATAATTTTAGAATCAAAACTAATCTAAAAATCACGCTTCAAGTTCCTAAACGACGTAGGAAAATAATAGTATGCTTATTATTTTTATAATAATTCTATTTCTATTAACTGCTACTGTAAAAATAAACATTGTTGTGCATATTGTTTTCTCATTTTTTAAAATTATTACAAGGTGCGAGTATACGAATATTCTATTGTGTTTTAAAATATTTTTATTAGATATAGTTTTTTTAATAATTATAATAATTATTAGTTACTTGCAGCTTGTTAATGTTCTGAAAAATGTAATTGGTTGTTTTTTTTTTTGTTTTTAACAAATGCGAAAGCAAACTTTTTTTTGTACTTGGGTTGTTTGTTTATTTTAAAATAGTCCCAACCTTTAGTTTTGGTTATTTTTTCGTAATAAAATGACAAAAGTTCTCAAGTCCACTAAAATGCTGGGGATTATTGGCACAATATCTGTTTTTATCAAAATAAATGAAATTTTTGTATTTTCAAATTATGTATTAGTATAATACATATAAATATATAATAATACATAAATAGAAATAAGATCTCATTTTAAAATTCTGTGATGTCAATTTATATCTCGAATTTAAAAAAATTGACTTACATAAAGGACGAAAAAATTAAATTATATTTAAGGACCTACAAGTTTATGAGATATAAATAAATATACCTACTTATTTAATTCAGTCCGCTTCTAGGGGGGTGTTTTGTTCTGTGTAGTATAAACAATTGCATGTATTTAAAGTAAAAGTGGCTCAAAAATTTGCAACCACAATGGAGCAGTTAGCGCAATTTGTTACAAAATCTTTTGAATTTAACAACAATCGAGTGTTAGATGTAATAAATATGTCAACAAAGGAAGTGTCTAAAATGATAGCGAATAGTGATTCGTCCGACGTCCTGTCTATCAACGGTGGAACTGAAACCGAGCCAGACGACGAATCTGTGGATATTGACATTACAGATTTAGGTGGGACTGATGACGTAGACAATAACAACCGCGACGCTCCATTATCTTTAGTAAAGCGCAACGGAAAGGAGGCTGGAAATGTGACTAGAAATTGGCTAATATCGAATTCGCCTAGGCGCAAATCAGAAGGTATTTGTCGATTATGGTCAGCAGAAGGATGTTTGCTCTCTAACGTGTTATCTTGATTTAGCTCACAACGCAGAAACCCACGTGGCACTTAATTTGATCCGGATGGAAGAAATAGTCGGAAAAGGATTTGATAATTCAGTTGGAGTACGATCTGCTAAGGAATCAGCAAATGATGTTAGTAAATTGAAGAGCTCAGATATAGACCCAGAGGTTGTAAAAAGTGAACTTGAATGTAATCAAAAGAATGAAAATGCAGACAGTGGTCAGCATTTGGAATGCCAAGATGCTCAAGGTAAAATGAAATTTTCTGTCCACCTTCTCTGATTTAAATTGAAATAAAAAGTCGTAGTGTTCATATAGAGATTTTATTTACATCCTGATTTCTTTCTTTATTGTTGATAAATCATAGCCTGGAACATGAGTACTTATATAATATATAATTAATTTTATATTTTAGTTTTTAATGCATTAATCTATAATCGATAACTTTTTCAGTTTGTAGTTGTATTAATAAGAGTACGTAAAAGATAAATATTAACCAATTGTTTTAAATCGTACACAATTTAATTTTAGATTTTTTACAACAAACTAAAATTACTATAATCGAGTTGAAATTTGTACTTAAAGTGACTAAATAAAAGTATATAAAAAGATTTTTGGATAAACACTCACTTTTAAAAAAATATAGGAAACTAGAACCTTCCTTTAAAAAAATGTTTAAATAAACGACATTTCCTTTTTGCAAAATGTACTTACTCAAAAGCAACAGAGCAAAATTATCAAAATTTATTTTACACAAAACATGTAATTTAAAAACTACAATTGTTCTCACATAAAGCAAATAACGCATAAATAAAAATATAGTTATATTAAAAAAAGAAAATTGAAGCTACAAATAGACACATGCGATATTCATATTTTTCAGAAAATTTTTAATAAATGTACACATTTTTTTTTCAAAATTACATTGTAGTCGTAAAATAGAACATCCTAACTATCAGTAAAAATATTTTTAATTCTTTCTGATCTAATTAAAATATATTAAAAAGAATCAGACGGAAACGATCCATGAGTAAATACATTAAAGAATACTGAAGCTTAAAATGTAGGTGTTTATTTTTAATGTTTTGTTTTGAAAATTATTTCGGTTTGATTATATTTGCAAAAATTGTTTGCATTTTACTGAAATAGCTCTAGATTTTGTAGGATCCGTAGCTATCATACATAGATTTGGTTTAAAATTTCATAAATTTGGTCAAAATACTACAGAAATTAACGTTATTATAAATATTTCTAGATAAAACGTTTAAAACTACCTTTTATTGTTCTCTATCGGGTCGCAGTGAATTATTTATAAGATAGTTGTGAGGCTAAAATGTTTGCCTTCGAAGGGACGAAAGTAAATTGCTTCTAAAGCGTTCCTAGATGTGATGCAATTACAATTACAAATTGCGAGCACTTTGGTCCAGCCGTTCCATTCAATTGAAAAAACATAAAACTGAAGTAAAAAAACCGTCCCACCCCATCTTTGTTCTCCTCCATAGACGCAGAAATTCCCAATTTGCCAAGGGTTGGGCGAACAGGGTCCCATTGAGTTGCAGAAAACAAGAAAACAGTTCAATTACACAAATTGACTTGAAGTAATCCACCTAAAAGGGCGTCGAGCGGAGATAAAATAAAAACGAAAGAATCTCGAGTAGATACCAGTGCCGCGTCCCGGCACAAGCCTTTCCCTTCAATCATTTCTTTCCTTGTGGCAATTAACCCTACTTGGAAACACGGACGGCGATTTAAGGTAATTTTCTTGTTGGCAGCCTCTTAAAGCACTTTCTATTAATCCCGACGCCTTAATCGCCCTTGTAGGAAGTGTCGAGCAACCGAGAAGGAAACAAGTCTGTTAATTAAGTCATCACAATTTTATTAGCAATTAATTAATTAGGTTGAGCTTTATGGGAGAGGATTAAAACTGACTCGCTCAGTTAATTGAAGTAGCTGTTGGATTTTTACAGTCTTATTTACATATATGCCAAGTACATGAAGCATTTATTCACTTATTAAGTAAGAAATCTCGGCATGGGTTTTCTTTAGTCCTTTCCATTCTTATGGAAAAAATAAAATACAGCAAAACACAATTATAGATCTTATGATTTAACAAGAAGAAGTACCCCAGATAAACAAATTTTGACAAAAAATTAAAAAGTATACCCAAGTTTTAACACCATTTTGGATTTCAAGATTTTTATTAATACCAAATAAATTAAATTAATAAAACAGTACATTATCTTAAATTTTGAAATTCTCGCATTATTTTCGAAATCAGCGTCAATAAAAACACCTACGAGCAACGTATTTGATAGCATTCATAAAGTATTCAGGTGTTTGCCTGACACCTATGGATTCTAGCACATACCTTTCACGATAGGACATGGTCACTGTAAGAAGACAGTCAAGTCTTTGTAGAAAGTTGCCTTCGCATTTTAAGGTAAATACAGTTTTTGATTTGATTTGGTCTTTATGAGGCCACTGCAATCAATGGGATTTTAATTAAATAAACTTCCAAAAGAAATTATTATATAACATTCTTTTTGTAGTTTTATATTCTAGACTGTGGCAATAAAATTGTTATGCGTTTTAGAGCTAATTACAAACAACTGACGCGTTTTAAAAAATACGAAAAAAAGTAGATTTGAATTTAAAGATGGTTTCGACGGTTATGGGTGCTATTCCCACTTTGGCTCCGGTCCTGCGCAATTCACTTTATACTTAGACTATGTTTTTTTCGTTTCAAAATATGCAAATATGAAAAAATGAAATGTGGACTGGTTTCCCTTAAATTCGATTTAAATAGAATATATTATTCATTTTTTTTAGTTATGTTTGAAATGTTTGGCAAGTCCGATGCCATCATTTGTTTGTCCTCGCAGTTATAACATTAATAAATGTGCTGGGAGTGGGGAGTTTGGATTCTAAATGAAATGTAAATTTCATAATTGGGAGTGTAAACAGCGCTGCCAAATGGTTGGTCTGTGCACGCCCTTTGCCTCTCCTCGGTCTACTCCGCCTCTTATTTACAATCAAATTTGTCTCTGCCATTATTTCCTTCGTTTTTCCAACAGTTTTGTTAGCTAATCAAATTCAACTCTGAAAGGGAGGTAATTTAATTAAATTATTTCGGACACAGGCATTTCGTTCGAACGATTGTTTACATTTCCACTGGCTGTGACTGATTCTCTATTAGCTTTGATATATAAAAAAAAAAGAGTGGAAAGGATAAAGATGGTTTCGTGTATCAACTTTCCGCTTTTAGATTCACCGTGAGATGTCGAAATATCGAAATACCATTTCCATTACCAAATCTTATGGAAAAGGGTTGTCTGTAACTTAGTTTAAAACGTACAAGGGTATTCCATACTTGCTCCTGTTTCTACGCACCCCGGGAGCGTGTGTGTCAATAATAAAATAATTTATGCTTATTGGTCCTGAGGGAAATATTCTGGCCTCTCGCTGACTAATTCAATCTGGAAAATGTCGGAATAAGCGGAAAAACATGATAACAAATTGTTCACAAGTTTTGAATTGAAATTGAGCTTACGTCAGTGTGTAACATTCACACACAAGTTTCGTAATTATAACGCATATTATAATTTAATCAGGACTGATGATATGAAGCATTAATCATTATTAAAAGAATCACCAGAATGATGGCATAGTTGGGATGTTTAGGAAAGGACGAAGCATTAACTTCCTTTATGTGGGTAATAAATAATGTTTGTTTAAAGATATCACCAGTATAATGGGTTTAAAAAAACATATCCAGCAAAATCTTTAATATTTCTGAATTAAATATGAAGGGATTTAGAAATACACATCTCGTCATACACATTTGTTTAAGCTGTATAAACTGCGATTTGAATATCAAATTCAAAAATTTTACTTTTTGCCAAAAAGAGCGGGTATTGAGAAAGGGTTGGAACTTTCATAAGAAGATTTTCACTTTGAATTACTAAAAAGCTTTTTAAAAAAACAAAATTAAAGTAACAAAAACCACTAATTTGATCGTTGAGGTAAAATTCCTATACGATTTCATTTCGAATTATCGTAAAATACGTTTGAAATTTTCTTGTGAGTTTTTTAGTAGTATATAAATTAAAAATTAGTCAGCTACATACAAAATGAACAAATAAAGAAAATTAAAATAAAAAATAATAATAAATAAATAATAATGATAAATTTTTTTTATACCGAAAAAAATACAAACTAATTTCAAAGAAGGTTTTTCTGTAAATCGCAATTTCCATAAAAAAATTAGAAAATATGGCTTCAATAAAAATTTAGATTCCTTTTACGAGAAATATTTTATTTGATTTGCTGCAAATGGGTTTAGTTTAGTGTTCATTTCTCCTTAATAGAGTCTTAAACCCCCGAATATATTTTATACTGTATTGATCTTTATGCAGAATGTTTATAAATATATTTCAGAAAAACGAGAGTCCTCAAGTCCAATAGATCTTAATGAAAGAACAGATAGCAGCAGTTCTCCTATACCACAAATGTGTCCTTCCCAACGTTTACAAAATGGTACTAACACGCATAATAGCAGTTCTATTAAAGACGCAGCTAGCAATTGCGGGAACGTGTCTAGTAACAATGGGACAACGAATAGCAGTAGCAACAGCAGTTCAAATAATTCTAACAAACAACGTCGGTCGCGTACTAACTTTACGCTAGAACAACTGAACGAGTTAGAAAGATTGTTCGAGGAGACACACTACCCGGATGCCTTCATGCGAGAAGAACTGAGTCAACGACTGGGACTTAGCGAAGCAAGAGTCCAGGTAATTGAATTACATATTTAATTAGCGGACACATTGAATTAGTGGAAATAAATGTCCACTTATGCCTCGGCAATGGAGATTAATTACTTCTTGTGCCGAACCTATAAGTCATTCGGACGTCCCTTGCCCCCCTTCAATCTAAGTGCGTACGGGAAGTGATTGCGGGTGGCACTAGAAGTGTTTGCGTAAATCGGTTTCGGATAGTGACACATTTATTTATGACTATTACTTGACACCCCGCCCAGCCATCTTTTAACTTTAGTCTTCTCGGCATAGACTAAGTAGGATCGTCACAAACTTGGTGTCATCCCTTGAGGATTGTGACGCTCCTTTCGTTAATATTCGAAACGTTCCCGGCGTGGCTAGGGAAGGTCTCGCAAGTAATCCCACCGCAAAGTGCACAGCTAAGTCGAAATAAATAAAAGTTCCCAGCTAAATGTTTCTCGGTGATTGATTACAAAATGTAACTTAATTTGCGTAAGTGATATCTGCTAGGGGACATAAATGCTTACATAAGATTGCGTCTCTTTGGGCTGTTGTGTGCCGAAATCATTCCTCCTCAATTTCACTTAATGAAAGATCTTTCTATGCCAAGAAGATTTATGAAGTTCTACGATCAAATTAAAGCATAAATCACACAAATACGATTCTAATCATTTATTAAGGATAACTACGAAGTTGAGTGATGATAGAATGAAGGGTCATTTCCAGCTCGTGACCATTTACCTCCTTTGCACGAAACTAAGCTACAGACACCATAATATACGAAACTCAAGAGATTCTAAGGAACGAAAGAAAACTTTTTTTTAAGGAATGTTTTCGGCTACTTATATCGTTTTTATTAGCCGTTTATCGTTTTTACCGATCTCAAAATCTGAAGTAGCTTTTAGTTATTTATTAATATTATTTATGTAATAACAAGTATCCGTGTAAAATTCTATAAAACAATAATATTTAGATGAATTATTTGATTGTTTTTATTTTGCTTTGTTGATGAAAAAACAAAAAAGTGTGATGTGATCATATGATGTTTTATAATCCTAAAATTCCTTTAGATATCTACATAAATTCAGATAGGAATTGATTATTCTTTATTATATAAAAGCAAAGTATTTGGAATATACGCGTATATACTGCACAATAACGACATTAAAATAATGAAGGAGGCTCTATAAATCGCAAGTATGCCAGAATAAATGTTTCTGTCTAAATGTAACCTCTGCGTACATCACGGCTTCCACTGACCAGTCGTAAATTTTCATAAAACTGGGCAAGACCGCCCGAAGGGATCCAATTCGAAACGAATAAAAAATCTTTGGAAAGGAAGAAACAAATCTTCATACAGTGGCTGGCTACGGAAATGTACATTTAACTTTTATCCTAAGGAAAATTGCAGAAATGGTGATAAAATTCAGGAGACGATAAATTTCACTCGAACTTCAACCCTCTTACACCTTTCCTTGCAATCGTCAGTAACTTAAACTTACACTACATTCTCCTGACTCTTGAAAAAAAAAACAAAGTCTGGATTTTCTGAGGCGGATCCTTGCATTTCTTCGCATCCCATGTACAGGAAGGTATGGAAGGTCACGTGGCGGGGAGAAGGAACACATGCGCGTAAAATTTATTTATTATGCCCCAGAAGATGGACACAAATTGGGAAAAGTCGGCTAATATCACTGTCTACTCGTGTATTATAGCGAATTTCAGTTGGACTCAAGACTTCTGAGAGCTTTTTTTAGTTTCTGTCCCTCTCAGAACGGTCTGTGATTTACGAGACAAGTTGAAATGATTTACGTTCGGACAGATTAGACAAGTTATGTTTACATACGAAATAGCTAATCCAATTACTACATGCTCCTCTTCATCCCTTGCAGGTCTGGTTCCAGAACAGAAGGGCAAAATGCAGGAAACATGAAAATCAAATGCATAAAGGTGAGTGGATGATTAAAATGACGATGGGTCGTTACATACATTCATACATTCCCATTTTTTATGTTAAAGAGTCCCTTGAATTGTCATTATTTGTTTATTATAATTTTCGTTTGTAATCATCAGTCCCGGATTTGTGTTTTTTTTAGAAATCGTTGGTATTCCATTCGGGAATTCGTTGATCCTGTTTTTTCACGAAAAAAAAAAAAAAATCCTCACGTACACAAAAGAGTAACAAAATTTGTTTCCGCAAAAAATAGACGACTGTATTCACATGTTGTCATGTTTGTCAGCCAATTTGTAAGTGTAAACAGAAATGTTAACATTTTGATTAAAACCAACCGCTAAAATGCACTGTGACTGAGTGGGAGTCCCATCCCGTCCCGACTCTTTTTCGCCCCCTCTACGTGAAGTTACGATGCATGAGATAAAACAGGGTGAACAAACAGAAGAATCTGACCCAATTGCCGGTGCTTATTTAATCCGCTTTTGTTGCCTTATACTATAGGGGAAAATATACTACTTGAAACTATATTTTTATAGTCCTCCGAGGACTTAACACCCATGCCAAGTATGAGTTAATCATTCTGGGATTTATTGTGATTTATTTGTTAACCATTTAATACAGGTTTTCATGAATACACTTTATTCAATTTAGCCGGTGTCCCTAGCAACAACCCTCGTCAGCACCCCTGTAGATAGTCCTGTCCCGTTTAGTGCGACACCCTTGTGCGGCCAGCTCTCTAAATTGTAATTTGTTACTCAAACAACGAGGCATTGTTTTTAAGTGCGCCCTCGGTATATAATTCAATTATTTTATTGCTCAGTCTGTTATACTATGCGAGTGTATACTGTGCCAGGTTTATGGCCTTCTAGAAGGTTATAAAAACTGCTGCCAAGCGACTATTATGCCGGTTTAAGCCATGTTTTAAGTCTTCACTTATATAATAGTATAAATGTGCTTTGGGGATCTACTAAATTAGATTTATGTAATACTTGCTAAATTTTACTTATTATTTTTGTTCAATGCTGTAACGTTATTCCTAGAATCTTAGTCTTGTTTTATAAAAAAATTATTAAGCATTTTTGAAAGACTGTTATTTTATTCTATAATATATGGATTTATTTTAGAAAAGTCGATTTTTTTACCACCAGGTGTACATACATACGTTACTCCTATACCTCACTTACTAGCCTGAGTTTTTTGTGCAAGTAAACTGGAGTTCCTAGGCATATTTTTATTCTAGTAAATAAATATAGTTTACTGAAAATAATACTAATTCTTCTAATTTTTCCCTATAATTTCTTTTTGTTTTTTAATTATGTGTTAAAAATAAAACAGTGACCTAAAGTAATGAATTAAAAAAGAAAACCGAATCATAGAATCATCATCTCACTTTATGGCTTGTGGTAAAGATGGGATCATTCTAGAATTGCACAACTGACCAGTTATAAACTAGTCGAAATTTGTAGACAGATAAGCTTGGATTTTTCTCGAAAATCTAACTTCCATTAAATATGAAGAATGAGCAGAGTTTTCGCCTAAAACTGATCTCCCTTCGCTTCGTTTAATCTCAATTCATCACGACGAAGTTGCGCGATTTGAATAAACAACCAGAAAATCTCATAAAATGCAATAAAAATTCACTTACCATAATTCAATTCGGTTACCGCCTTCCGTACCCGTGTGGGGCACGAAATATATTAACTCATTTTTAACCGCACACTTTTCCCCCATCAGACGGAGACTGATCTGATTGCAGGATTTCCCTTTTGCCCTGGAACCTTCCTTGACCCTACGCTTGCAATACAAGGACTGATGTTAATCAATTTGATGTTGTTGCGAACAAGTACAATCCATTCAGCCCCATTTTGGAACCTTCTCCCGCCGGCACCAGGCTACGCTTGTTTAACCTTAAACCTTGTTCTCCCCTGTTGTTTCGCCTTCTCTACGTCGTTATTTTTTATCTGCTCACAGTTTCCTCTTTTAATTCAATTTTTATTTGTTTATTTATTTAGTAGACGGCTATAAAAGAAACGGCTATAGGTGTTCGGCGCTGCTCAAATGGGGGCTCCGCCGATTGCCGCCAAATAGACAAGCCGGGCTCTATTAGGTGCGATGCGTGTTTGAAAAAGGTCCATGCCGGAGGTTGGCAAGTGAGAAGAGCGTATATCCCAGAGAAGTTGCAATGATCAAATCGAATTCGCTACAATCGGTCTGATAGGGCTAGAATTGCCCCATTAACGTCCTATAAGACAATTTCGCCTGCATTTTTAAGCAGTGTGTTTTATGTTGCGCAAAAACGTGCTTTATAAAACATTCCGGCTGTATTTGCACCTGCTTTACGAGTGCTTGTTGCACATTCAGGAGAAAACGTTAGTGCAATCAACAATGTTATTGTTCTAACAGGTGAAATTGAAATAGAACATTTAGAACCATTTTCATACCTCTATGTAGCTTAATTTTCTCAATTTAGTATTATGTTAACCCCTTTGTAGTCGATGGCCTAAATGCACGTTCTTTCCCAATTCTATTTCTGATTGCTGATGAGTCAGGTTATTTTATTATCTGTTTTAACATTTAAAATCTTTTAACAATCTTATATTTTGAAGCAAACCTTTTATTACTGTTTTGAGAATAAAGGTTCAAAACAACAAGCTGTTGAATATTTGTTTTAAGCTTCTTCACCCAAAGGGTCGTACTGAATTCTATTATTATCATTATAATGCCCGTCCCTGCATAATATTCATAAATGGGGTCGAAAAAAATTGCTTCTGCTACTTAGATTGAGCACATATGTATTTTTAAAACCGTGACTGATCCCCTTTGGTTTTAGTTTGGAACATGTTCTGTACCGCTTACATAAAATGTAATATAATCGTATAGGTAAATTCGTCCAAGAGAAATTCACAATGATTATTTATTTCAGCAGTAGATAATTTTCAATTTTAGGTACGAAGCCCTCAAAGCAACTTACATTGCAACTTACATCACTTGTTTAGACGCCTTACTTTATTGGTTTTTGTTTTAATTAATTTTCAATATTAGAAAAGTGTGTTAAAGTAGTAAATTTAATTTAATTTAATTTAAAAAAAGTTACTATTTTATGGTCCAAAATTGCAATTTATTTCCTATGTCGCTGTTAAGATGCACAATTAGAATTTGTCATACATCAGAATTGTTTTACATAATTTTGAATTAAAAGAATAAAATTTTCGAAGCTATAATTAATTAACTGTTAAGTGATAAATTCTCAGCTCTGATTCCCATCAATCAATCTCGACATTTTGCAAGAGAAAGGATTACGCTTTTATAGGGGATTTGTTATTAGCTTAATCACTTTTTTCCCGAGTTCATTGCTGGAGTTAAGCTTGTATATCCTTCTCTTAGTGAAACGTGGGTTCATCAAATTACTGTAATGGGACTTTCCTGGTGCTGTAAATGTAATAAAATGAATAAAGCTTTGTTCACCAAGGTGGGAGGGTAAAATGTGTTCCCAAGAGTATAATTCTCTGCTTTTCAATTTTGCTTGTTTCTTGGAAAAAAAAATCTCTCTTATTAGATTATGTACCCCTCTTTTTATGTTTTAGCTGGCATCCTTCTGACAAGTCACAGTCCACCTGTTTCAACTCCACTCGAACCATGTCGAGTTGCTCCTTACGTTAATCTTCCAGCTCTCCGTAGCACAAGTAATTCTTCGAGTTCTACCAATGGTAATGTTCCTCAACACTTTAGCACATCTACAGCGGCAGCGTTTTCAGCATTTGATCCTGCTATAATTTCTGCAGCACACCAGGTAAAATTTTATCTAAAACGATTTATACCATTTAAGTATAACATTGCATTTTAGTATGCAGCAGCTATCACTAATAGTAGTTCAGGCCTTTTTCCAATACCGCAATATCCTTTAAATCTAGCCGCAATTGCTGCAGCACATAGTAAAAATTCAAGTATAGCTGATCTTCGACTTAAGGCCAAGAAACACGCCGAGGCTTTGGGCTTAGCAGAAAATCCTGCGTAATGCTCACTCTTATCTTATATTTTAAACTGGAACAATAAAAATTATCGTAAATAATAGTCCTATTAAATTTTGTCTATCAGTTTTTATTATTCTTTTTCGAAATAGCACGTTATTTTTAAAACCAATGGACGTCGTGCAATTTTGTGAAATAAAAATGACATTTTATATTCATTATAAGATTTTCGTTTATTTTTGATAATTATTATTACGTTACTTGGGGTCTGGAGAAAATTCAGTAATAGTATTAATAAAACGCAATTATAAATTTTAGCGAAGTAGACATATTTGATTTTGAAATTCTGAAAACCTTCGAATTCATCAAAATTTAATTAATTGTTTGCTCCTTTTACAGGTACAGTATCCCCTTTTTAAATTTACTTTATTTAAATTCTTCCGCAATTTAATACCCGTATTTTCTGTTATAATTTAAACCAAACATCCTAAGTTTGAGAAGTCCAAAACTATTAACCAGTGAACGCAGATGCTAGGCGTTTTTTTTTGTCCTTTAGCATAACTATAGAATCTAGAATAAGATTTTGTTATACTATTATAATAGAGCACATCAGCGTTCCTGTTGCAGCAGGTAAGTAGAAAGTAGATAACCGACTTTCGTAAAAAAAACAGAACATTTTGAAGTTATTTTAAAGAATTTAGAAATCAAATATACTACATTCGTTATACTTTACTTTGAAATGTATTTACAAAATATTTGGGATGGAACACATTGCCACCATTACTCATACCGTTTTGTTGTACTTCGACATTGTGATGACTTTTTACGATCAATTTATAAACGGTTTAATTTTGACAAATTCTTTTTAAAAATATCCATTCTTGATCAAGTTATTTCGTTAAGTAAAAGTTTGGTACTAGTACTTTGCTTAATCCGTGTATTTATGATTAATTATGATTTAAATGTCTGCTTTATTACAGAAATTCATTATTCAAAATAGTTTAAAATGTTAATTAACTTGATGTAACTAATTCATGAAGAGCGTAATAATGTCGAAGTATAACAAATTTCAATTCACTTGATATCTCCAGAAATATTTTATGCATAATAAAAATATAAGAAAAAAATTCATAGATTAAAATTTGTAAACTGTTTAATCGGTCTATGATGTACTGAAAAAGAAATTTTCCTTGCATGTAAGTAAGAAATCCATATATAAAAAAATTTAATAAGTATGCCTGTGACGCTGCATACTATGAAAATCTGAATCAAAAAATTTTTCACCTAAGTGAATTCACTTTCTAAAATAAAATTTCGTATGATTTTTTGTTCACAGGGATGTGATATAAATTTTTTTAAAAATATTTTTATGATGTCTTTTCGACAGTTTTATCCGAAATTTTATTATACTTTTTGGCTTTGAAGTGATGGAATAATATGAAAATTCAATAATGCGTTATCAATGTTAATTAAAAGAAGCCTGTTCCTGAGTGCAGTGTAGTGATTTTGAAATTGAATTCTGCATACAGACAGTGATGCATTTTTCATAAATAGAAATCATTCATTTTAAAATATTTAAATCATAAAAGAAATTTTTATTACACCTGGATAGACGTACATGGAACTTTTACTTATATGCGTACGATCTGTTGAAAACTCTTGATGATAATTGGAATATAATTTTTGCGAAATTACATATAAGACTAAACGACTGCGAGTAGATATTTTATACTTTGCATGGAAACAGAGACCGTGCTTTATCCCTTTTATTATTCGCAACATTAAACAGTATACGATAAAAGAAATGTTGTGAATAAATACTACTACGATAATAAATATCGAATATCTTTATAGAATTAATGTAAACTATTTTCCAATGCTTAGTCGAATAAGTAAATATTTGTAAATATAATTAAAGACAACTGGAAAACTATTAAAAAATCTGTGATTCTCCCCTTCTATGTATGAAACTGTTGACTTCATCTTAATAAATGAATATCATGAAAGCAGATTATTTTATTTTCACGAATTCTGATACCTAAAATTGCTTTAATCCCAGAAGAATCTTTCTCACAGAAATCAATATAAGTCTTTTCACCTTATTAGCTGAGAAGGTGCTTCAAATGATATTAGTGTTGGACGTCGCAACCGAGGAATACCTTAGTAAATTCGTCATGACAAGTTAATCAAATCGCATCAGGAGTGATTTCTTTGCGGAATCAATCTTTCTGAAAAAGTCCCAGGAGAGTATTAGTTATATTGGGAACCATGACCCGCGAAAATATTCGGGTCAAATCAATGAATTTGAGGGGCATGCAGTGAGATGGTCACTCCTGATTCGATGTAGTTTTCAAATTAAATTTTTATCTACGGGTTATTGTCTCCGATGTTGAGTTGTAAGGATATTTTAATGGTAGTAGGATGCTTCATGAAGGAAAAAGAAACAAACGAAGAGCTGTTCTTAATTTCTATAGATAGATTAAAGCATTACACAACAGAACACGTAATACAAAGTATTTTATTTAACCCTTTCTGAGAAATGTGATTTTGTTTAAGGAAAAGTTAAATATCTTCTCTGTCATTCTTCAGACAAGGCTCTTATAGAGAACATTTAAAATTACCGAAAAACGACTTATTTAAAATTATAATTAAAAATAACTTCATGTGGCAAAATAATGGGTAAATCAAGGAAATAACAAGAAAATAATTGAAAAATTGTGAAATAAGAACAAATTAATGAAATAGAAATAAATAAAGAACACATTATAAATCGTTAAATAGTTTCATCTCTGTTTGCTCGGCTTACTCTACTTTTATTATTATTGCTTAACTCCTCCTCTAAAAGGTGGTATATAGTCTATATTACTTTGGAAAGCCTATGCTTTCAAATTATGAGAGAATTTCTAAAATCACTTCATTACTTTCTATTATTAACTCGAACAAACTTACAATTTCACAAAATAATTTTCTTTTTTCATATATTAATGTGGATTGAAAATATTTGCACATTTATTTTAAGGTCTTTTTTGCTTTTTTCTTTAGATTTTAATTTTTTATAATTCTTAAAATATGTGTTAAAATTAATTACTGCTCCGTAGTTAAAACTTGGATTTACTCACAACTGAACTGCCAAGTAGCGAATAATCATAGGTGTTGTTTCACAGGAATTCTACTACCAGGGTGTAGTTTCTTACATATTTTTATACAATCTATTCCAAAATCTATCTGGCAGCTGACATTTAAAGTCATAATTTGTCAAGTCGGTTGTTTTTATGGATTATTAGAGCACAAAAAGGCCGGAACAATGGATTTGTACGACGATTTAGACACTAAGCAGCGAGCAGGTCAAATTGATGGATGGTCGTCTGGAATTAAAATGTTGCAGACACAACTAGCAATAAAAAAGGCTACTCTACCGCCCCCGAGAAGAGATCCTCCAAAGAAAGCACTCGTAGGGAACTAATGAATCTGTGAACAGATTACCCTTGTAAAGACAAACTATTATATTTTAGATGACACCAGTTAGTCTAAAGACGAAGAAGAACACAGAGGATGATATATTCCAGATGAGAGCGAATCACGATAACCACCATCCACCGCCAAAAGTACAAACGACGACAATCGCCCAGCCGCTGCAGCCCATTGTAACAGATGGGAAAGTTAGTGACTACGATTGGGATGTTATAGATGAATACGATCCGCTGTGGCCCAATGAATACGAGAAGCTGGTCAAAGATAAAAGGGAAAAGGACGAGAAAAGAGATTTACGAAAAGACGATCGGGACCGTGATCGGGATCGCAAAAGAAGGTCGAGCCGGTTTGGAGGAGACGAGTCCCCTCCGCCAGGCAAATTCCCAGGTTTTGCAAATAGAATGACAGAAGAGGATTCATACACAAGATCGCCACCTGCTGGACAAGTTAGATCAGGTGGTGCTGCGATAGCACCACCTCCTTCCCTGCAAGAAGGAAGTTCAAATAGCAATTCAAGCGACAGGTATGGTCAGTTAAAAGATAGAAATTTTTATTTAAATATTGTTTATTTATAGCTCGGCCGTGACCATTCCATATGGAGCAAATTCTGTAGCTGCTAAGATAATGGCGAAGTACGGTTTCAAAGATGGACAGGGCTTGGGAAAACAGGAACAGGGTATGTCTATGGCATTGCAAGTTGAAAAGACTTCTAAACGCGGCGGCAGGATTATTCACGAAAAGGAATTGATAATGCCTCCGCCACCTGTCGTACCTAGTCCTCCGATTATGGAAGCAGCACCTAAATCGGAGCCTAGTATAACAGAGATTATGAAATCTCCGAGCAAAGTAGTTCTGCTGAGGGTAACATTAGCAATCTCCCGCTAGAAATAATTTAAAACAAAAAAATTGTTCTACTTTTATAGAATATGGTTGGACCTGGAGATGTGGATAGTGAACTTGAACCTGAAGTTAAGGATGAATGCAACACAAAATATGGCGAAGTCATCTCGGTGGTCATTCATGAAATCAGTGGAGTTGTTCCAGAAGATGCGGTCCGGATTTTCGTGGAATTCAAAAGAATCGAAAGCGCTATAAAAGGTAATTTGTTCTTTGCGTATTTCAGTTTTATTACCTTAAAACTTTTCTTCCAGCTGTTGTAGATCTAAACGGTAGGTTCTTTGGAGGTCGTCAAGTTCGAGCTGGTTTTTATAATTTTGATAAATTTAAAAACTCTGAGTTAAATGAATAAAATTAGTAAAGACAATTGCTATAGAGGTTATTATTTTAAAATGCTCAGTAGTCGCTAACTTATCAATTTTTTTTTTACTTTGATACGATAAAATTTGTCACCCTTTAATAAAAGTTTTATTTATTATTGAAAACAGCCAAGTTGGACAAAAAACCACACTTGAGTGATGCTTCAATTTTCTTCTGTGAAATTATCATTTTGCAATTAATAAATAATTGTTTCTGCAAATTTTAATACCACCAATTTAACCGACGAAATGTATTTAAAAAAACGGAGCTACATTTCACATTTTTGTAAATTTATGTACTATGAACTTGAGATCTTGACTACATCACTTCCTGTTTCAGATATATGAAACTATATACGTTAGTTACACAGGTTAATAAAATATAAAACAAAATTTGTAAATATGGAATGTACAAATCAGGAATGACTTCTTTCCAGAAAATACTTTCAATATAAATCTTAAAATTAAATATTTTTATGACTAAAATTTGTCTCAAGTGTAATTGTTGTTCCCAGGATCCAAAGCACCAGTGTCGGTATCTTTAATACTCGGATCAGCAATGGACATTTTTGGATTGCAGGTGAATGAAACCGTAAGCGCATATCTAAAATATAAAAACTATTAGGGAAATGTGTTAAATAGTATGAATTACATGTAACCTAGTGCCGGAAGCAACTTTTTCAACAAAGTGTACATTTTCAGCTCCAGAGGTAAATCCACTCACTCGACCGCGCACAGGTTCGATAGTCATATTCACTTTTTTATCAACAAATATAAAACGACCTCCCGTAAAATCTTTTCCATAGTCTGTGAGGTAGAGGAGGGATGTGTAATGGAATGCCTCGTAGGTTTCCTGCAGATGTTAAATTAGCTTATTTAATGATGTTTCTGATTTTACATACCTTGTCTACATGTGGGTGCCAATATTCGTCGTGAATAGTCTTAGCAGGTGCATTTGTAATTCTGGAGAAGAAGGTGGGGTATGTGAGGTATAGAAAATTCTCGTCAATTCTAAACTGCTTGGCAATAGCCTCTTTTATTTTCGACTTTACGTCCTAAAGAAATAAGAGAAAATAAACGTTCGAACGATTTTACTATATGTCCACTTACTTTATACACCAATAGGTGGTCTTTCTTGAAGATATCCTTTCCTTGTGATATATTGTATATATTCACGAAATGCTTCCCTTTGCTCAGTGCACCTGAATTTAAATCTAAAATTGAAGCGCCGCCAGAAGAACCACCTAACGCCATGCCATTTTTGGCTAATTCAAGGAGCATTTCAACTTCGTGTACATCAATTAATCTATCGTTAACAAATCGACCGCAAAATGATGGTACACATTGCGGAAAATGTTTCACCTCCTGTAGGTATGACGGTGAGCAGGTGATATTTTGAAACCGGATTAGATTACGTTCCTGTGTTGTGGCGAATTTCTTTTCTTTCTCCTTATTCGCGAAAAAATACACAACGACCATAACACAGAAGACTACAACCGTTCGAGTCCATATTCTGTGAAGTGTCGGCTTTGTTGCAGAGCTAGTCGTACTGCAGAAATATTTCTATGATCAATTGATATAGATCATAACGAAGTTGGTAGGGTAAAGAAATGAAATAAACTAAAAAAAAAAACATGTATAAAATCCTGGCGTATGAAATTTTCTAAAACCTCCTGTAGCATAAGCCAAGTCCTTTTCTTTAGAACTTTTTGCAACTTAACACAACACAACGTTGAAAATATTTAAATTCAACTTGATATTGATTATCGATTATTTAAAGGTGCTCGTAGATCCAATAGAACCTCATCTTAGAGCCAAGTGCATCAAATAGCAAAGCCCCAAAAACAATTTATTATATAATATTGTATTTTTCTCTAATTTTTGTCTATGAATTGTCCCAAACGATTAAACCAGGCTAAATTGAATCGATTCTTTAAATTAATTGTGTATTAATGTCGGCTCGTTTTAAACTACTTATACTTTACGCACAAATATAATATTTTTTTAACAGACTTACAAAAGTGCTATATTTTTATATTATTTCTTTATTTCGTATCTATGAATTTTAAATAGTAGACGAATTACCAAGAAACTCTTGGTAATTATTTTTAAATAGTCAACAATTTCTGTTTACAATAAATATGACCACTACTTCATACTTTGACGGTATTTACTTAAAAAAAAAATAAAGCTTTAGATAAATGTAAACAAGTTTTGAGCAAGTGGAAGGGTTCCTTAAAACGCCTCACCTTATTTTGCGTTTACCCTTTTTGATTGGTTTTTCGTTACCGGCGATACTCTTCCTAATATCTTTAATTTCTATCTTCCTAGGTCGAACGCCATCAATCAACTTCACCATAATTTCTGCCTAAAACAAATTGTGTACACTTTCTGCAAAACAGAGAACAATAAACCCTCTGACAATTCATTCAACTCTAAAGCCCTTCGCTTCGACCTTAGAACATTGACTTCTGAACGACTGCAGTGCCAGAAACATAAAACGTGTTAACTTTTTGAGTTGAAGCGCTGTCAAAATCATATGGGCACGACATTTGGCTTTATATGCCTGTTTATTTGAGATGCACTTTGTGTATTTTATATTGCGATTTAAATAATTTAGACAAATATGACAGAAAACAATAGCGTAAGTGGTGACCTATTGATAGCTCTTAGAGCGCCTGAATGTTCCCTGTGCAATGTTTTCACCCACGATTTCTTCAAGGATACTGAAACAGAGAGCTCGGAGGAAGAAATCGAACCAAAGCTTAAATACGTTCGCATCGGAAATGATCTCCAGACTATACTCAATAAAGACGCTGTCAGTTGCGTGGCCGTGCATCCTAGGGTTTGAAAGCGAATAATTTCTCCGTAAGCAAGATATTGTACCTCTCCCACTTTCTAGTTTCTTATTTTCGGAACGTTCTTTGGAGGTGTTCACCTCCTAGACCATCAAGGGAACTCGGTTGAATCATTCCTCAGTAAGCAGCATTTCTCTCACACTATAGCTGTGAACCAAATTTCTGTGGACCCGCGAGGAGAATACGTAGCTTCCTGTTCAGATGATGGCAAGGTATGTCTCAGAAAGCTCGGGAATCTTTTTCAAGCTGTTTTTTTGTAGGTGATTATTTCTGGGTTGTACAGCAGTGATAACAATCAGAAATTCGATGTCGGGAAGTTTGTTAAATCGATTGCTTTAGATCCAGACCCAAGGGTTGGTTCTGGGAAGAGATTTATTGTCGGTAGGATGGCAGTGTTTCTTTATGATCATTGAGATTAGTTTTCACAACCAATTCTAGGCGACGATAAATTAACTTTATATGAAAAAGCCTTCCTAAAAGGACTCAAATCTACGGTGCTAAGCGAATCTGAAGGCTTCGTATCTGCCATTGCCTGGAGTGGACAGTTCGTGGCGTGGGCTAGCAATTTGGGCCTTAGGGTATACGACTTGAATGAAAAATGCTCTCTTGGACTTATCAAATGGGAAGAACCAAAAGGGTAAATGTTGCTTCCATTAAAAAACTTTTATTATTCTTATGCTACATTCCCCTAGCTCAAAATTGGAAAGCTATCGCTGCAACTTGCGGTGGTCGAACTCTACAACTTTATTAATAGGATGGGTAGATACAATCCGTATCTGTATAATAAGAAAACGGAATGCAATTGAAGTTTCTACCAAAGATTTGCCAGGATTCATTGTTGATCCAAGTAAGCACTAGTCTGATGAGTTCCCCACAATATTTAACTTCTAATTTAACTTTTTTAGTATCGACATTCCAAACAGACTTTTACGTGTGCGGTGTTGCCCCAATGGAAATGGGAGACCAACTAGTCGTTTTAGGATATCCAAAAGAACGAGATGCTGAGAATAACAAGGCTATGCGACCAATTCTTTGTGTTTTGCAGTATAAAACCAGTGACTACAATGAGATTTGCACCGATAGCTTGTCGCTGAGAGGGTACGGTAATTTTCTTTTCTAGGAGACAATAATGCGAATTGCACGTTTGTAGGTATCAGGAGTACAAAGCGAATGATTATCACTTAGACTGTATAATAGAGGAAAATCGGTACTTTATTGTTTCTCCTAAGGATATTGTCGTGGCCAGTCTCTACGAAACTGATGATCGTGTGAAATGGCTCATAGAACACAAGTGAGTAAATATGAATTTTATATAATGTAAATAATCAATTTGTGTGGCTGTGTTCTGTAGACTGCGAAGTTTAAAATGAATTCTTTCACAAACGTTTCTTATCTTCCTGTTAGCTGTGCAAATGAACTCTGTACACAATTTTTTTTTGCTTTATCTGGGTATAGGAATTTTTGGTGCGAAAACAAGATAAATATCGCTCTATGAATATTACGAGAGTTTGCAGCCGAATTTTATTATATCTTTTAAATATTGGAAAGCAAACGTAAATTGCTTTATATTTTTTTTTCTTCAAATTCGAAGACGTTAAAAGGATGAAAATTGGTGTTGTTTTTTTTGAAATGTTTGATCTTAGAATTGTTTTTTTTATATTGTATTTAAAGAGATCTTACAAAAACAAGGAACTGAAAAGTATTAAACGAACATTCTATAAATAGTTTGCTTTTCTCGGCTCTTAAAACAACCGGGAGTCTTTTTAAGGAACGCTGGTTTTTTCTATTTCAGTGAATCAGTCGAGTTATCTAATTTATATTAGTGCCATAATTTATCTGGTCCACTTTTAATCTTTTCTCTTTAAAAAGGATTCAAATTAGAAAACATCAAATGCCTTACAAGATTTTATTTATTACATTCTTAAATTTTTCCAATACAATTCGAGAAAATATTTGACCATCCTTAAAAATGCAGTCAATACAGAGGAAGGGAATTAAGGCAATTAAGACTTCCAAGTTTTGAAGAGACAATTGTTAACTGTTATGAAATTTAATCCGTTGGCAAATCTGACTAGAATGCGTGAGCTTATAAATATTGGATTACTTTCTACCTATAGTACTGGTTATTGGTTCTAAATCTAGGCAAGACTATCACAACATTTATTGGCAGATTTCTTCCAATTGTAGTGATACTCTGCGGGTCTTTTCATCAGTTTCTCATTCGTTGATTCGAATGTACAAAATCTGCCCTCATATAAATCCTGCATTTGTTCAATTGTCCTTTTATGAAGGACTATATGGTGCTTACCGCACTTTCGTGGCATGTATCCTGTATCAAATCGCACATCATGTCTCCTATAAACATTCCTTAATGGAGAAACCCATGTTCCTAGGGAAATGTCTTCGCTAACGTAGGAACTGAGCAGTCTAGAGTTATGATCTATGTACTCCGCTATCGTTCGACTGATGATATATCCCCCGCCGAGAGCATACGGTAGGTATCTGTCACATAAACTGAAGTGCGTTTCCTTCCATTGACCTTTTGTTTTGATCTGTGCTCTACCGTTGAAGAATCCCCAGTATAGTTCGGGCAGAGGCTGTTCCTTATATTCATTTGTCCTCCTTATAAGTTTCCTATCGTAGGAGACGAGCTCATTGAGCAAGAAGTCTAACTTTACATACGTGTCGTCGTCTGTTTTCAAAATATAATTGAAATTGTGATTTCTTACTACTGACTCAATGCTTAGCAGAAGTTTTGTTGTCAGGTTCGAGTAATTATCCTCCAAATCGTGGAGCAGTAGCAAATCTTGATAGCTTTTCTGTTCTTTGTAAATCTCTGCCTTTAAAGCTGTACTCAGCTGCTTAGTGCCGATGACAAAGAAGTGTTTTGTACGTATATCCCTTCTGTTACCAATTCCATTCTCATTTACATTGGTCATCCAATCGAGGAAGAGCAGAAAACGATTTGCCTGTTCGGCGATTGTTTCTGGCTGCAGAAATCCCTGGTCATCGTACTCCGGCAGATAAATATTATCCTCAGGGTAGTACGGTTGTCGTAGAGGTTTTCCGAGTTTTAGCCATGTGTCTCTTATAGTTTGACGCCGTTCAAAATAGCTTGGAGCCGTTAGGATGAGAATGATTAGAAAAATCCCATTGTGTTGATCACTTCGCAACGCTGGCTTTGTGGAGCATTTATCGATATTCGTTAACGTTGTTGTGAGGAAACAGCCGAAAAAGAATGCAAACATAGCACTAAATAGGGTGACTAAGTTATTTAATCGGCGCATCATGCAGAAAATTTGGGGTTTTTCATTCAGTTTATTTTGTAAGTTTATCGCATTATCGATAATATTCAAGACATGACAACCAATTTGACGTTCACTAATTACACCACCAGTTGACAGTCAACTGCTTCAATGCTACTGCAGCGCTGCGACATTAAGGGGAACTACAAAATCGGGAAGTCGTTATTTATATTTCGTATTTCCGTCTCAAATGCTTCAAAGTCACTGTTAAAAATAAGATAAAACTTTGTATACCATATTAATAAACATTTGAAGACAATGTAGTGCATTACGGATGTAATATCGCATAAAAACTGCACAAGGTTTTGTTTTTTCCGATTTGAGATGTTAACATTCCCTTATAAATTAATGGAATTTTAAAATTAGAAAAATTCATAAAACTCGAGTTTTATTCGATAGTTAGAATTGTTGAAAAAGAAATAAAACCAACAACTAACATAAAACCGTATTTATTATTATTAATTTTACAGAAAATTTGAACAAGCTATGGAAGTAATATCAGCAAATGGTGGTTCTTTACAAAGAGTGGCAAGGTAAACTAAGTTCAATATTATAACATGTTTTTGAATTGGAGTTACTTTAAGGCTTTACTTGGATCATTTATTACTTCTTAAACAATACGAAGAAGCAGCAAAACTTTGCCTTCGAGTATTTGGTAATGATAAAAAACTCTGGGAAGAGGAAGTTTACAAATTCGTTAAAGTCCAACAGTTGCGATCTGTTAGCGCTTATTTGCCCCGAACGAACGATTGCAAATTAAATCCTCAAGTTTACGAAATGGTGCTTTATGAATACTTGAAAAAAGATATCAAAGTGAGTTAATTTCAAATACAATCTCACTTACATAATTTTCAATAATTTTAACAAATCAGGGATTCTTAAATCTAATCAAGGAATGGCCTCCAATTTTGTATAATACCTCCGCAGTTATTAATGCGATTCTCGATAATTTTAATGCAAATTATGGTAATGAATTGCTAGAAGCATTAGCGATTTTATATTCACATGAAAAGAAATACGACAATGCTCTTCAAATGTATTTAAAGTAAGTAATTTCATCATTTTTTGGAGGCATGATAAGATATTAAATTTAATTTTAAAGGCTTCGTAATAAAGACGTTTTTGACTTGATTAAGCAACACGACCTATACAACGCCATTCACCAACTCATTATTCCATTGATGCAATTAGATCCAGAAAAAGCAATTTCCATGCTTATAGAAAAGGATAAAATTCCACCGAGTGTTGTTGTGCAGCAGCTAGAACAGAAGCAGGAGTATCTTTTCCTGGTGAGTTTATTAAAGATATATTTTGTCTTCGAAGGCAAAAAAAATTGTTTAAGGCCATATACCATTACTTATTACTAAACTTGCTTACACACAAATTAAATTAATACCAAAAAGCAGGGATCTGAAAATAGACCCTTGTAGAACATTACATTGTTACTAAATGTATTGCTAAATTAACAGTGATCTTGTAAAATAAGACAAGTCAATAGTTTTTAAATTTATACAATCTTTTTTTAGAAAATTTGTCGCATAGTGACTATTTTAATATAAGCGATTTGTTCTAGTATCTTCATGAATTGGACAAAGTGGATAACAGTGGAAAATATCACTGGAAACTTGTAAATTTATATGCAAAATTTGCCCCAGAAAAACTTCTTCCATTCCTTAAAACGTCGAATAATTATCCTATCCAAGAAGCGCTAGATATTTGTAGGCGTGAGCTTTTTTACCCAGAAATGGTATATCTATTAGGAAGAATGGGCAACACAAGAGAAGCCCTAAATATTATAACTCATAAGGTAAATGGGTTTACATACCAGTTTAGAGAAAAAAGAAAAACAATAGAGTGTTTCTTTTATAGCTTAAAGATATTCAAATGGCAATAAATTTTTGTAAAGAACACAATGATCAAGATCTTTGGAATGATCTTATAAATGAATCCCTCGAAAAACCTGAAATCATGACAAAACTATTGGACAGGATTGTTGGTTGGTTTTTCTTTTCTGTACAGTGTATTTCATTTTCGAAGATATTATACTAAATGTTTTCCAGGTTATGTGAATCCCGAATTTTTAGTGAATAAAATTAAGATAGGACAAGATATTCCTGGTTTGAAGACATCATTGATTAAAATGCTTTCTGATTACAGCCTGCAGGTATAGGATACATTTTCTGAAATTGAAGTATCTTTTGTTTTCTCAATTCTTTTGTTTAGGTCTCAATTCAGGACGGATGCAATGAAATTCTTGTGACGGATTATTTCTCTCTACAAGAGAGACTAGTGCGGTGTCATCGGCGTGGGCTATACGTTGCCCATGAGAACATCTGTGGACTATGTCGGAAGGAAATCATTGTGAAGGAGGCTCTCAAAACCGATATTGTGGTTTTTAATTGTAGGCATTATTTTCATGCAAATTGCTTACCTGATGAATTTGATATTGATAGCTGCAGCGTTTGCAAATCGAAAAAATAGATAATTTTTTAATATTTACGATGTTATATCTGCCTTATATACTTATATTTTATTTAGATGTTGGTTTTATTTTCGGCAATTACATAAAATAAGTAAAAGTTCGCTAAATTTCAATTAATCCATTTATTTTACAATCCAAATTTTTATAAAGACTTAATAAAATATGGTTAGCCGGCTCTTATAAAATTTAGCTAGTTTTACAATAATGCAGGACTACACGGACCCCTATCTTGAACCCTACGAGATTTATTTAAAAGATATGGAGATCTTAAGCCAGAAATTTTTAATTTGCTTGCTTAAACTTGAAGAAGTTTATTGAACTGGGTTTGAACTTATTGGTTTTGGAAAGAGTCTCAATTTCTGGCATTATTACTATTGTGAACCTAATAACAGTAGATTGGTTGGTTAGTAGCCAGGAAACTTCTTTTATTTTGGTTATTTAAAAGTAACTTGGTGTAAAAATATCGATAAATAGATAAAACTTTAAAATGAATACACATATTCAGGGCTTCAGAAATGCTTCGTTATTATAATCGAATAATTTTTTTTATTTCCTTACAACATATTCTATTTTTTTTTATTGTTTCTAATTTATTTATTCAGCACTTTTTATTTTAAAGGTATAGAGCAAATATTTTCGTGTTATTTTATCAAACATTTCCTTTGTTATTCTTCCTCCTTTTGGCCTGATTTTTCCTCATATGAGTGCTTTTGTAAAAGCTAGTATAAAATAATAATAAAATAAATAGCTCATATAACAATTTATTGCTATACTAAGCAAGTATATGTAGATTTTTCAATTTCTACGAGAGGTACTTTTTTTTCCAGTAGTAGACCAAAAGGACTACCTATAAAACACATTAGAACGTAATGAATAAGATTATTCAATCAATTATTTGAGTAGACATCAAAAGAGCGCTTTAAAAAATGCCGGGATCGAAAATAAACGATATTATTTAAAATGAATTGAATATAAACTAGAGTTATTAAATGGTAATAGGATCAAGAAGGTTAAAGGTCAAATGTAACAATCTGTTAAAAAATACTAAGTAAGTTCTAGTCAGAATTTTGTAAACGTTTATGTTAAAGGAAACGAATTGATGTAAATATGTGTAATTAATATTTTTACGATCTTTCTTATGAATGCGTACCCCTTAACAAGAAATTAGGCATATTTGGCTGGCTGGATATTTTCATAACATAAAAACTAATTTAAATGCAGTCTGTTCTATAGTTTAGAAGATAATATAACACATATTTGTAAAAGTGGAAGAGATTTGCCTGAATTTAAAGCGAAATAATATCAAATAAACAAAATGCAATCATGCAAGGGATTTGTAATATTTTTCGCATTTATAAAGTTTTTCTAACCAAAGAAATAATGCAGCTGTAAGCAACGTTAAGTGCAAATAAATATCTTGCCATTATTCAGTTTTCTTGCATTTTCCTGTTTTCAATAAATCAATACTTTGTTTTAATAAAAAGAAACCTTTTCTACTTATTAAAAAAGGACGTTCTATCAGACGAAAGGCATAGTGATTTTTGAAAAAAAAAATTAGTCTGCATTTTGCATGATTGTCTGTGAAATGGATTATTTTCATCTTTATTAATGAAGAACCTTTCTATAATATTGTTTATTTCAAATTTGAAAAGTTAAAAAGTTAGAATATGTAAATATGTGAAATAAAAACAATAACGACCAGGTAAGAGATTTAAATTTCAAATTGTAGTAGCTTTCACCGCAACAGAAGTAATGGAATTAACCAACTTGAGATTGTAGTAGAAGTGGCGTATTTACAGCAAAAGCCACACACACTGGACACACACACGCGCCTGCGCTCCTATTCTGCGATCTGTTTCTGGTCAAGTTTCTCACTCTAGTAGAAAATTTTAAGATGGTAGGACGTACTTGGGGAGCCGCCGAGGTGTAGATTTCTTTTTCGCCGCGTTGCATTTCCAGAGAGGTTTTATTGTTCCCGATGAAATAAGGGATTGTCTTCCTGTGCGAAAAGACATTTATTGTGAAACGTTTGTGCGTTCTGGATGCAAAGAACGACCGTTCTGTGCGTCCACTGATCCCCGGCTGCCCTTATGAGAAGAAAATTTTCATAGGGTCCACAGCAGCAGCAGCAGCACCTTCGAATTGTTTTTGTGTGCCATTTGTCTAATTTTTCTGTGTTTTCTAAGTGTGTAGTCCTTGTGTCGTTGTTCGCTCTAGGTCTCGGATGAGTGACGAGGCAGGGAAGTAAAAGGAAGAAGTTTCTTATGAGAATTTTGTGTCGCTCTAAGCTCTTTCTGTGCAATTTTGTGTGAAACTTTGTCGGTGGTCTATCCAACTGGAATATTCGCAGGTATCGCAGGTACGTACTCGCGTTGGTCTCCTTGGAAGTCGAATGTGTGCCCCCTGACACCCCGCGGCTCCTGTAATGTTTTCCTTCCGACCAGTTTGACATTTACATTCCTGGCTTTTAGTCAATTTTACAACGCTCGCAGGACGGCTGGCAGCTCATCTCGGTTTAGTACAATTTCCACTAGTGTTGGCGACGGTCTATAATTTGCTCTCTTAATTATTCCGGATGCGTAGAAGAGAAGGGCGGCAGATACGGAGCGAGCGAATCCGTGGACAATGTTTTGGGAAATTTATGGGACATTTTCGGGAAGCCACCGTCCTCCACCACCAGTGGACCAATGGACGCTAGTGAACCGGCAGAATTTCTTCACTAATTTTATTACTTTCCGAAGATGAGTTCCCTTTAATAATTCTGTCCTACCACTACATGCCGGTATAATTTCCATTCCATCCATTATTAACCAGAAATCCCCTGTCTAGAACTATGGAGTTTTTCCAAACTCCCCCTCCCGGATGATCCTACAGTTTGTCGATTCTAACATAGACCTCAGCAATTTCAAGACGCAAAAATGGTCCACAGGCCTAATATGAGGAAGTAATGCAAATTATCGATCTCGCCGGCACGAATTCTTCCACCAAGCACTTTTGTACCAGCTTCCGTTTTACGCGAATCCCATAAACTAGGACACAACTTGGCAGCGAATTTAGCCCCCTTGAATGTATTAACAGGAACAGATATCCAGGTCAAGTGAAAATACTCCCAGCTCGTAGAGATTTACTAGAACGAGTCTGTTTCCTTGTTCGTGCGCACATGAGAAATTCGGAACTTCGAAATTTATCTGCTTTTAATTATTAATGCGATAAGCGTATTAAACGCGTTTGGATAACGAAAAAAAGCCCATTTTACATTATGACCATAGCAACTTTGAGTAAAAAGAAAATAATTACTATTTTTTTTGCTGCGGCTGGAATCAATTTTGTTTTCCTTTCCAGCATCTGTTGCTGATGAACCAAGAGAGGCCCTAAAGGGCTGACCTACTGTGCTGGTCCCAAAATCTGGATTATTGTCCAAATTGAACACTTTATTTACCAGAAAAGTTCCATCACGATCACGTGCTTTGCTACCTGAACATTATTGACCAGAGATGTCTTCAGACGTTTTAAGATAATGATGCAATTAACATCATCGTGCAAAGTTGTTAGACCCTGACCATTTGCTAAAGTGGTTATTATTATTTTGCTGATTGCGCTTATTATTCGTATTTTGTCCCGTTAGACGTATTTCTTTAAGACTCATATTTGTTATACACGTTATTATTATTAATACTTTTTTTGCTGTAAAATTCTCATTCATGAATAGCTGGCCGCACGCGATAAATTTTACAGAAACCCTCCCAGATTATTCCATTAGATGCCATTAAAAAATAAATGGTCTGAAAACTATAAAACTTTTTAGTGTAGCTCTATCCATTATTTTTAGTATGATAAAATTATGATTATGGTATTTAAATGTAAATATATAAATAAAATTTCTGTGAATGATACTTGCAAAAATTGTGGTATTAAATGAATTCTTATGTATTTTAAAGTTGGGTACAACTTCTATGAAATTTATGGTACATTCCCGTAACGCCTTATCATTCAATCGCTATAAAAAATTTTTTAAAAAATTCCTCAATGTTGTTATCTACATATTACGATTTTCAAAGATTTCATTGAAAACATGTTTGCCTAAATTTTGTATTTAAGAAATTTGAAAAGAAAAAAAAGAAACAAACACACAAAAGTAAGTAGCATTTTAAATTTTGCCAAAGTGTTGTCCAATCATTTAATTATGTGTTTAAAATTAATATGAAGACTTATTATATTAAACTTTATTGGTAAGATTATGAAATATTTCCTTCAGTTTGGTTCATTGGCATGGGAAAATGTGTTATAAAGCTTTGATACAATTTAATTATTATAAATGAACAATTTTAAAGAGTAATTTGTTTTAATTTTTAATGCGAGTGTGAGTTTAACAAAACAAAACTCGATATGTTGCAGAAGACAGTGCAGATTACATAGGGAACCGAAGGTCTGAAATTCTAAAACTGAAGGACATAAAAACTACATTACAATATAATTTTTAAGAATATATAACAGTCCAATTATGAACCAGATGCTCTAAAGATAACACAAAGAAGACAGACTCTAATTCTTACGATTCGCATTTGAGCAATAGTATTCATTGAAACTGCTTACGTTATTCACTTCCAGTGTGACATGTTTTCATACCACAATGAGCTCTTTTCAAGTTGAGTTCTCAGACTTAAATGTATTAACGCTATGCGTGAGAATTTCTTCCATAGGATTTAATTTTCTAGAGGGCAATTGAATAGGAAGGCTGTTCCCCAGTCTCCACGTCATAATTGCCAGTGACTCAGTGTGTCATTAGTGTGCTGAAAAGGGGCGCCAAACGAAACACACCCTTTCGACAGAGGCATACTATGAAATAGCCTCAACAACTTCGCCATAGGAACACGTCCTGCTCACACACCCTTTGGTCATAAGTGTTGCGAGTCCTGACTCGTTAATATTTTTTTTTCCTTTTTCCTATCTGACCGGAAAACGTGAAAACAGGAAAGTCGAAGGGAAGTTCGTCGCAGGTTTGTGTTAGCCTGGCATTCTCGGACTGGAAGGTAAAATCCCTTTTCGGTGGCAGTAGTTCAGAAGTGCAGTCTTTCCGTTGTTTGTCCCTTTGTTTACTGGTACTCTATACGACCTCTGTGGCACTTTATGACCGATTCATAGTATCAAACAAAAAGTAATTGTATAATTAATTACAGTCTACCAACATTATGCATTTAGGATCTTAAATCAACGGTCTTATTGTTAGCAATTTAAACATATTTACACATTTATTCTAAGTATCCCTAATCCGATTAAGTAGCGTCAATAACCTCAAGAAAGGCAACTTTCGAGTTCTTCTATCACCTGACTGATATTGTACACGAAAGGTGCTAGGCTTAGGCAGGTGTTTAATTGAAGGCGATTGTAAAGAAGTGCGTGTTTCTCCCAAATTAGGAAAAAGACTTCTAGAAAAGGTGCAGGGTGCCGTTTTACTAACACTTTATAAAGAGCTAAGAGTTATTTTAATGAACGTTATTTAATCAGCTTTAGGTTCTATGAAATTTCTTTTATGGCGTTTAGTAACCTATGTTAAGGAATATTTATGCAATTCTTATTTCATGAATAGAAAATTATCCTTTCACATTTATTTATTTATTTTTTTTCACGAGAAACAATCGATTTGTTTTCAATGTAAAATACTGAAATGAAAATATTTAATATATCAAATGCTGTATTTATATGGACATATCTTTGAAAAAAAATATTAACTTTTAAATATAAATACACTAATTGAAAACTTCTTATTTAACTTCTAAATAAATAAGTAGAATACTGCATAATTATAAATTCATTTTTCTTAAAATTGATCTGTTTATAATTATAAAAACTTATCTAGAGTTTAAAACCTTTGACCTATGCGGGTTTTTTTCAATATAAATCCGAGATTTTAAATTACAAATATAATTCTGTAGATATGACGAATCTTATGAACTTCATCATGTCCGATTTTTAGTAGATTTGTTTAAAATTACACAAACGGAAACTGAAATCTTGTATTTTCTCAAAAAATTTTAATAATAACAATTTATCAATGCGTACTTTTTGTGTTAAATTTAGAAATTATTAATGTTAAATTTATTTTGCTGCACATCGGATGAATAGACTATTGGAAAAAATTTTAGCATTTTGTAATTTTAGCAATTCTTCTTTCTGCCCACAGTAATCCCATTTTGTAGGACATTTTACCTGCAGCTTAATTTTTGTTTTATTTATTTTATTAACATGAAAGTTTTTAAATTTCTTTTATAATTGTTTTTTTTTTCTATCAACTTAAATTAACTTTTAAATCTTGACTAAATAACCTTAAACCTTTTCACTATTTTATTTTACTTTCCCTTAAGAAAATAATTAATTTCAATTGAAATAAACACAAACTTGTACAAAAGCGGTTTCATGGATTTTACAGAGGATGGCGAAAGTTATTGTATTGCTTAATGGTAATATAAGTTTCTTCTAGAGAATTTATACATTAAAGGAATACACCCGCAGAGCACGTGATCATCCCAAAGCGTAGAAGATTAAGAAATTCAATAGGTTACAAGGTTAGAGTGCATGGCACGTGCGGAGAAAGTACTCAAAACTTTTAAACGCTACCGCCATAGCGTGAAAGTTACTCGCATGCACTTGAGACCTACTTGAAGTGAATTGGCCTAACAAATGCTAAGAATGGAGGCAACCTAAAGCGTTCCTCAGTTCACTTTTGTATTCCGTCAATAAGACGGCTAGCTATTCACGCCTCATTAGACTACTTGAGCTGTCAAGTGTCTAAGGTTCCAACCAAAATCTGAAGAAAGTCATTGTGGAGGCACCTCAAGAGATTTATCTCTTGAATAATGCTTGAGAGGTGTCGTGCTAGAATATCAAAAAACATTGACGAATACAACCTTTTGCGCTTTCACCCTTAGTTGACTACGTAACACGAAATGTCTTTAGCAATATTACGGCACTGTGGTAACCGTTCAAAGACATCCTAGAGAAGACTAAATTTATTTATTCAATTTAGCTTGAGGGAATGTCCTCTTGTATAAAGATCTAATTTCATATTGAAGCCGCAACGATATTATAATTGATTCTTATTTATTATTGATAAGAAAGAAATATTAGCGTTTTTTAAAAAATTAATACTTTATACTTACTTTGAGTCCCAATTAGAAAATAAAAGTTTTCAATCCATAGAACCCTACTATAATAATATATTTAATTTAAAAGACATAATTTATATTATTATTGGTTTTAAAGCCTTTTCACGTTCTTCAAAAAATTATTTTAATAAGAAAAAAGTTATTTACAATAAGTCAAAATTCTGGGCTCGAAAAAGTCAATTTTCTTAAAACAAAAGTACCTTTTTTATTTTTTATAGATCTAGTTGAAAACTGTGGACTGGATGATACACTAATAGTAAAAGATATCCTTTAAAACGTTTTATTTTCTATTTTAAATCAGTGTAATTATATTGATTTAAATGCTGTAAAAACCTATTTTTGTCTACCTCAAGATGAAGATTCCTATTCCGCCGGAGCTCTTCTATTCAATCAGCATTTGAATTCGCTCTTAGCTGTTTAGATATTTCGAGCCACGTTTCGTCCAGTTTAACCAGAAATAAATTAATGCAAAATACAAATTTTGTTTAAATGAGGTGTTTACCGGTGAAGCGATTTGGTAACAGGTTTTTCTTTTTATAAATAGTACATCTGTACCAAGTACATGGTCCTGTGGCGCAATGGATAACGCGTCTGACTACGGATCAGAAGATTCCAGGTTCGACTCCTGGCAGGATCGGTAGCGTTCTTTTTTGCATTTGCATAGACACCAGATCGGTCTCATTTAAAATATAAACAAAAAAAAAATGCAAATCTGTGTAAACTTAATTTTTTGAATTGTCGCAGCAAATTTCCAAGGAATGGTTTTTTTTTCGAATAAGTATTGCAACGTTCGATGATTTATTGACCTCTACAACATAAAAAATAAACGAAGATCAACTAAAAAAGAGTCTATAACCACATGCTGGTTGTGGACGAAGGCAAGCAAATGTTTTTACATATAAGGGGTTGTCGTAAATTTTTTTCTTATTTAGTTTTTGAATGTTCATGTTTTTTGCGTCATACTTTTACAAAGAAAGATGAGTAGGTGCTCGGTTTCATATGGCGACCATGACCGAGAGTCTGAGAATGATGCCAAGCGGAAGATATAATCGAACAATGCGTTCCCTTATATCAAGCCAAAATGTTTCATTCTTAAAGAATAAACAATTGTTAAAATATTGCAGTAACTTTTATTTGTGTTTATAGGTTTTCATATTGTGGTGTAATTTGTTGTCCAGTAGTCCATTTCTTCACAACATACAATTTTTGTAGCAGCTAGTGATAAAAATTACCTATTTCAGTAGAATATGAAAAATCCTTTAGAAACCCGATCATAAGATCCTCAGTAATTTGGACACTCTGACCGATGACCACCTAAAACTCCGCACCATACCGTCGTCTTAGTCCTGACTAGTCTGACTTCAAAAAATGTGCTATTTAATATTACGCATTATTATATAATATTACTTTACACATATAAAAATGGATTTTTTGACCCGGTAGGTGTCCATGTGATGTAGAATCCAATCCAGACGTTCCTTTAAATAGGATCTTCTAAAGTTACTATTAAACGTAAAAGTAAAAGTCTCAGCTTCGATCAAAATTGGTATGTCAATAGCGTATAAAAGACAATTTTTTTAAACAGTCAAGGAATGAGTCGGCGAACTGCTTTTACTGTGTTTATTTTAAGAATCAATGGTGCAATTTTTAAAATAAATCATATGCCTAAAAATAGAATTCAATGAGTATAACGAATTTATTACTTTTATTTTTCTCTCAGGTTCATATTAAGTTAAACATATTCTTTTTTAAGCATTGGATCAATGAGCCCCATGTCATGTACACCAAAAGAATTATTAATTTTAAATTTATAACAAAATTTTATATTTCATAAGACGCTATAGAATCAACTACTAAGATGTGTAAGATCTGTAAGATATGATAATGACTCCTGTGTTAAATGAATATTTTTTATTCCAATAACTTTTAAATTAAAGGTCTGAGTGAAAATTTGGACACTATGGATGAAGTCTTATTCCTACCCTGTACACGTTTATTTATTTACATTTATACCAAACTGATAATGGTGCTTGTCCACTTTTTCTTTTGTAAATACTTCTTTAAAATTAGAATTGCTGACACTAGACCGACATTCCGCTAAATTTAAGAATCAATTAGGATTAATAACTCGGTTTCCCGAAATTCGAGAGTATTTTATATAGTAGCTTACTCATTTTCGGGGTATTTCATCACTTTAGAATTCATCATCGCCCCTATTTGATCGGATACTTGTGAAAGTCAGATGCCCTAATTTTTGCTCTATTTGTTCACTTGCCATTCACAAAGTGCGACAAGTGCACGAACGTTTCAGTATAGAAATTGCACCATTCATTGGTTGCGTACATTGCGTACACACATTGTGGTTACAAGAAAAGTTGCCGCGGCTCCACCAAAACCATGTGTGATATTATGAATTTTCATTTTCCACCAGATATTTATGCATATGGAAATACCATATGAGTTCAGATGAAAAGATTTCTGCTGGTACTTGATGTAGGGTTAAGCGGGGCCTTCAATTGCATCAATCGAACAAATGCACGCCAAGACCTATGTTGGATTATTTTGTTTCTTTTTTATTTCCGATGACAAGCCAGCCATGTTTTGTAACGTGAAAAAAGTGAAATTCGAAGAAAATTACGACTTTTTGCGGTCACCACACGGCTGGGTAACATGTGGCTGGGTCCGCTCATGAATATGAATATGCATCGTGCTAATTGCAAGTTTTCGTAATTTGTTCACTATCCGACGATCGACTTCACCGGTCATTTTTCCATCATCTTTTCACGTCCTACAGACGAATTTAAGATTCATAGCTGTAGTTATGACTGATAGGTGAAACAGGTCCATCAATATTTTTACGAGGCGTTGATTTTTTTAATTGATTTTCATTCTCTGGCCGACCTGTGCATCGTTCATTTTCCAGGCGCGTCTGCGAGCAGCACCTTTTACAATTTGAAAACTTTCCATTGCCCATCCGCATTTGTGCACGCCTTTCGCCGCAGATTTAAAGGCGTCCGGTGTTAGACACTAAGATTTTCTTCATAGTTACTTCCTCGCATTGTCAATAAATTTCAACAACGCCACATAGAAGATTACAGACACTCTTCTTTTCTATTTGTGTCTAACCAAAAAGAAAAACCTCCATGGAAGCCTGCAGTTGCCGCCTATAGGTTTTTTTGTATGTCGTCGCACGTCGGCACGCATTGTTTTGTTCACGCGTTCCATGCATCAGTTCACTTTTTTACGCAGTCTAGACCCGGATGAATGATCCTTCCTTATTGCGTGTGTCAGATTCTATTTGTGTTCAAAGTAGCTATCTTTTCCACAAAGTAATTCCGCGAGTTTGTGAACCTAGACGAAGGATATCTTGTTATCTGTAGATCAAAATGTGATTGTAAATCTTTTTCCTTATTTGTTGGAGTGATTTGATCCCTTATTACAGAATTTTTAGAATAACCGGATCTAGTTATTTTAAAATCCACATAATGCACCATTTTAATAGGGTTACATTATCTAATTGTACAGTATCAAAGGGTTCCTTAGTTTTGCTATAACTGTTAGAGTGGGTGGGATCTATTAAAATAGTGTCCATAATTCATAACTAAGCGTTAATTTAATTTTTGTCATTTTTCTGTTTGATATAGGAGCTTACAGCAAGACACAAAATAGAACTGTTTAAAATTTCTTATAGTAGAGCTTCAGTTGTTATTACACTATTTGGTCACAGGTCATCATCGGCCACTCTGATTGCCACTTAGTGCAAACTATTAAATATGCGGTTTTCTTGTATTCCACATGAGTTAATTTAATTATAATGTAATTTAATAAGTTATTAAGGACGTTAAGGCTTAGGATTGAAACGACCGGCTCCATGGAATCACTGCAATGGATCAGTGGGAAATCTCCAGTGCGAAAGCCCCATAGTGGAGCAACTAGTCGATATGCCATCATAACTCTATGGAGGCCTTGTAGCTTGACGGTAGCACGACTAAGAAGACAAAAAGTAAAGTATGTAAGTAAAATAAGACAGGGGGAGCTCCTCAAAGAAAAGGCAGATGTTTTCGCTTGGCTGGATCGGCCTGAAGAATTCCGATGAGCCCCACAAGAAGGAAGTGCATTGTCCGACAACAGCACGGCTTGCCAGAACCCGTGCTCATTTCTTCGTCGTCGTCTTCTTCAATTCTTCGGTTCTTCAGCTCCCCCCGGGTCCGATTATAAATTGCTTAGAGATCACTTGTGATGATGAATTGAAATGGCAAGCGTTTGATTTTATTTTGCACGTCTGCGAAATTAATTTGCAACTGGTTGAAAGTAAAGAGAATTCTGATTATCGTCGCTATAATTAAGTGGAGCAGAAACCATCAATCTCTGGGGGAACATTTAAAAGTCCATTAGACGGAAATTTCGTCAATTCGATACACTGCCCGTTTCCTAGATTTAAGATTGCATTAAGGATTTTATAGCCGTATATGTGTAATTGCATTATTTGCAAAATAATGTTCCTTCATATGAATAACGATTTGTTGCTTGTTTCAAGTGAAACTTGAAGACCTTAAAAAATAAACAACGAAATTAATGACTGCTATAAAGTGAGAAGAACTGTTTTAATTACAGCAGTTCGATCACTTGCTACTGATGCTTTTTATTGGCTGTTAAAGAAAATGCATTGTTGGAAACTTTTGGCTATGACTTCGTGTTTTATTGGTTGCCTGTAATAGAGGAATATTAAACAAAAGCGTAAATTTAAAATTTGAATAATAATCCAAGTAAAATTTTGTTTTAATAATTATATTCTTTTAATTAAACATTTCGAAAGAGAAAGAACGATACAAACCCTAAAAACATTCGAATTCCGGGATTTTTTGAAATTGTGATCAAATTTTATTGGCCTAAAAATCGATTACCTCACAGAGTTTATTAAAATGCATATAAAAGTAATATTTTTTACAGATAAAATATCATTTCTATTATTTTTAATATAATTTCGAAAAAAAAATGCACAATTAAAAATATTAAATTTTATATTAAGTTTAATGCAAGTTGTTCGAATTTTATTTATATTGTAAAATTTATAAAACCATATGTACCCATATTTCTTATATTTAAAAAAAATATTTTGGTAGTTTCGTATTTTCTACACAAAAGTTTGCAAATTATTGGAAGGATGTAAATACCAATTCTGTAACTTTTTGTTTTCCTAAATAAGAAAAATCCCTTACTTCTAAAACAGGTGATACAAAACAAGTCCCATGATTCTAACCACACCTGTACCGAATTCCTTCTTCGACGTGCCGAAGTTATGCTTCCATTGTTCAGGGTCACATAATTTATCGATTTCAAGATTGATTGATTGATTGCTTCTGGTCTAAAGCAGTTCCTTCCGTAGCGATTGCAATTGATTGTCTTGCGTGTGATCTAATTTTCATAGCCTGGACTAGTTTTGAAGAGAAAGCTTTTCATTGCTAGTTTGTGTCCATTAATCTAGAGACCTTCAGACGGTCGTTCATGTCATGTCTAAAATTTGCTTTTTCACTTTTCTGTTTATGGTAGCCCATCCCATGCAGTTTTAAGGGCGTGTCAAAATTTATGTAATTATAGTGCCTAGTCTAATCAGAAGACGGATGCACATTTTTTTCATCAGAGAAAAGTTATTTATTTAATTAAAGTAGTCAAAATAGATATCATAGTACTCATAAGGCAACTTTATTTTATACATTGTTATTTTTTTATGCATACAAGAGTACCAATTTTGTTAGCATTTAGAAGAAATCCATCAAAATTATCACTGAAAAAACGTAATTTCTTATCAGTACATATACAATTTTCAAAGTTGTATGATGTACTTTAGTCGATAGTTTTTTTTACCATCCTTTATTTGTAATTGATATGATGGAAATTCTTTTGACATAATTTAAAACTCAAATCCAAAATAATTTATTAGTATTACATTATTAGGGAATTTTTTAATCAGTTATGAAACATGAAACCAAAAGTTTCATTAGTTTTCTTGCCTCTTTTGAATATTTAAAGTGTGAAAGGGTAAGATTCCAAGTTGTTACATTCCCAATCAAATAAAGACATCAAAAATATCATCTAAATTAATTCAAACGCAAAATCAAAGTATTTTTTATATGAAGTTGGTTTATTTTTTGGTCTAAAAGTGGAATATTTTGGGAAATATTTTTTATGCATTTATTATAATGAAAAATTCTATTTTTTATCGATTTTTTAAAAAGGTTATACTTGAAAAGTATTATTTAATTAAAATTATTATAACAATTTTAATTCTCTGACTGACATAGAGTTATTTTTGATGGTTTGTTTTGTAATGGTGATTCTATCAGTATTTTAAAAGGGTAACAGGTAGGTTAATTCTAGTTAATTCTATGGGAACTGTAAGCTTCTTGTAATAACTTGAATATTGTTACAAATTATAAATAAAACTAAACTTATAGATTTTCAATTTTAAAAATGTATAATTCCTCAACGAGTACTGCATGATTATAAAATGCTTTTGTCGTAGTTGTTTATCCAAGAAGAACATCAATTTTTATTGGTTATTCAACTTTAAAATTAGAAGCCTATAATGTTTGTTTATAGTAACTTTGCCCATTCAACTTTTAGAACATTTTGCATATAGACCGTGGTATTTTGCATAAGAATTCTTTTACGGTTCTATTAGCACACTATTTGTTTTATCTAGAAAAAATACGACCAAATTAAATAATTCCTTATGAATATTTTCCTGTATATACTGTTACAATATTTAGAAAAGGCATCACGTTAATTTGCATTTATGGTCGAAGAACAAAAGCGGAACAATGGATATAAACAAAAAAGTCCACGGGCTAACGGTATCATTGCGCTATTATATAACGAAAGTGGGAGTTTGTGATGCGCGGATCATCGTTCGATGCTCTTTGTGATTCTCAAAATGAACAGCGACGATACCGCTGCCGCTGGAAATCGCCTTTTCAGCGCTCCAATAAGATTTGCATAATTTATGAGTTACTTCACCGGCCGAAGACGGACTACTTTCTTCTTCTTTTCGTAATATTTTGTTTATTCGATTTACTTAACCCGCTAATCGTTCAGTTCTTTTTAATTTCATATCTGTTCCATGGAAATTTTCTTTTGTCTTTTATTTTCCAAAATGTTTTTACATTTGTTACAATTATTTTCGGCGACAGCACATCTGTTCATATTCAATTGTGCTATTGAGTTAAACATACACAAAATCACACAATTACCAAGTAATCACTACTTTTTAGAAAGTGTTTTTAATGTTCAGTCTTTGGCTTAACTTTATAATTGATCTTCTAACAAGGTTTTTATTGTTACGCACCGAGGATTTCAAATATGGAACACAAACTACGCAGCATGACAACAATAGAAAATTGATGTAATTCAGAGCTCTATAGAAGAGCATTATTTTTGTAAGCATTAGAGAAATCATTAAGGGTTTCGCAAAAAAAAAAAAAAAAACAGTTTAAAATAAACCTTAATTGCAAAAAAATAAATAAATAGTACCAATTTTATTTTTCTATTATAAACTATGATATTTATTTTTAACATTAATGTATTTTTCAAAATTAAATTATTTCCACAAATTTCGAATTAGTGATATTTAAGAGAAAAACTAATACGAATATTTGAACTAAGCCCATAGCAGTCCTAGTTAGAATTCGATTTCGTTTTTCCTTCCTTCGATTCCCCTCTGTGAGCGACAGTACGAGCATTTGAAATATTAAATTGGTTCATATTTTTTATCAATTTTACCAAAAATTACTATGCAAAAATAAAACCAATCTCACTATCTCTTTTGTTGAGGACTCTGAGCTAAGCTAAAAAATTATAGACTATGTCTGTAGGCCTATTGCTTTATGTTACTGATAAACATCATAGTCTTCAATCGCAATTATTGATTTTCGGAATACCTACTTGTGTATATTTTATCAAACGGTATTTCATGGTTAATATGAACATTATAAAATATAAAATATATCCAAAGATTCTCCTCCATTTTTATCGAACTTATCAAGCTATACAATTATTTTTATTTTTATTTTTACAGACCAATTTCTGACATGGTATAATCAACTATTCTTCCATAATCTGCCAAGGTAAGATAATTAAACGTCAATGCTTTCACACTTTTTTATGATGTCTTGTTGCAGAAGTTTATGCGGTCATATATCAGTTACTCCATTGTTGAAGGTAATAAACCCAAAGATATCCGCTTCCGAATAATAAATCAAGGTGTTCTCGTTAAATCGCCAGAGACACTTTGTGAAAAGCAGAATTGTAATTTTCATACAAGGTCAATCCGAAGTACAAAATTGTTTCAAAATAAATTTAAAAGCAATTGGTCGTAATGGAATTATACTTAAGTCTAGTGACTCTAGTAATATTCGTGGGTCAAATGAACTTCATGATGATTGCTTGGGTTTACCTGGATGCTATCTACCTAATTTGAAATTGTAATTTTAAAAGTTACATATTACCCGTCCGTTCCCTCGTGGATCATGACGCAATTGTTGTAATGAGAAATGCGACTATTTACTTTTTCAAAGTTCAAGGTGTGTAATGACTCCCTGGGAAATCATATGGCGTCATTTGCTTAAACCTCCTCACGCAGGAAGTTCCAGAGAAAGAGGAGAAATTAAAGAGACTCACAAGAAATTTCCGTGAGTCATCTTCTGGTCGTCGTAGCCTGGGCGCCCCAGTTTGAGTGCTGCCACTTTCCTCGTCGAAACAAAAAGTGGAGCCGCCGAAAGCTGGTGGCTGGATTTGTTCCATTGTTGCGGATTTATCGCGCTCCGATTGGAGTCGGCCGAGCAGGCGACGGGAAACAGTAACGACCTCGATTATGTGCAAAAGCGTAATAATGGCAGAACTTGTTGCAGCGAAAGTGGCCATAAAAATTGTTATAAATCGCTAAAGGGACTGCAAATAGTTCTGTTGAATTTCGACGTGGAAACGGTCGGCAAAGAGCCGATACGATTAGATCTGATTTCACATCTGAATTACCCTAAGCCTTGCAATTACTCCAATTACTCTGTCTGCAATGTGCACGGTGTTATTTTCAGCGGAAACATTTTCGGCAAAATTGTTAATTATACCATTGCTTTGTCTTTTCACGAAGTTGCAGTCGTGATGAAAGGTTATACCTAAACAAAATCTAGAAGACAAAATCCGCTTTATTTCGTTGCACTGAATTCAATTTCAATTGTTCTTTATAATACCTGAAAAAAAGAGTACTGTGCTTTTAGTTTCGTATATCAGTGTCCCCTGCTTGCCTCGTGTCGTAGTTTTTTTTTGTATTTTAACTCCTTTTTACGAAAAACTTGAAAGGGTATTTATAAAGCATTTACCATTAATATGGTTTATTGCAATCGAATTTAGCTCCTATGCTAATCTCAACAATGCGAAAAAGAAAATAAGATATAAGGTCTCAGGATTAATATAAAGAAATAATACAAGAAAACAATTAAAAATTTTTTTTCAGTAGATAGACATGTTTTCCGTTCGATTTTATTTTTGAATTCTTTTCAAAATATACAAACTCTGAGAATGTATAAGAAATTTATATCTTCGTATATTTTCACTGGCATGCCCCCAAAAATTGTGAAGAGAATCAAATTTAGAACTTCTGAATTTGATATCAAATGCATATTTAAAAAATAATAATCCGGCCTCATACATCTAAAATCATTGCTTTTCAAAAAGGAAATAATTGAAGTAAATAAAGGAATAATTTCAATAGCAAGATACTGACTGTATATTTAAAAAAAATATCACTAGATTTGAAGAAGTTCATTCTTACTGCAGCTAATGGCATATCTGTTCCCTTTAGCAGTTTTCGAGTTCTTCGAAAGGAAAACGATATCCCAAAATCCAAAACCTGTGTGGATTAGATTATAAAAGACTAAACACCGGTGCGGGTGTCCGAAGTGTGGCAGGGACATTAAAAAGGCATCCGAGTCGACTTCAAGTCGTTGTTTACCGGAACTTAATTTTTTACATTTTCCAGAAATAGATCGATAGCTGTAAACAATGCGAGCACTAGAGAGCGTCAATCTAGAGCTAGGCTAGTGTTGATATTTTCATCGCCGGTCGCTTGTTTATACTCGTGCGGAGATGCGAACACTTCGAATCGCTTTTACAGTCAAAATGAAAAAGAAAAAAAAACGTTTTCTTACAATGTTGCCCTTTTTCTCACAATTATGTAAATCTACAGTCTTAAACAGCACCAGGTAATTAAGCATTGCTGGAATTATGCAAAAAGAAAAATTTTATGGGATTTTTATTCTTACTTAATTGAACTTAAAAAGCCATACTTAACATCATATTGAAAATTAGGACACTTGAAACAACCCGAATTCGTGTATAATCATAGCTTACTGAAACAAAACAATAAAATGTAAAACTAGAAAGTGGGTGAATGTTAGATAGGCCATAGATTTATTAATGTCTTTATTTAAAGTCTTATAAGAAAGTTAAGGCACATTCCGATCAAACTTTCAAAATTAAAGTAACATTTTTTCATGGAGTACTTTAGATCATAATCTTTAATATCAAAGTACATAATTAGATTAAGTTTTTGAGAGAATAGTGTTTCAAATAATAAAATAAAAGTTTCTATACATTTCTTAAAAAGTAACGGTGTATTTTCTAGATATTTTAAATGACTTTAAATGAGAAGACAAAACTAAAGTTTTTAGATAAGTTTAAAAACATTTTTATAAAAGTCATGCGTAATTGAGTATTTCCAAGTATTTCCTTGTAGGCATGTATTTTTTTTTTCAGACAATTCCTAACTTAAATTTTAAAAGCGATTCACAATTGTTTTTTTTTCATTTTCTTCAACAACATTTTGCAAAAATATTACAGACTTTGTTTAAATCTTGTGTTTTCGGATGTGACGAAAACGGAAATTTCGTGCATTAAAATGAAACTAAGGTTGAGTTTTTAATTACCAGAGACATTGATGGCTTCATTTGCTATTAAGGTCACGGAAATGGATTCCCCTGTATCAAAATTAAACGGAAAAGCAATCGAACGAGTCACTTGAACGTAACATGCCGATTTTCAATGCACTCTGCACGCGTCAAGAACAGGCTAGGCAGAAAGACTTAATAACGGTAATTTCGTTTTGTTTCTTTTTACGTTAAATGCATCTTTGTAATTTCTTCGGTGGCAACGACAAGAAATTGCAATCAATTTAAGTGGAATCGCTTCGGCGATATACACGTCCAAAGCTGCCGAACTGAATTGATAGCTCGACGTCCGTAGGCGCAATTAAACTTTCTCTGTTTCCCCTGGATTAATTGTTGTCAACAGCGAAAGCGAAAGCATAATTGCAGAGCCACCATTGCAACGACGTCGTCATGGTCGACGTTGTTCTTGTTCCATAAGACCAACTCGAGAAACAACAATAAGACGGGGACGAAATCGCCGCAAGTCGAATAATTAAACTTAAGTCGCGGCAAATTTAATTGGTCTCTATGAAATACAAGAGTAATTGAAAGCAATTAACGGACTGTGAGCGCACAGCTCTTTTCCGCCCTCAAAACGCGCCGGCTCATCGGAGACCTTTCTTAGAAGCTCTAGTTTCGAATTTCCTCGAGCAGCACAACAGGGGCGATAATTTCAGTCTGAGTTCACTCGAGGCGGCCGTTTTATCGGTGGCGCAATCTAAACTGCTCCTTTAAATTGCCCGCGCGCCGTGCGGGAATTATACCCGAAACTTTCGCTGACCCGCGACATTTTCAACGACGCACTTTCTTCTTCGCTCGCGCTATCAAATAAACATCTCACTAAGCCACGATTTTCGATTTACTTAATCTCTCAATTTATGGCACAGCGCGCAAAAGTGAAGAAGTCTCATGCGGCGCGAAAATGTTCTTCTGAAATCCATCGAAAGATAGACAGACACAAAAGCAGCAGAGTTACCTTTCACGGGGTCGTTGGGTATTTTTGTTTTGCTTGAATCTCAGAATCATTAGCCGACTTCGGGTGTGGGAGAGGGCAAAGTCGATAAATATAGTCTGTCGATCGGCTCTCGGATTTAATCACCTCATCGAAGCAGCGGTTAACCTTACGCTCAAGGTGATAAATCTAGAAGTGCACGTTGCACTTCACGCTTACATGGAAAGCTTCTTGGTCGTCCAAGAACTTGCGGCTATATCGCTACAGCTACTGATTCCTTCACGCTGCGTATGTCGCATCAGTCGACGCTAAAAACCAAAAGAAGTTTTGACAAAGGCTGTACTGCAAGTAGCATAGAAAACAATCGTCTTTTTGATTTTTCTTTTTAAGATTTTGCTGTAGACTCTCTGAGGGTATTTTAATTCTTTGAATATTGCTGCTAAGGCTAATGATTTATCCATGATCGGACCTGGGCGAATTTAGATTAAAAATCTCCGGAAGGAATTCGAATTTTGTTCGTGGTTTTCTGGAAGATCGTTGGTTTAAAAAAAATTGTCATAAAACAATTAAAAACGGAATGTTCACCTCGTTTCAGATTCTAAATTTTAATAGTCTTAAAAATAAATAAGATGAAATAATAAAAAATGAGAAAAGAATTTAAACCTACAAAAAACCTGATAAGAAAATGAAGCATTTTTTTATATCCTTGATTATATACATGTAACCTTTTTTTTACAAACCATTCTTCTATTTACCTAAACTAATTAATTTTTCGGTAAAAATGGGTCCAAGGACCCTTTATGCTTTGTCTCCCACGCATGGTTTCTTTACGGCCTACCCAAATGTTCTATAGAAAATGACTATACCTTCAATTCTGCTGTATTAGGGTCCAAAAAAAGGGTCTATTACTGTAACATATTTCCTAAGCCATATCCATGTCCACTTAATAAAAAAAACTATACTTCTTTTTTAATGGAAACATGCGATTCTTACGTTTTACGGTAAATTATTAAATATGTTATTTCAATAGGAATTGCAACATAGCAAGAAAGTATGTCTAAATTATCACGAAACACTTATTTAAGTTCTTCTAATTGTGTTGAAATAATTTAAATAGTATTGAAGGATAACGACCCATGAGTGGAAAATACGACGATTGAGATCTTGGGTGGGATTTAAGGGTACATTATTTAGTTTATGTAAGGCAAATGGAATTATTTTGCAAGCAAGCTACAGTAGTAATCATAAATTACGTAATGTTTGAAGTCAGAAATTGTTTGCATATCATTCAATTTAGGATGGTGATTGCATGCTAGCCTTTTATGCGGCATCGAACCTAATTCAAAAGTTTGGTCTTATTCTAAGCATATTTGAATGAAATAAAAATGGTAAATAGTATTACGTGCAATATTTGGCTAATATTTCGTAATTTTTTCTTTTCAGGACAATCGCTGGCTTATAAGGGGAACAAATGTCACACTAAAGAGGTAAGTAGAAACCGGTATGTGGTCAATACCTTAAAAGCCTTCGCACTTGCACCAATGTTGCAATAAGTACTGACTTTGACCAAAGATGGATTCATATCACGGACGCAATTAAGCGCAACCAGTTTTTAGTTGCGCGCGCAGATTAGCCATTCGCCAAAATGAGTTAAACGCTCCTTACCGGACACTGTTCCGCTTTATTTCTAAACGAATCCAGCACCTCGGTTGCACGCATTATTTAGGATGCAACCAAGAAAATCACTCGCAAAAAAAAGCAAGAATGATAAAAAGAAAATCGAATAAGATGAAGGCTATTTCGAAGAAACACATTTCCAGAATGTGGGACAGCGACTGACATGACTCGGTGCAGCTCTGAAAGAAAAACACCAACCGTTTTTAAGACTAAGCTAAATCGGTTGTGGATGAGGGAAGGGGCGGGGGACGCAGACTGGGAGTGTAGCCGCTTGCGAACAACAGTTAGCAGATGCGTACTCGTCTTGAATTTCAATTGCAGCCAAGTTTAGTGTACTTGCAGCATGATCAGTCAACCGGGCGAAATGGCGGTCTATGCGATCTTCGGCCAACTTCAGACGGTTGGGATTCTGATCCCGGGATACCCGGAGGAGAGACAGATCAGTTTGCCTGAAGTTCGGCGAAAATAGACGCGGGACCTTATCGCCGTTCGTCCGTGCCGCGTGGGTAATTGCCGTTGCTTCTATTTTGGACATGGACTTAGTTAGACACTCTCAGTCGACCCAAATATGTCCTCCTCAGCGCCTTTAAACATATGTCAGAGTAGCCCCTGTTGCTCCGCCGTCGTCTACCATGTCAGCATAGCCTGCACCAGTTGCTGTTCTTCTTTAAGCCGTTCTAATTGAATTTATCGCTGTTATCTGATTGACTGGGAACTCTGAGATAAAGTGTTATGCCTGGCTCGCAAACTTATGAGTCGAGCGCACTTACTTTAAATAGGTTCCGCACCAGTCTGGACACCGTTCGCACATTTGTCTATTGACGCTGGACGAGAACGATAATCCAGAAAAAGAGCATACAAATATATCATTGAATGTCGTCCACAATAGCGAGACTGGGATGCTTTCGTTAGATGAACTAATTACTTACAGATTGCTTCACGATACCTGTACGGAAAACAGTTATTGACCATGTTTTCGAAGATACAAAAATTAATTGCACTAAAACTGAGTTTTTGCGGTAAAATTGCTTAATATCAAACAGGAGGAGCACATAAACACGGGCCTCCTTTAAGAATTGCGTTTAGATATTCTGTGTTGAGTATAAAAGGCTATTTTTTTTTTTTATTTATTAACATAAAATCTTCAAACAGCATCCATAGAAAATGAATCAACAATATTTTGAAAATGTTATAAATCCCTTGTATTCAATTTGTCTATATCTCTACGTTACTTAGTGTTAGCAGTGTTATTAGCATCTTAGTATTAATCACATCATACGTATTAAAAAATATCTAGTATTTATTTAACACGATAACATAACATACAAAAATCTAAACTTAATGAGTGTTTCATTTTATCTAAGAAAGCGTTTTTTTTTTATACTATTGCTAATGTACCTTCTCTTGAATTCGTTATAATTGCAAATATGCATCACGTAAGTTTGACTAATTAATCAAGAATCGTGGAAGTAAACAATTACAACCCGAAGTCGACATGTCGATTTAGTAAGTGGTTCCTGCATACAATCAGATGGGAACCTCGAGACGTTGCATAATTTAGTAACAATTAAAATCTGTCCCATGGGCTAGAAATGAGCAGCTTGTGTTGTTTCACTGCTTATAGTCATACTAAAAGTTCTGGCTAAATTGTTTTCTTTTTATTATTTTTTATTTCATTTAAGCGATATCATTTGCATGGTTGAAACGACGATTGCTGCATAGATTGATTGATCGGCAGACAGTCTAACTGCATCGTCTAGTCCGCATGTATTATAAGTGTACTTATTTAGAATACTTCGATGAATCTATCTAGACTCTTAATAAGCGGTCCACCTAAAATGGTGCATATTACTTGGAATTACTTAAATTCCTTGCATTTTCAATTCCATTTTAAATAGTGTGCATTACATGAAACTTCGACTATTTTAGATACTTCTGAAATATGCAAGTCTAGTTGCAAAAGATCTTCTTAACAATAACCATTGTGTGCTTCTTGGTATTATTTGTAAATATACAGTGGGAAACTGTTTGTTGTACTTATATTATTTTTTATTACCCAATTATGTGTCTTCTTTAATTAAAAACTGCAATAAAAAGAAACAAAAGTCGTAATTATTATTCCCCAGCCCACGAAAATGATTTTACATATCTTCTCTTTCTGTAAGATTTTAAGTACTTGTCCTCAATTCCTTCTTGGATTTCATCACTTTTTCTGCACTGACAGAAACAAAGTAATAAAGTTTAAAACCGATACGAAACTAAAATCTCTTGTAAATATTTCATAGAATTGCATCAATTTCGTTTGTCTTGTTAATTCCGAAATATTAAGTAACATAAGAGAATCTATTTTCTTTCACAATATGTTCAGACGATGCAGAATAAAATGCTCAAGTCGTAATCTTTGTAGATGAAATAACAAACAGAAAACGTCTTAGTTCAGAAGATTAAGAATCTAGAGACAGATACGAAGAATTAGATGGTATTTGTAATAGTGTTGCAACACAAAACTAGTTGCTGTTACTGTAATCTATTATTTCTTCGATTAAGTAAGATCAGCACATAATTTAGAACTAGTTTATAAACTCGTAAAAATAAAAGTATTTTATAGTAGAATTACAAAGTTTTCTTTTTGAAATTCCGTTGCTTTTAAAAGAACATAAATTGGCAAATTGTTTTAGTAATAAAAGTAATATTACCAAATGTGAATAGAAAATTTTTAATATCCATCATAAGCCTCAAATTGTCTAGATTTCACATTTGTAATTGAGAAAAGTAGAGCGTCATTGTATTAGCATAAGCTATTCAACAAAATATACGACAGGGTCTAGAATTCTTAGAGGCGTTCTGTTGATGGAAAACATTTTTTCATGCTGACCCCATAAATTCATCGCAGAATAGTTTGGGCCCCCGCATTAATTGAAATTCTGAAGGCAAGAAGATGTGGAAAATTTATTATATGTGGAGTAATATATTTTTTTATAGCTAGAAGTCGTTTGCGTGGCATGTTTAGCATGATATTTTGGGGCGAACCGAGTTTTAAAGTTGTGTTATACCTACCAGGAATCAACTTAAATGGGTTATTAACCAGATGGGGCAAACAAGCGAATTCTTAACGTGGAGCTCCTTTCATTCTGCCTTTGTATTAAAATAAGAAAAGAGGCAACAAACTTATCATTTCTGTCAATTTCTTCAAAAATATATTTTCTATAGGTGAAAATTTACGACTCTTGTGAAAATTGTTAAGTAGGCTAAGGCAGTATATATCTTCTTCTGTAGGACGAAGTTATAGTCTGATAATGACATGACCCATATTACGCCGATTCTGATTTATCTGCTACTCCCTACGCATGCACATTAATTATTTACATTAATTGGCTTTAGTGCAGTAGCTGCTGGTGATTTATGAATATTCTTAATATCATGTCGAGGATTTATTTTCTAATAATATCTTATCAATATACTTCTTTGTTGCAATATTGTAAGTAATTTTCTTAACGTTAAAGGCACTCTCCCATTCAAACATTTAAAAATTGCATTTTTAAATATTTTTATAATTGTGAAGGCAAATTTTTCAAAAGATTTTATAGAAGAGTACCTTTAAATTAATTATTTCTATTTTTACCTTAACAAAGATGTTTGTTATTTAAAGATATTATACATATAGTATATATTTTTGAAATGTTCTGCTTTAAGATATTTTAAAAGGAAAACGAATTGAGTTTTTGAATTTATTACAGACAAATCGCTAGAATAGTCTAAAAGAACTTGCTCAAAACTTAAAGTGTGCATTTCAAAACCTCGAAAAAATCAATTTTGTTTTCTATTCGCAATTGGCAAATTATATATGAAACCATTACCTGAATATTTAACTTTTTTTTAAATTACAACTTTTCGAATGGAGTAATTTTAATAATTACGATTTCATTCAAAAAGAAGTCAATAATTGTACTGTACAGATTGTAAGTTTTTAAGAAAATGATTAACATTGATTTATGTTTTGCTTATTTTAAATAAACAGAATGCGTAAGTCAAATGGAGAATAGTAATTAACATTTTTCAGATTAGTTTTAATTAAAAATAATATTCAAATTCAAATTTCTGTATGCAATACTATTACCTCTTAAAACGTTGTAAAAGTTAATTTTTACCGGGATAAAAAGGAGAAATGAAATCAGTTTTAAAAAATTAAATTGATGCTCTAGAAGTTAACATTTGCTCAGGGCTCGATAATAACTATTTAAGATATTCTCGACTAGGTCAACCCGTTTATCTGCGGATCTTCAAAAGAGATCTAAAAATCTGAATGCGATTTGTAGCAGTGTTCGGGTGTGCTGTATCATTAATCCGGATGCATATTAAAATCACATAATGCATCACTTCCGACGGGGGACGCGATTTAAATGTGCCCCTATAAAATTAGCCCAGTTCAATTGGGTCTGCGACAAAAGGCTCTAGCAGCAGATGTTGTCGCTGCCGAATAGAATTTTCCTAATATTTTCATTATAGGCCTCCCCACGTCTCCAAACGACAGATGTCCAATTTCAATTTATCTGTTTTACTTCGTGATTATCTTACCCGTCCCGCATTAGCACGCTAAGAATTCTCAAAATGCGATGGACGCATGCTTCGGAAGCTTACAGAGCGCGTCTTCGATGATCATATCCATCCTACTTAGTGCGTACTTGAATTCGTTCCTCAGTATCCGCGAGCAAGTGCTACTTTGCGTACTGGCGGCCGTTAGGCCTCCTCTCGAAGAAGATATGCGTGACTATGTCATATAGGCCAGCACATGACGCACATTCGTGTCAATTGCCGACCTAGTACTTTTCTCCAATCCACTTGCGTTCCTCCGCCGTCAGTTGATACCTATTGAGCATGTTGATTGCGTGCTAATTTCAGAACCGCAGATGCCGCCACTTCAGCTAGTTTTGTTTTTAGTAAGTCCTCTAGCTAACGCTAGCAAAACGGTCCCAGTTCGTGCCGTGCGGTGCCGAATTACATACGTGTAGTAGATTTTTAGATTTGATTCGCGGGACTCGCGGGATCCGCGAGTCTATCGCGGTCGATCGCATTGATTCGTTCAAATATTCTATTAATTAAAAGCGCGGTGTGTCTGAATGTTTTGTCCCACTTTTTTTTAGCATAAATATGTGCGACGAGAACTCCATAGACCTTTACCAGTGCTATAAATTGAGAGGGTCAGTGTCAATCGATTTTGTTTTATTGGAATCGTCCTAATCAGTGGTTTATTGTAACCGAAGCCTTCAAATGATAGAGCTATTACAGAAAGAATAAATTGTTTACAATGTTTCATGAGACAGGATTGTTTTTCTAGTTTAGATAAAGGAAACAAATATCTAACGATGAACTTTAACGCAGTCGATTGATTCTATTTTATACATATTTTGGTAAGTTAATTTAAATATGTATGGAAAAGTAATAGACATTGAACATTTGTTAAAAGAAATAACAATTCACACGATTTAAATTTATAAATTAAAACAGTTTAAGACAATTGATGCACAATTTCAGTAGGATTTGTTGAGTTATTTAACGTAATGTAGAGAAGCGCGAAATCGGGTTTTACGTAGGTATTTAATAGTAATAGTATGTATCATACCTATATGAAAACAGTTGTATTGCTTTTATTTACTATCTGATGTAAAATATGCACAACTAAATGAAAATCTAAAGAGAATCGAAAGTTCTTGTTTAGAGATTGTTTTTGGATGAAGGTATCTTTGATCAATTCTTAGGATTGATTTTTTCAGGAAAACTATATTTTTTTATTACCCACAGTAGTTGTTAATCATTTTTTATTGAGGCGTTGGAAAATCATAATTCTTTCAGCACATGCGTCGTTTGTATACAAAACTTAAAATAATAGTGTTAAAATTTACATCAAATCTAGAATAATAAGATTATAGATAATAATAGAAAACATGATGATTCAATCCGATTCGATATGTAATTATTTTTCCATTAAAATATAATTACATTAATTACACAAAATTCGCAATGAACAAAAAGATGATTGTTTTTTTTTTTGGAAATGTACTACGAAATAGATTCCTTTGGGAAAAAGAGTAATTTGCCATCGTCGGAAACAAGATCGAATTTAATCTTTGAAACTAGATAATTGCAAAAGAGACGTCCGGTGTATTTTTGCTTGCTGACTGAGCTGACTAACTCTGGAACCGAGGTGAGTTGGTGCATATCAATTTCTCTGTATACGTATCTATGGCGCAAAAGTAGCAAACTGGTAAAACTCCCCTCAATAGAATTATTTCCTGTCCGTAAATTTCCAATTATTAAACTTAAAACATTGACATTCACTAAAGCATGATAAAAAGTAAAAAGGTGTGTAGTGGATCAGCAGGAAGTTAGTAACAGAAAGCCTAAAATAAAAAAGTTTCTCTTCACCTTTGCCTTCGTTACGAATCAAAGCAAGCCTACATTAAATCGCTATTATTCCAGTTTTCGCTGTAATAATAGGTATCGGCTGGCCGTGAATATATTTGTAGCCGTTTTGTACAGACAACCACATCGTAGGTACTTCAGGTGAAACCTTTTCTCCGCCGATATCAGCACATCCACCTACCCGTGAAGAGAAGTAACGTTTGTAACTAGCTATCGGCTATCGGATGCTGCATGCTTACATGCTCATACCCATGATAAATAATCAATTTAACTATGAGTGGTTTAAATTTGGCAACTAGCCGTAAGGTAGATGGTACTAAAGATTTCCTTTCTAGATTCAAAAAATCATACCAACAGTCATGCAGAGCGTTTAGAATTTCGAAAGTTTTCTTTGTATTTGCCAAATGATTGCTTTCACCCAGCGAAGTTCGCAAACTGTTGGATAGCTTATTACTTAGACTACTCCCTCGAAATGTATGTAATTTTCTTGTTTTGCTATCGAAGCTATTCTGCATGCAGACTGGCCTCCGTGACCCCTTAAGAAGTTCGTGTTGATTAGCATTATTATCAATTTGCGGCGCTTCTTTTCTTTAGGTGGCCAAATTTAAGAATTATCACTTCCTCACTTTGGCTGGTAACTAACTAAATTTGGAAGGCTTTTTTAATGGATATGCTATTCCGGGAGCATTTCTTTATTTCACAAATGATTCTAATAGTATACGACTTTAATATTAGTTAATTAATTCGTTAAAGAATCATTATTGCACGATTTTTATACAGAGAAAATAAACTACTAAAAAATTCGAATAAATATTTCAGGGGAAAAAATGGCGTCCCAAATATCGAGACAAGTATTCTGAGGACTACTACTAGTAAACATTTCTTTATTATTGATATATTTAAAGAACTAATTACCATTCGTAAGAGGATTCGAACAATACAAGCATTGCCTTAGTTTTTAAACATATTACACACAGATGACTACTAAAATCAGACCAGAGCAGGTTTAACTGGAGAAATTTTATTTTCAGTAAGAGGATCTGGAACTGATGATAACTGACAGTTTTTGAATGTCGGTATATCGTACATAAGTTCCAACGTACATTCTGTTTGCTTGGTATAGAAGAAACTTTCCATTACCACCTTAATAAAAAATGAAGAACCAGCGCATCTTTTGCAGGGCTGGTCATGTAACTTAAATTGAAAAGGCCGCATAAAGTCGAGTTCTAAAGCCCGGAGCATTTTTAAGCTTTTACGGAAGTTTGGCCTGGGTTAAAATAGGAAAACTTTTGTTTACCTAATTTTTGAGAAAAGCAATTTCCAGTTCATTAAAAAGAAAATGCGACTCCTTTTCCATGGATGATATTATTTCGATTATCATCTACGTTACGAATGTTCTATCTCTAAAAAGTCACCATGTATGTAAAAATCCTGACTACTACTTCGTCCAAATGCACTTATAATCAATAGTCAATAAAAAATAGATTAAATAGGCACTCATGTTGGGAGCTCTGACCGTATTTAATGACAAAATCAAACGAAATAAATCAGACTTGCGGTGGAATAACATAGTACTCAACCTCAATTGACATAAATAGTTTTTCGCTACATTAAAAGGGATATGCACTTTCATTACGAGTTCTGGGATTGCCATCAATTTCAAACGACGATTTCATTTGAATTGCTGGTGTTAAAGTTAATCCAGGTCATTATATGTGTATAACAATTCGCTTTTACCTTGTTTACTAAATGTGACCCACTTACAGGAGTTCTCTAAATGCACATTGAGCATCACGAGCAAAGCTTTAGGTCGAGGTTTTCGTATAGTATCCTTACATTGATAGATAAATTGTGACAATAAAGCACAACCTCATTTTTTTTTTCCAGGAAAATATAATTTTTTACTGCACTTTTCCAATTTGCAACTTTGCAAGTTTTCCAGCTTAGTTTGTGCTTTCTCATAAACAACAATATAAATTCATTTTTTCCGGAAATTTTAATCCTTTGGATGCTTTTACGAAATTCATTTTCAAAGTGATTAAAAAAGTGTTTTAATATACGCTACTTTGTTCATAAATAGTACTTGCGATGTTCTAAAGGAAATTTAGTATTAGTTATACTTACTTTATAATTTGTAGTGCAAAGTCGATAAGATTAAAAAGTCAATTTTTCTTTTTGTATTCACATCAAATAAAAATTTAAAAAAAGTAGAATAATCTTACTAGAATTTTTATTATAGTATAACTTTTAGTATCCGAGGAATAAACTGAGACATGCTTTGTCACATCACATGACCCGTATATACAACGCAGAATTTCACTTTTTAGTATGAATTTTTATTATTGAACGATCATACAAAATTTTATTTCTTTACTTCTTGGTAGCCTACAACCTCGTCCGAGATATAGATAAGAATAATTTGAAAATGAAAGAGCACAGACCGACGAATAGACAAGTTTTTAATTTCTATAATTAAATCTGACTTATGAAGGATAATGATATGGTAGTATACAAACAAATACAATTAAATACTAGTTTCGATTTCCACACATTAGAAGTAGACCTCTTTATTATTTTTCAAAATATTTTTAATATTTAGATATGCTATTATTTGTATATACATAAACAGAAGATTATTCATACAATTCGAATTATATATACAAGGATTTGTAATGTACTATTAGCGACAAGACAGAACATCATATATTTTTCCTCTACTTTCAGATAAAAGCTTACTTAAGCCGAGCATCTTACGGACGATATTAAGGTGCCACATTTCCCACCTTGTCGTTCGGCTCTGTTAGCTATTGAAGGAAATGACAGAAAAGGCTCGATCGATAAGTATTAGCGGAAGCGGTGTTGGGATAGGTGCTTCAATCCTCACAGGGCCTTCATCCTCGTCGCCTTCGTCCTTAATTGGCGGATTGGCAACTGGTCACCTAAGTGGTGGGGGAAATGACAGCGAGTCCGAGCTCGGTCATGATGCTGGAGGCGGCGATACAAATTCGGTTATGAACTCATCTCAAATCTCGACAGCTTCCAATGATTCGGTGTCGATAGCGAAGACGAATATTAATTACACGCACAATATAGGAGTCGTAAGTATCTGAATCTAGAATAGCATTTTCTATTCCTTCTTCTGTGATTTTTACGATACTAAAAATTGTGAAAAGAAGTCCATATCCCTTTCGTATATTGAGTACAATATTCTCTTATTATTCGGGTACTATGGTTTTCGAGAGGGTTCTTTTGCACCACTCAGACACCCTGATGACGACTTGTTTCACGCAGGACTGATTTTAAAATTCAATTAGACACATAATTCCATAATATCCTTCAGGAACCCCCGGGGTGAATTGTAATTTCGCACAGAAACAGGGGGAGCTAAGTGTTCGTATTCACATTCGCACATTCGTACATACGTTTCCAGCTTAAAGCAACAAGAGTTGCCGGTTTTTCACTTTCGGGAATGCTCTTTACATGCAAATATTCCACGTAGAGGAACATGGATACGTTGAAATGCTGTAACCTAGCTATTTGTTGCTTGCAAGGCGATATTTTCAAAAATACTTATCTAATGTAAAAGGAAATTTCACTAAGGTGTACTTGAACGTTTGTAGAATTCGATCATATTAAGCAAATTTTGTTTCTTTAAGCTTTTTAATAAACTACACAATTTGTGAGCAAACAATGTCAAAATAAAGCATATAATTGCATCTTCTAATGGTTTCCAGTAATAAAAATAGTAGAGATTTATTTTTAGATCTTTCGTATCACTAGAACGATCTAGAGATCTATTTGTTTACTTTGTTTTCAAAATAGTTAAAATTATTCCTCCGAAATTTAACAAAAGCCCACATAATAAGAGATTATTTTGCAAGTCAAATTTTTTAGCAATAATATTTTTTATTATTATTCACTGTTTATACTGTGGATTAATTAGCTCAGATTTGCTGCTATTTAAATTTTTAAAAACAACCAGAAATATTTCTACCATATTTTCAACCTTTTAAGTTATATCTTAAATTTAAATATAAAAGAAAAGTAGTAAGGATCAGGAAAACTTAAACAACGTGTAGTTTGGGACTAGTTGGATGTTTAAAAAAAATATATTCTAATTTAGAATATGCCCTAATATCTGATGCAGCATACTAGAACAAAGTTACTTCGATTTTCAATCCTAGAAATTTAGAACTTCATCACTCTGTTTCATACTTGTAAAATTCTAGAGATAGAAAGACATAGATAGAAATTCTGTTACATATGTAAACAAAACTAAGTGTAATTATAAGTAGTTTAATTTGCTTAAAACAGTTTTATGACTGGATTTTCTAAAAGAATGAGTAACACTTTAATTCGCGTGAATAATGTAATTTTAATACTTAAATGATAGACACAAAACAAATTGTAATTCGTTGTAGAAGAAGCTTTCGTTTGCTTTGCGGCATAGACTGCTAATAGTCATCTAGTCGTCTATTCCCGTCAGAAATAGGTGGGAATATTTTCATAAAGACAATGCGTAATTTCCACTTATTAATGGATAATGAGTCATCATAAGAAAAGTCGCCGGGATGTTTTTTTTTTTTGTTTTTATTACCCATACTTGTAATTAGGGTGAATTATTTAACTTTTTCATTACTGAACGATTTCAAAAATTGCGTTTGACTTTCAACACCTATAAATTGTATCTATTAAAATGATTTTGCGATTAATATTGAGGATCTAAAACTTGTGATTAGAATATTAAGCGGCATATTTTTTTTGTATGTTGTTAAATAAAACTTTAAAAAATATTCAAAAATTGACAAAAAATTGGTGAACATCTTATAATTTATCTTGAAAAATTAAAATATTTTATAAAATGCTACTTATAGAGTAGCATTAGGGAGATGATGTAGGTAATATTATCATCTAGTGGAGAAAAGTTCTTTTGATTATTTGTGATTTGAATAGTAAAATTTCTTGTAGCAGTGAATAGCCCATATTGAGAAAATAGTTAAAAAATTTAAAATACTGTTAAATAAATGTAATATTTAACGCGTACTATTGCAATTTTTTTTTGCTATACAATCCTTACGTACGCTAAAATATCTAATTGTATTACTAAGTCGTTTTTATATGGTATTTATATTTAGGGTTACGTTATGAATTTAATCGAAATCCATTTACCCTTTTATCGATACTTTTATCTTTCCCCAAAGCATGCCAAACACGACACGCAAATCAATCTCTTCAAGTTAATATTTTATCTACCGACGTAGTTATAAATCAATACTTCCGAATTAATATCAGAAACGCATTAAAACACATGTACCTTCTAGATTCCTACTAGCTTCGGCTAAATTTGTTTTATTACTATTCATCTAACCTGAATTAATTCGAATTTTATGAATTTTATCATTACAGAGTTCCTGTAGGTTTCCAAAATTAGAAGAATGCGCCCATTTTCATTATGAACGTGTAAAACTTGGATCACTATCTGTTCGGATAGCTGACGATAAGTCAGAACTGCTAAGCAGCAGTATTGCATCCCAATCGATAGGAGGTGATGTAGCATCATCGCAGAATAATCCGTTGTCGCGAAACTTTAATCCTTCATCTTCCTGGTTTATTATGAAAGTCATGTCTAGTCGATCGGATCCATTTTTGATTAAACGGTCCTTTGATAACCTGAGGATGCTGGACGAAATGCTCCATCGTTGCGTGTATGACAGGAAAATCAGTGGATTAAAAGATTTATCACAAATGGAATTTAAAACCGAGGAAGATGTCGAATATGCTGTTGCCAAATATTTGGAGAGATTCTCGAAAATCGCGTCGGATTCCTTGACTTGCGGTACTATTTTAACATGGTTTCAATTGGACAATAAGGGCAGACGTCTTCCACTTGCCGACACTGATACCATGAAAAGTATCAACACTCCAGCCGTCGGAGCTGCTTATGGCGTTCGGAAGTAAGGAGAGAAAATAATTAACAAGCTAAGAAATAATTGCGCCCCTAGTTAAGATAAAAACCACTATTCTTTGTTATTAGGTCAGCAGTTGTATTGCAGTACTTAAAATTAATATTCAATGATTAACTTTTATGGGATTTACACAAGGTGACTATATTCTATCTATTAATTTCTCTTATTTCCCAAAAACACAGTAAATTTTGCACAGGCTTTACATTAAAATTGTAGGTATAAAAATACCTAAACATTTTGAAAAACGAAATTGTTTAACTAAATCTTTCTGAAAAAAACCTATTAAAAATTACTTAACTTGTTAACCTTTGTTATTATCATAACCACTATTAGTATAAATATTTTCATAAATCTTGACTGTTAATATACTTTTCTAAATACGCAGATTAATCTTTGATTACAACTGCATGTTCACTAAGGAAGAAATAGTTTTCCTTTCCAATTTTTTTCTCCACTCAAAATAAATAAACAATAATATAATTAATTTTCTGAAGATGTGTATATATCCTTAGTACCAAAAAAAAAACAAAAACAATGTCTTAGTATAAACAAATCTCGAGTCCAGATTATGTTTCTAAATGTATTAGATATAGTAAAATTAGCTTTATTATAGTCCTTTTTATCTTTAACTGGGACAAGCTTTCTTAGCTCAACTTCATCTTATTTTATTAAAGTCAATATTATCTAAACAATCTTCCATTTTGCAGATATATTGCACAAGCGTGCGATGAAATTTCCATTGAAGTAGGCGATATGATTTCAGTCATTGATATGCCAAGTCCTGCAGAATCCATTTGGTGGAGAGGCAAAAAGAGTCATCAGCAAAAAAGTCAGTATGAAGTAGGCTTCTTTCCTCAGAGTTGTGTGGCCACAATTGGTGATAAAGTACCACGTCATTTTCCATTACCGGCTCCCCTAGTGGGCCAGCTGGATGTATCGCCAACGAAGCCGGTTCTTCGAAAACATGGCAAGTTGATAGCCTTCTTCCGCAGTTTCATTTTATCACGGCCATCACGAAGAAGACTGAAACAGACTGGGATCTATCGTGAAAGAGTCTTCTCTTGTGATTTAAGCGAACACCTGTTGAACAGTGGCCAAGAGATTCCTATGGTACTAAAATGCTGTGCAGAATTTATAGAGGAGAACGGAATAGTCGACGGTATTTACAGATTATCAGGAATTACATCAAATATTCAGAAATTGCGTAGAGCATTTGACGAGGAACGTATCCCTGATTTGTCGCAACCTGATATTAGACAAGACATACATGCAGTTAGCTCTTTGCTGAAAATGTACTTCAGAGAACTTCCAAACCCTTTATGCACCTATCAGTTGTATGACAACTTTGTTGAGGCCATTCAGACGAAAAGTGATTCGAATGAACGTCTGAAACTTATGAAGGAAACAGTTCTAAAACTCCCTCCCCCTCACTATAGGCATGTTTGTTCCACTTTAATTTTAAATATACTAATACAAATAGTTTTTAATAGGACCCTCAAATACTTGGCAACACATTTAAATAAAATTTCCCGACATTCTGCTAGTACTGGAATGACTGATAAAAATTTGGCTATTGTATGGGCGCCTAATCTGCTGCGGAGCCCAGCACTTGAATCGGGAGGTAAATTTAATAAAAGATGTTTCATTAATTACGTAATTAAATAAACATGAAAACTTTCAAGTACCTAAAATAATAAAATTAAAGCGCATCAGCTTTACTATTCGATGTTCGTTGTAACTATGTTTAATTTATTCATTTTTCATTATTGTGGTCGTAATTTTATTTAAAACATTTGAAATGATTTTTCGAATTAATTTTTTAAATTATGGATTAGCAGTAATGGGACTAATGCACCATTCCAAAGATTCTCACTTTGCCGTTTTTGTTTTAATATCAGGCTCGGTTTTCTTTAAAATAAATTTGTTTAATTCTTCCTAACGAAAGCTAATTATCTTATAAAAAATTAAAATTTAAATTATGAAATTAACACCGTTGTAACTTTTTTTTCATTATTATTTAGGGGTAGCTGCATTAAGAGGTGTCGGCGTACAGGCTGTGGTCACCGAGTACCTGATAAGAAATTGTCACTTAATATTCGATCCAAGTGAAGAGTATAATCGTAGTGGCTGTGATCAAAGAATGGATTCATTAACCGACTGCGAAAGTTTATTGGTCGAACAAAGGGAACACGATCAATCATTGTCCTTGATAGAAAGACCGAAAAGCTTGAGTGCTGGAGGAGCTAAACTAATCAGTCTTGAAGAAGCACAAGAACGGCATAGCCGTTTGGATGGTTATGAAGCAAATAAATCGGTTCCCATAAATACTCCAGCTACTAATGTAGGCTCCTATATAGAAGTAGGTGGAGGTCCTTCTAGTCTTCCCGATAAGTACCATACAGTTCTTCCTGTTCCAAGGAGTTGGCAAAAACGAAAAACACATTCATGGAAGTCTTTATTCTCAAGAAATCCGAGAAATTCTAATAGTAACAATGATATCAAAGCTATAAATGTGCAGGCGCCGAAAGAAGCGGAAACTAGTTTGCCTTACTCCGAGAACGCAGTCCATGATATCAAAAAATCTCATGATAACAGCTCTGTGCAATCACAGCAAAAACCGAAATCTATTGATTTGTTCGATGGAAAACCAATGGAAATTTGCGTTCGGTCTAATTCTATCGATAGTCTACGAACTGCTGGTCACTCGCGGTCAGTTTCACATGACTCCTACTTTGATTTGCTCCAATCTCCACTTCGTGGCGTTGCAACTTGTCCCTCAAGGGAGTTATCGGAACTAGGGCTAAATTTTGACCGCGAAGAACCAGAAATGCGAATATTCTCTGAAAGTGAAAGTCTTGTAAGTAGCCCCAAGGTGGGTAAAGAGAATATTCCTCCATGTCGTCGAGTACTAAGAGCAAGACCGGAAGAGTTTTCTAGTACGACAAATAGTGTAAATCCTAGTCCGAAAAAGCAACCACGATTGAACCTATTAAGTCCAAGTGAGCAACCTTCTTGGACTCAAACTGTATGCGAAGAAAGTCACAATGATGAAAGTTGTTGCAAGCGCTACAAGCTCGAGGATCAGCTTTCAGACATTCAATTCATAGATTGCAGTACTCCGGAGCATACAATCACAAATCCTAATACGGTGTATACAAGTGTTCAAATACACAATCCACCGCCCTCCTTGTCGAAGAGCTCAAGTATAAACGAAGATGCCCAGACTTTGAAGCGGAGTACGAACTCCGGCTTCGAGGCTATTTTTGATAATCCAGGTAAAACGACGGAAAACAATGTGTCGTCAAGATATAGTTATCCCGTGGTCCAATTGGTTGGGAAACGGAAAGAAAACGACGCAGCATTAAAAGAGAGGTTTAGTTATCCAGGATCGGCAAATAGTGGAAAATATGTTTGTAGGATGCAGCCCTTGGATGTGAAAATGAATATCGCGGAGGAAAAGAAAGATGATGTCGAACGCCATAGGTTTGTTCATTTTTTTTCTACTTTTTTTTTTATAAGTATTTCAGTTTATAGGAAATTATTTAAGAAATTAAGCCAACTTCAACTTTATTTAATTATTTACATTTTCGCAAACAAAGTTTTGGGAATTTTCTACTGCTTCCAAAAGAAAGCAGAATTTTAAGATCAAACAAATTAAACATTTTTAAACGTTCTAAAGAATCAGGTGTCTTAGGATCACTTAAAAAGTTGTATTTATAATTTTTCCTTTATCCAGTGTAAATATTTTGCTACATCGGTAAAAACTACATATTCATGAGGATTACAAACTTGTTCCCTATTTAAGGAGACACTAACGGAAACCAGACCTCTCAGCTGGTAGGTTCCATTCTTCTCGAAATACATCCCTCCGCCGCTGTCGCCATTGCATACAGTCGTTCCATTTCTGTATCCAGCACAGTAACTCGTATCGGATACAAATTGACCAAAGAAGCCGCGATTACTCTCAAGACACGTGAACGTCGACACAATAGGCATAGTGCCCCAGACCAAGTAATCAGATAATTTGTTTTCATTGTCATAAAAGCCCCAGCCTATTACTTCACCCGGTCGTCCGACGAGTTCGGCTATATCACGGTCGGTCTCTGGCCAAAGGCACGCTGGTTGGACGTAGTCATTGTACGTTGCTTCTGTAGACAGTTTCAAAATGGCGATGTCATTGTAAAGATAGGTAAAATTGAAATTCTCGTGCGGAATAACTTTGTACACTTGAAATTCTTGTGCATTTCTGCCTGCTACAAAAAGATGGTGCAGGCCTAATTTCACCAACACTCTTTCTGGTACAATATACCTTCCAGTTTGAATAACACAATGAGCAGCTGTTATAATAGTATTTCTATTAAGCACGGTTCCTCCGCACTTGTAGGCGAATGTATCGGCTCCTTCTTGGTGAAATATGGCAGCATGCCATGGCCAGTCACCTTCCTTAGTAAGTTCACCTCCTTTCACAAGAGCCTGGTGATTCAAAATACGTTTTCCGCATTTAAGTCCAGTCGGGTCGTTGGAAACTCTCGTGTCCTTCTGGGAGCCAGAAGCTCCAAGAAGAACAGGACTCCACTAAAAATAATATACTAGTAAATATGTTGTATCTTTGTTTTATAAGCTTTATACATTTGTTTAATTAATTTAATTATCTAAGTTTAACTACAAAATTACGATATTAAAAAAAGTACATGTATTAATATAAAAAATGCATCATCCCTAATTTATACATTTATCCGTTAAAGCGAAGGCCTTACCTGTCTGGGATTAGGACAAACGTCGACACTATTCAGTTCTATATATTCCACATTGGGGAATGCACCTCCTTGTTCACCTTGCACATGAAACTTTAAAGGCTTTTTGAATCCTTCATCAGGTTTAAAAAAATTCAGATAGAATACCCTGTCGCTCAATGAAATTTTTGCTAAATTAGGGTCCTATAAAGTTAAAAAAAATAACTTTAATATTTAAATATTGCTACAGTTTTTATTTTTATTAAATGTGACCTTACATTATTTCACTTTTTTTTAAATGGAAACAAATACAGTGGGATCCCCGTATCTGCGGTTCTTTAAAAACGCGCGAATCTGTCGGGCGCCGGCTCATGGACGAGTGGCCGAAATGCACTTAAGATTTTACGCGCGGTTTACTAGTACAAACGCCCTTGTTTATTTTATTATTTATTTATAAATGTTTTATGATAATTTTAAATAAATAATATATAACATATTTTACTATGATATTTCTTGTTTTAATTTTGCTTCATATACCTGGAAATATGGGATTCGCCACTATCACCGGAAGTAAACCCGCGCGCATATGGGGGCCTTACTGTACGAGATGCCCTTATAATAGAACTTATTATTAAATATACAAATTATAATGAGTCACTATAGTTCCATAAAATCTAACTAACGTTTTTTAAGGCTAAAATATAGGAAACTAAATAAGAAAGTATTTCATTAAAAAAGGAAACAAGAATTAGAATAAATAAAAATAAGAATAGCATAAATAACAACGGCAAGTAATTATTTATAATATTCACGAAAAAAAGTACTAACAGAAAAGAACTCACTGCGCTGACCTCAGCTGGGGCAGTTAACCGAAGCCGAATTCTGACTTCGTTTAATTGGGGAAATAAATCAATATTAAATTGTCCATCCCAATAGTTTTTCTGGCTTGGTGGTTTTCCTATAAGGCGCTCCATATACAATAAACCATTTTCACACGGATTGAATACTTCGAGTGCATCCCCGATTGAGGTGAACCCATCTTGTCTAGTAACTCGTTTTAGGTGATTTTCTCCTAGACAAGAGACAAGAGCGGAAAAACTTAAGAGTAGTATAATTCCCATTAACATTTTTCATTTTTCATTTCATAGACCATTACACACGAAAATTACGCGAGATACTAAATCTGTTTCTTATGAATCGTTTCTATCTGGAAAATGCTTAATTAAAACATATTCATGTATTACAAACCGGTTCAGAAGTGTTACTTTGTTTTTGTAACCGTAATAGTGAATGACCGTGAATTTGGACGGTCAAGAAATTCTTCGATAACAAATACTACAATTAAATGATTATTTTATTGCTTCCGTCTACTCAAAACCCGACAAACTTGGGCAATACACTATTTTGTATTTGTAATAACGCAAACATTAAAATACTTAAGAAAATGTACTATTAGAAATTATACGCATATATACTTGCTGTTTTTTTTTTTTTATAATATGTTTCTTTTGAAGCGGGAGGAATAATTCATATTTTAATACAAATTAGCTTTCTTATTTGTGTTCGAATATGTAAAAAGAAAAAAATGATTTGATAATGTTTTCATATCTCGAATTGTAGCTCTAATTTTATAAAGAATAAAGAAATTTTTTTTTTTTACAAATATCTGAGGGATAAATTTAAATAATTATTCTGTATTTTCTTGAATACAATTTTCTTCTTATTATTTTAATTAATTACAGAAACACATTTTCACAAAAAACGGATCTCATTAGACCTAAGAATCGGTACAGCTACTGTGAAACAGTCTCAGGAGCAGATGCCCATCCAACAGTGAATTTTCTTCTTCGCAGTAATTCAGCGGATTTAGTTAAAAATAAAAATGAAATGGAACGATCTAAATTAAGCGCATTAACACCTTCCTCACCACTACAGAGTCCACGTTATTCACTACTAGTAGGAGAAACAAGTTCTGAAAATAGTAGTGCTGTTAACACACCTGTTTTTGAAATGGATTTACATTCACATCCAGAAATTTGTGGTCAGGAAGGTGATGATGAAAATGAATCTGGAAGACACTGTAGTTTACGAAATTATGATACCAAAGATTTTAGCTGTATTCTTTCTGAAGATAGTTGCAGCAACGTAAGTATTAAATTGATATATTAATGAGATGTTAATATAATATTAAAATAAAATTATTTCAGCTAACATCACAACTTTCACATAATACAAACGATAAGCGTGATATTTCTGCCATGAAAAGGGAACTCTCTTTAGATTTAGAAGGTGGTGGCTCCAAGATGTCTGTTGATTTAACCGATATATCCTTATCGTCAAATAATAAGCAAATAATCAATATTCCATCGTCGCCAAACAATTCTAACTTTACCCACACCTCAGATAACACTAGTCAATCGATAACCCCCAGTGAATTTGGTTATCAGCATTTGAATAGACAATCCAACGTCGTGTCCCTTGAGAATTCACCTAAATTTGAAGAATATAATAATTTGGAACAAGTATTTTTAAATTATGAGAAATCTGTGTCTCAGAATGCATCTAATACTTCGCCATCCAAAACGAAAGTAAGTAGTCCTATTAAGGCTACTATTAGCATCACTTACAATTTGAAATCACCAATTCATAAACATGGTTCACCTCCCAATTCTGATGACTATGAAACTGTATCTGTTGTCCATAAAGACGAAGGGGACAAAACACATCCTAAACAATTATTAGAAACTAGTTTTGATGAGAATATGGTTTATGAGCAAGTCAAATTCTTCCGAAATTCTGTATCAGAAATTAACCAAATGATAAACAATGGCAATAATGACTTCGATTCTCCAGACACAGATCTGAAAGTGGATCGACAACAAATGGTGCCTAATTTGGTCTGCTCTGATAACTGCGATAAGGAGGTAAATAGTAATCTAATTGTTCTTAACGATGACTCTCAGAAGGAGGAGTTTGGTACTGATGATATTTTAATGGACGACAATATCGATAGTTTAGAAATTGACGAAAACTACTCTCTATACGAGAACTTCGAAGTTCGGAAGCCTGCATCTGTTTATGAGAATATAGAAATCAATACAAAACCGACTAGACCACTTAGTAAGCATGAAAATGGTGGGTCAGGCCAGGTATCTCCACTCGAGGTAAATAAACGGTGCAATTCTCTGAAATCAGCTTCAAATTTTAGTGTTAAGCAGCTAGCCACTAAATTTGAGACTAGTCCGGTCGAACAATTGGCACCATTCGATTTCAATACCCGTAATGCAAAGAAGATTGAATCTGTAACTAACCGGGACGCACCATGCTATGTGCGAGCTAAGAATCATAGCAAGCAATTAAATAAATCTGCACAAATTACAAGAAGTTTGGATGAAAATGCATTTGTCCGGGAATTCGGACACAAAAGGCTAGAAAATGTCACAAAAAGTTCTCAGCAAATTGAAAAATGTGATGAAATGAGGCGAAAATCATTCGATTTTGCTCGACCGAAAAGTTTAAATCCACCAAAACATTTACCGACCCTGCAGAAAAATAATGAAGTTGAACTATGTAAGGTGGCTCAAAATCCTGCAGCTAAGTTAAAATTAGATCTAGAAAAAGTTGAAGAACAACGATCTTCAAAACCTGACATAAAAATAACACCTACAACTGAAAATCGAATCTCCCTGATTCAGAATAATGTAGACGTTAAGGTTTTGGACGATGATCGGACCTCTTTGAATTTGCCGAGTTCAAAGGTCTTGAGTGGTGTTAAGTTAGACCGTGAGCGAATAGAGCGCATCAAAGAGGAACGACGACACCAACTCAGTGAGAAGTATAGGACGGAATCGTTTAAATCAAAATCTAAAACAGAACTTAGAGAGTTTCCCAAAGAAGAAAAATTTCAATCGGAGTCTCTAAGGATTAAATCGAAGTCAAGGGGTGATATTCGGAATTTCCAGAAGGAAATAGACAATTTAAAAGGGAGCGAAGTAATGCAATTCTCAAACAGAATTCGAAGGATAAGTGATGAAAAGAACCAAAACAATTGCGAGCCGTTGACAGGGCAGAGGGAGGAGGTGACGGCAAAGCCGGCTAACCAAAAGTTAGACCGAAAGTCAGTGGACTTCCAAAGGGAAAGAAGCATGAACTCAGATGCCAGGGGTAAAACGCGAAACAGTATCAGTTCAACGTAAGTATTCTCATTATTCATTTTGTTAGCATTGGAGGAAATAATGTTATAAAATTACATGCTTTTTTTTTCGTTTCCATCGTTCTCGCAAATATATATCTCTTAGACTTGATAATAGCCATGAAAAGTATTTATTTTTTTTTGCATTTTTTCTGATACCATTTTAATAATATTTAGGCTTACCATATTTCTACAAGTAACAGATTTTGTCTTAGACAAAGGTAGATAAAACAAAACCAATTATTTTTCAATTATTAAGGTGATATTTGATGAATACATGACTAAAAATTAAGATGCCATTAAGGTCAGTTTAGGGCAGACAATGATCAATTTTAGTAAAGTAAAAAATGATGCGTAAAAGTGGATTATAACTGGGTTAGTACCCGGAGGAAATTTGAAAAGCTTTTCCTGATGCATTTGAAAGATTATAGAAGAAAAACTATAAAGAAACGCATTTTTAATGTTTTATTTTTTGAGGAATGAAAGCACTAGTAGCATTTTAATTATTATTTTTTATATTAATCGTAGTAAAAGGAGATATAAATGGAGTCTAAGACTGACTTGCCTACAATTAGAAAATACAAAAACATAAAACATTAAATTATACTTTGCTTTTTAATAATACATTTTCGAAATAATTATTAATAATACCAAGAAAAAATTAAACACTTCTATTTTAAATGTTTAAATTTCTTTTATTACAGGCGTGAGAAGATTTCACCACAATTTTCTATAAGGGACGTAACTGCAATGTTCGAATCACGGTCACAGAATCAGTAAAGCCAATATAAAACACTTGACCAACGAGAGGTTTGTTTTCCATCTTCTAGCGTAAGATAGACAAAATACTCCTTAAATTATAAACGTGTAGTCTTTTATATAAGTGCGTGACGTATGTTACTATTCACGCAAGACATGTTGGTTGAATGTAACTAAAAATAAAAGAAAAAAAGCTTTAATCACAACAAATGTGCTTATTTCGTGTTATTAGGTCAAGATGCTTTAAACAATTTATAACAACAATTTTATGTTTATTTCTAAATTTAAAAAAAAAGAAAAAAGAAAAAAAATATTTTGTAATTATTCGTTGTGAAATCAAAAATTTTTTATTTGATATAAATTTTTGTGAAATGATAGGTAATTCGACCAAGTTTTAAAAATTTTCTAACAAAAATAATAATAATAATAATAAATCCAGGACTGGTTTTTCTTTTCTTGAATGTAAGTAAACATTTTGATGTAGTTAATTAAATTAATAAAAAAATTTTTCTGAAATCTTAAAATTGTTCTACTTGGTCGAGTGCCATAACATCTTAATTATTCTATGGTCACAAAGAACAAAAATTAAATGAGAATGCATTTATTAATTTAACGCGTATTTTGCATTGATACATGGCACCTATTTTAACAGATCAGAGATAAATCCAAGGTAATGGATACTAAGGTAACCATTAGTCTTTTGTTTTTTTTTACTGACTGATTATGCGTACCTAAGTAATTTTTAAAACGCGACGAGAATAGGAGTAATTCACAGTGAATTTCGACTAACTAAAATATGATATTATTAATCGAGAGGATATCACATAGAGATGCAATCAAAAAAAAAAATAGATATTTTGCATAAAATCATTTATGTTTTGTTTTGCGACAGCCACACGAAAATTTAATGTAAAATTGAAAACATTTTGCAGTTTGAAGCGAAAAAATTTAATTTATTGCAATAGTAAGTATGTTTTATAAGCAAATTTATTGTTAAGGAATCTTTACCACTTAAGTTTATTGTATGTTTATTTTTATTTTCATTTTTTGTTTTACTTATTTAAGAAATGATACAGTTTAGTAAAAACTGTTGGAGTTAAGCTATTAAATGTTAAATAGAATGAAGTGGTATGATTTGCTTTTGTACACAAAGAGATTAAAAAGTGTGTAAGTGTGGCTTTGTTTGTTTTAACAGCGTCACTGAATTTATTTTTATTTTTATTTTTTTGTTTAGTTTATATGTAGTTAGGTAATGTTTATAATTCTGTATTTACTATTTACGAATCATTTGTTTTTGTGTATTTTTATTATTATTACTATGCATTGCACATTAATGAGATTATTCGTATATAAATATGTTTTGTTTCATTTCTGTTCACGTATGAAAAAATAAGAAATTTTAAAGTTTTTGTTTTTGTTTTCTTTTTATTTTTTTAAATAACTTATCCTTTTTATCCCTTTTATAAAATAAATTTAATCAGGATATATTTGATAAATTGGTAAGAGAGGGAGTATGAATAGGATTTAGCTGAAAATATTATATTTTTCTTTTATATTCTAACGTATTGGATTACATGGAAAGCTAAAAGCATTGGTAGTTTTTTTTTTTTATTTAGTTTTATTAAAATTATTTTCTGTTGCGACAGCTTGCAGAATTTTTTAGGACAATTATAAATCCATATTTATTAATATGATATTTCTAGTGTAATTTTTGTATGACATGAAAAATGTATAACTGAGATTTGGGAAATTAAAGAAACAATTTTACTTTGAATATAATGAAAAATAAAAATCAGAAATATTTCTTTTATTTGTTGCGAAGAACAGAACAGAACCATTAACCATTCATTATAATTTTTAATTGATAAAGATGGTAGTTTATATGTGAGGTGTTATCCCTTTTAAAATATTAGAACGATTTTTTTATTGAAATCGCATGTTATTGAATTAATTGTTTCATATTGCTTCCATTCAGAATTTCTTTTTTTGATTATAAAATTCGAAATATTTAAATAATCAGGGATTCATTGTTTCAAATAAACGATGGTTATTAAAAAGTGCTTTGCTTTCGTGAATTTATATAAAATAATTATTCTTTAGTTACGAATTATTCTAATAGAATAATTCTACAGAAAGGATTTCACTATACCCTTAAAAGTAATTGATTGATTTAATTGGGAGTAGTGGTGTAATAAATTATAATATATATTAAATATCGGATTAAATGCAAACAAATACAAAAAGGAGTATTTCTGTATAACACAGGGATTCGTTTTATTTTTACTTTCGAAAATGATGTTAATCTTGCTGTCGTTTTATAAACAAATTTGTAGCTAAATTAAATCGCTCAAAATTTCTATCTATGAATAATTTTGTTTTTATATTGTACTACTATACAATAATGTTTTATAACAAAAACTGCCAATTGCTAAAAACATCAACTAATCAAGAATAAAGTTTAAGAATAAAACTATTTTAACCTGCTTGAGTTCATCGGTCATAAAATTAGTAAAACAGCATTAAAGCACTTAATTATTATTTTCAAATTACAGAAGAATGAAACGCATCACATTATCCTCATAATATTTTTAATATTTTATTTTTTGTTTTTTTTTTTTTTATAATTTACCCATCAATTTCAAAATTTCTAATCATTGACTTTAGGACTAAACTTCTAAAGAAGTATAAGAAAATAAATAGTAAACGATAATTAGAATTTATTTGCTAGTTATGTTAAAATGTTAATACTATCCGGTTCAAATATCTACATTATTTCATGAACTAAAGTAGAATTAAAATATTAAGAGAAAAACTACAGATTAAACTTATTATGAAAGTCGACAATAAAACAATTAATGAATATTATTGTAAAATTTAGCTTCTTCAGCTGCCAAATTTTCATTGGGGTACTAATCTTGTTCTGGAAAAGAAAAAAAATAAGAAAATAAAGTAAACTTGTAGATTTGGATAATTTTCACAATTTATAGTTATGGTTTTCCATGTAAACTACACTGTGGAAGGATAGCTTACGAGAACTTGTCTTCGCTTCCCATCATTTATACTCTCTTTTCAGTGATTTGTATAGTACTTTTCTGAAAGCTTCACCAATAAAGAATATAACTATAAAAGTACATTTTTACATTGTAAATAAAAAGAATTTGAAATTAATTGTTGTTTGTTTTTCTATTCAAATAATTTTTATTAGGATTTTAACACCATACGGATGTTAAGTTTCCTCAAATATTTGCAGATAATTGGATGAATTAAAAACAAAAATTACACACTTTTAACAAAACTTGAAAGAGACGTCTATAAAAACGGCTATTAAAATTGAAATTATATTTTTAGTCTTAATGCTTAACGATAAAGATCCTTCTATAATTTAATACTTGAAGTTATTGATTAAGTACGTGTTTTCAAATGAGCCAAATCTGAGTTATGAAGTGAACCGTGAGAACTGGCTTTTCGGTGGGTCCTCCATTTGGTTCTTAATAATTTTATAACTATGGGTTGTCTTCTGATTTCCTCCTTTTTTAGTCAAAAACTTAACAAAACCATAATTTAAAGGAGTAAGCCAGGCCTCAGAAAAAGCTTCTAGACTGAAAGAGGTATTATCGCCTGTACTATTACCTCTTTTTTTAAAAAGAAATTTACTGAATTTATAGCATATCTTAATTTTTAGAGTTCTGTATCAAAAGGACACAAAAGGAGGAACCTATGTGATGAATATTCGCTTTTTATTTTATGATTGCAAATTGAAAAGCAACAAAACTTGTTTACCCGAATTTAGTCCAAGAAAAAGAAATACTAAAACACTTTTAATGGAGTCATAGCGTGATACATTGAATGAGATATCGTCCAGTAAGGAAAAATTGAACGATGTCTTGTAGTCCTTACGGTCGTTAATTCAAACCCAAATAACATCCTCGATGTGCGAGCCAAATTCATTCCTGGCTGGGTTTTTTTTACGTGTACAAAGGGGATCAGATGTAGATTCATAGCATAAGAACAATCTGAATTAAAATTATTACGATTCTGGGATCCGGGTGATAACCCGAGCACGAAAGTCGGAGCCTCAAGGGCAAATTCAGATTATAACAAATATTTTAAGAAATTAAAAAAAAGAAACGGGTATCATTTTTTAGAGGAAGATCTCCTCTTTCCAGAAAGCTATACTAAAGGTTCATTACTCGTAAAATTACCTGAATTAGAATTACTCCCATCGTCCATCATGGAGCACTCACCCGCGGGGTCAGCAAAGGTGTGCCTCTTAATAAATCTGCCATATAAAAAACTATTTTAAATATGAAAATTTATTTCTTATAACTCCGAATTTGCTCTCAAAAAAATGAAGATTTCTCTTTTAGCGAGACTTGTGTGTTCTCCGCGGTACAAAAAGAAGAAATAAAAACGAATTCCCGTGCCGGGAATCGAACCCGGGCCTCCTGGGTGAGAGCCAGGTATCCTAGCCACTAGACCACACGGGATAGATATCGAGGTAGGATATTTAGGATAAGATGAATATGCAAATATGGAGGAATTACGTTTGCTTCCTAAAGCAAAGCCATAAAAGCAGTCTATGGACGAACATTTAATCGAACACTGCTTTGTTAACTGTACGGAATCCTCCTTGCGTGCATCTCACTCACGTGTTGTTTCCCTTTAATAATGTAATAACTAAATTTGCCGGCCTATTATGGAGAGCCTATGATTAAATTAATAAATAGCTAAAATTCCGAGAACCGAACGTTAAACGGAGCCGTGTCGACGAGATGGTCAAGATAAAACCTTGTCCCCTAGATTTAATATAAATCGCCAAATTGAGGACTAAGTGCTTTGATTGAAATAATTCCGGCAGCCACCTTTAGAACAGGCTGGAAAAATGTTCGTACGGTGAAATTTAATTAAAGAGGATGAATTCACCGCTAATTGCCGGACGGGTAAAGTGAAACTCTGTTATAATTTTATTATCGATACAACAAGAGATTCCCTTTCCCTTCCCTGGAGGAACGTGTGCCGTAGAAGGGTGCAATTGTAACACAGAAGAGATCTAATCTTTTTTTTAAGCGTATGCTGAAAGTCAAGGGGATTCCCCGAAAGAAAAAACACGTCTGGAGTAGAACCGACGAGTGTGCACCGCGTCAGTCAAACTGCTAAGCCAAATTGAAATAATTAATCCTCTAACTCTGACCGATAATCTCCGTAATTGAACGACGGTGGCAAAGTAAATCGGCTTCTTTTTAGAAATTTACCAGATCTAGGTGCGTTGTTTTCTGTTTACGAAAGATGGAATCAAATTACACGCATTACAATGCTTTTCTATAATGGGGCGTGCGATTCAATCATATTTACTCATTTTTCTTTAAAAGAAAAAATAAATCTATAAATTAGAAGAAAGTATGAACTGTTAATGTTTTAAAATTATTTTATGTAAACAAGTTTTGGAATTGTGTAACTACAAAAGCCTAAGCCAGCAGATGTTATTTTAAAAATGAATATTTAATAGAGAACATATTTATAGAAAGTGGTCGATGGAAACTACTGTTAAATACTATGCCGTGAAATAAAGATAGTCACTCTAGATGCTCTTTATACAATACAGCACCCCAGATAGGCACAAAACTCGATTTTGAAATATACTTTTAACCCGTTCGGTCCTGTGGACGTGTATACACCTTAATTCAGTGCTAAGGTTGTAGAGTATTCAGCACCGAAAGGGTTAATCTATTATACAATATTTGAACCATATTCTTTCCAAGTTTTATTTAAGAAACTCCAAAACTTTACTTAATTTTTTTATTTTTTTTAGAGCTTTTAAATTCTTGTAAATAAACCTTATTTACGAGAGAATTTAGCTAAGAAATTAATTTTCCCAGTTGATTTTTTAGAATATTTCTAGCCTATACAAATCACTTTAATCGCAAATGAATTCTTCAAAATTTTTTAAAAAAATTCATTATTCCCATCAAAGAACTCTAAATTTCATCCGGAATGTTGTCCCCTCTAATTTTAATTAAATATTTTTTATCATATAATTTCTGTTAATCAATTTTTGAATCTGTATCTTCCTGTACTGGAGAGATTTAACGTTTTTCGCTTTTTTTTTTTAATAGCATTTAACAACGAAAAACGTCTGACTCTTTTCTCAGGTGCTTAAGCACGATGTTTGCAATCATTCAATTAATTACCAGGCCAGCCCCATGCCCTGCACTCTACGGCGAACTGAATCGACCTGCATTTCCAGCCCTTAATTCCCGTCACTTGAAGAAGATTTTCTGTTTGCTAACAGCACGGCATTTCAATGGCGCTCCTCGTCGCCGCGTTTGTCTGATGTCAGATAGAGCACGTGACGTCAATTACGGCGGAATAATCAGTGCTGAACTTGCTCGTTTGACTTTAAAGGAAGCTCTAGGAGTCTTTTAGGAAATCACGTCTAATTACCAGGGAGCCTCCTTGAATTCGCTTCCTGTATTTGCCAACGGAATACATAAATTAGCATCGCCTTGGCTAGACCAGGCTTTCTTATTTCCTTCTAGTAGTTTTCTTAAGACGCTGTACTATCCTCGAACAAAATGAATTTGTGGAACAGGCCGCATCGCTGGGAAGGATCTAATTCTCGGCGAGAAGGAAACGGGGAAAGGTCGTAGCGCTAATTTGCGAGACAAGCGCAAGTGACGTTAAGATGATCACCACTAATTGGACGACATCGTTTCCTCCGTTTATCACCATTCGCCCATTCAACCGGCAAGCAACCGACTCAGTCATCAGCGTCACTGGAGTCCTCCATTGTCGGGCTTTGTGGAAAGGAATACGAGCCCTAACTGCGTGTTGCTGTCGTCCTGTCCTCAGGCTCGACAGGATAAGATGACGTGACAAGGGAAAATCTGGCTTAAGCACTTGTTTCGCGACCTATGCGGGGCGGTTGTTTTCTTATTATTCAGGCGCATTTGATGCTACCCCCGAAGGTTTTGAAGGTGCTGACCCTTCCCGTTAGCTGATGTGACACCCTTTCTGTGGCGGCGGTTACCTTTCAAGCTGTATTCATTTCACACACTTTTCGGGGAATATGCAGCCCTTGTTTTTTGCGGGTGAGGAAGTATCATCACTAGCGAACACGATGACACTTCTTACGAGTGGTTTAAGTGAAATAAATTCTCCAGCGTTCCACTTTCCTTCTACAGGATATTCAATTATAACGGATGCCAATAATAAAATAAAGTTATATTCCTAGAAGCCCTTACTGCCTTTTGTACGATACTACAATCGATAGGTGGGAACGGAAGAGCTTTCTTGTGTATAAACTAACACATCCACACGAGCGATATTTTATCTTTATTTTTATAAAATTGTATCTTTAGTTTGGGTTGGATTAGCGTTATCACAATTTTGATAAAGGAAAGAAAATAAGTGTAAAGATGTTCATCATGCAGATAAGGACAAAATAGGCACACAAAATAAACACAAAAATTCGTTTGATGTGATTTTGAAGTAGATTTATGCTTCGCGCTGTCTAAATTTACAAAAACGGCACTAAAACTGGAAACTAACCAAAACTTATTTTATTAAGAATGCGTTTAATCCTTCCTTCAAAATTAACTAGATTTTTAAATAAAATTAAGCTGATAGCCTAAACTCTACTAGATTCTACTCTTACTTCTAAGTTCCTCTGTTCCTGAGTAGTGTAGCGTTCTAATAAAAATATTTATTTTATATAAGGTCAGCTTCATCAATATAGAGCTTAATGTTTTTGACTATTTGTCATTTAAAAACTGTGACTTGGGAGCGGCAGGTGTCGCATAAACGAAGGAAACTAGAGAAAAAGCCTGTTAGATAAAAAATCTATAGCTGTGCCCCGTTACTAGTCCCTCATCACTGGTTCAAATGAAATCATGAGACTATTTAGAAATGGAATATTCAAGTCTAAATTCGATGTAGTAATACTAGAAAATGTTACAAAGAAAGCAATATAAAATGTGCCTCGGTTTGTGCCCCCAGTGCGGTCTTTGGTTTATAAAAACGTACAAGTTATTTTACAATTAAAAATTAAGAATTGCTTTACACATTTAAACTATGCTGTTGTCTACTACCTACAATACATTCACATAGTACTTTTCTATATCATTAAATATTAACAAAAATATTTTTTTTTAATTCTCATAGTTCTTAAACGTTTTGTAGTCTTGATGTCGAGTTAAAATTGCCCCCAAATTCGTTTTAGTATTTTAGCCTATCAACTTTTTATATTTCTGTTATCATCTTCATCGTTCTCTTGAAAATGCTCCTTTACTTGTCTTGTTTAGTATCATTAACTTCTATAGTTTCCCGTTTCCTTGACCTTTTCCATCCAGTCGCAACGTCCTCTGACACTTTTAAAATATCATCCTTAATTTCAGACTATTCAACACGTCCTTTTCACATTTACTTGAAAATGTTCACTAAGTAGGTACAGAATTAGAAAATAATTATGCGATTTTAAGATGAAGTTAAAGTTGATTTTTATCCTTATTTAAAATTAAATTTGCATGATCTAGTTATTTAATTTTAACTTGAAAACTAAGGCTTTTTTTTAGTAGTATATTTTGTAAGTAGGTACATTAATATAAAAGATTAATAATAAAATACTAGGTTTATAATTGCAAAACCAATCAAATGTTATAAAACTATTGAAAAAAGGTAAACTTGAATGGAATAATTATTCTGAAATATTGTAAAAAGTCGGAAGGGTCGTAAACACTGGACACAAATCGCCCACTTTATGCCAATTTACCTATTCAAATTGGTGTATTTGGTCTGGACCTATCACATAAAGTGGCATAAAGTTTACCCTAATAAAAACAGCGAAAAATGGGCAAATGGTATCCCATTGAAGGAAAGAATATCTAAATACAAATACATAGAATAGAATACACGTCGGGGAGGGAAGGATTTTGTCCCGCCCCAGATTTTATTGGATAGTTCTGCGCAACTCCGAAAATCCACTCTACACAATTTTATTTCCGAGGATATCTGAAGGGTTTGTGAGTATATAGGGCCGTTTCACCTTTTCACGTAAATTACGCAGCAATTGAGGATATTAAATGGGAGCAAATAACATACTGAAGCTGGAGGAGTGAGGACCTATTCTTGAGATGGAAATGAAGGTTGAAACTCAGGTGGTCTTGATTTACCGTCATTAAATATTTTAAATAGCTAATTTATTGCAAATTTGCTTTTCACGAAACGAGTTAATTATTAAATTTTTGTCGAAAATTCCGAACTTTGTGAGGGCATTATAATTATAGAGGTTAATTAACCAATTTTAGAGAAAATTTTAGGGCTTAGAATATTATTTCACAATAGAAAAGAAGAGCTTATTTTTAGTGGGAATAGGTAAAAACGCCATGGCACAGATTTACAAATTCAATTTTTGCTTTAAAGTAAGTGACCCACATAAAATCTATCTTAATTTTAAAATAACTTTAAAAAAGGTCATATTTACTTAATAAATAAAAATACTATCTATTTAGTAGTCCATTATAAAAGTCTAAACATTAATTTCAATCATATTTTTTAAGTAAATTATAAAAGTATTTAGTAGCATGGGTTTTTTTTTGATTAATTGGGTTTTAATGAAGAATTACTAAAAATCAACATAAATTTTTTATTTAGGTTGGTAGGAATTTTATCATCTTATTAATATTTTATGATGTAGAAATAGCAATTAACTACATGACTAGAAAAGACAAAAGACAGACCTTAGAATAGTTAATAGAATAAAGCAAAATTTTTATGATAGCAAACACCACCATTAGGAGTATTTCAATGAACCTCATTAAGATTTCATATACTAAATAAAAATATTAGCTACTTATTAGTTAGTTCCAAGTTTGTAGTTTGAAATCTGTCCCTTCCCGGCATCTTACGATAGACAGTTTTTTTGAGTGGTAGCTGCTTTTGCCTGTAGAGGAAATATGAAAAAAATGTGAACCAAAAGGCCACTATGAGTGTCGTTAATGGAAAAGAAAACAGCTTTACTGGTATATCTTTTTTGCATTGAAGCATTCTTGTTTGAAGAGGATCCCTAGTACCATTACAAAGAAGCAATGAACGTATTTTTTAATTTTTTGAAATGTATAGAAGTTACTAGGTTCGTCATACTTTCGGAAATAGTCGTTATAGTGGAACTTTAGTATTTTTCAAATAGTTTTCAATTCGATGTATAGGGCCAAAATAAATGGTCTACTATTTCCACATTTCCCCTACTGGTATTTAATTTTTATTTATTTCTACTTTAAAAATTAAAATTCCATTACCTTGGTTTAGTGTTTTTGATATTTTTATTTGTTTTAATGTTTTAGAGTCCAAATGACTCTAGTGATTAGACAAATGAATCAGAAAAATCGATCGATGAAGTCTCGGTAGCATTAAAAATTTCAGTGTCAACAATATAACAATATTATTTTGGAAATATGTAGTTGCCAAGAAACTTAATTCGAAGTCATAATTAAAATATATTTTTCATTATTAAATAATTATATTGTATAATTAACCGATAACATCATATTTAATTTTAAAATAGGAAACTTTCTGCATTAAAAAGTCAGCAAATTTTTTGTCTTGTTCCAGTTTATAATGAAGTCATCAGGGAACGCGTTAAACAAAAAGAATAATGTTAAAACACCTGATAATTAGCACTAAAGTTGACTTTGAATTGCGTTTCTGTTCTCTCTGCAGGATGTTACATTGTGTCTAAATTAAATTTCATTAATTCATTTATCCCCCCTCCCGAAACATGTACACAATTAAATGAATCGGGAACCTAATCGATATCATTTAGGTACAAGGTGAACAGAAGTAATTAATTCAAGAGTTAATTATTCTCAACTACACCAAGAACGTTTCATCATCTCGATTGAATAACTTCCTGTTACAGGCCAATCCATCATTTCTAAGAATAGCCAAGAATATGCGGCAAGGCGCTCCCTTGAGGGTGGCTATGTACTGCAGGGGTTGCTTCATTTTAAATCACGTCACATGCCCAGCCCTCCCGGCCCGGTAAAAGATACCATAGCTGCTTTCTGTCGTACAATAACCACAATCCGAAAATTAGGGATGTTTTCTGCCATTACGTGTAGATTTCTACATTCATTACGGACGTTCATGGGGCTGACAATTTTCCTTGGCAAGGGGATGATTTACATAGCCATGGCTGCCCTGGAGAAAAGAGGGTGTGTTCTACCGACAATTGTAGTACATAGCAAATCTGGTCCAAGTACAGCCCCCGATTCTCCGAGAACCAGGGTGAATTCGCAAACTTTAGTAAACCGTCGAGTCGTAAACAAGTTGCCATAACCATTCGGAAATTTCAACGTGTTCGCGCTGTAAAATATTTAATAAATCTAATAGAATTAGTCACATTTAATTTTTCGTAAGTGTCGTTTTAGTAAGTAACGATGTCGATTCAGTTAACGGAGAACAAACAGTCACAGGGTACTCTAGTGGCTAAAACCCCCTTTTCCATCGAAGATATCCTCTGCCAGAGTCATGGGAATAATAACAATAGCAGTAGTAACAACAATATCAGTCCCAATGGCAATTGTGGAATTGTGACCCCGAAAGTTTCGAAACATATTCCCAACTTTAGTGACAGATCGAATGCTGTGTCCAATGGTGCAATCCTTAAGCACGCCAGTTCTTGTGATAGTGAAAAATTGTCTAAGTGCCCTCCTAGTGATTTGATCCATCACCCGAACGCAAGGGACGAAGAGGAATACCAAAGGATTATTCAAAGTCAAAGGTATCTACAACTCTTGAAACTGTGGACTATGCCTGTTTTATGACTGTCCATTATTCTACTTTGTAGAATTAGGGGAAAATGAATTGGTTTTGTCTTAGATGAATCATTAAAACGTCTAAAATATCGTACTAAAATGTTCTGAATTTGGAAAAAAAACACGAATAATACAAGCGTTGATTTTTTCAGGTGATAGCGTAAAAACTAGATTTAATAATACCTAACAAAAGTATCTATGCGTGTAATAAAATTGTAACGAACGTCTTACTTTATAGTCCAAATATTTTTTTAAAATTGCACCATAGATTTTGATCCTATAGGTCTAGGAGTAAAGTGAATTAAAATCAGTAAGGTTTATTTTCTACTTAAACCATTATTTTTTCTTGCTTGGATTAATTTAATTTATGTAAAGGTTCATAAAAGCAATACTAAGAATTGTACTGTGTAGTTAAATACGTTTTCCAGTGCCAATGTTATTCTTTTCTACTATCACTTAGCAGGTTACGATTTTAATTATATTATTAAACATGGTGTGTCAATCTTTCTTTTGGCAGGTTTTGCATAAAACTTTAAATTTTAGACGCATAGAGTAAAACCATTTCAGATATAATAAAGATAATTACACCCAACTTTCGGATATAATATTTAATATTTAAGTAATATTTAACGTGACACAGGACACTTAAATCCAACACATTTTTTATTATAAATTGTTTATTTCAAAATTTCTGACTTCAGTCCTCGATTTGCGATAGCGTTAAAAAAAATTCGTAGTATTAAAAAAAAGCCAGTGGTTTTGGGTAAATAATTTTTTTAAAAATAAATACAATATAAACCTACAGTAGGCAATTTTTAATTTACTCCTATGCTTATCACTAGAAGAGCATTGATTTTACTACTCGGCTTCAACCATTTTATCCTCGAAAAATTCTGGCATCAGCCTTGGCCTATGCCCATTCATAGGATGTTTTATATTTTGATTTGCGTTTCTTGCGTATAATGTTTTTTTTTTGTTTTTTGTTTTAGCTATTTACAATTTTTAAACTTATACATTTGAACTCAAATTTATTGGAATAATTAATATTTCCCTAAGTTCATACAATTGCAAATTTTAAATTTTTAATTATTTTCTGATTTTTCTGAAACCTGTGTGGATCTGACGCACTAAAATTAAACAAAACTAAAGAAGGCAATTTTATATTTAAAAGTATATCTGAATAATTTCAATAAAAACGCGTAATATTGGTAAAAGGCCCAGTTAATATAATTCAACCACTTACAAACACAAAGAGAAAATATTTACTTTCTGCACATTGGACTTATTACAAATGTTCGTCGTTATTTAGAATTTAATAATTTATAAATGTGTTTATTTTTTGATTCTATTAGATTTAAATTGTCGGACCGTCTGCCGCCGTCACAACACATAAACGGCTCTGGACCACCGCAGCCTCCGTCGTCCTTCAACCAGCCAACCAATGCAGGCATTATTTACCCCAGTGCTGGTTACAGTGACCATGGGTTCCTGCAGATGACCTTAGGATATCTGACTCCATCCTCGAGCGGCTACAAGTCTGTAGACCCCTATTTTCTGTCCCAAGGTAGGTGCAGGCCGCAGCCCATTGTTTCATTAATAAAGTGATGGCCAATAGCCCAAACTTTATCAGTTGTCCCGTCAACGCTTTGATGCACCCAATTATAAAAGTTTCCCTGGGTCGGTGGCTCACCACGCTAAAGTTTCTAACTTAATAGACACTCTTCTAGGCACAAGATTTTAAACTTGCTTACGTATGTTTTGTAGGTCTGTTTGGTGGAGGACCTCTCTTTAGTAGTGGAGGATGCGCTGTGCCTGAATTAGCATTAGGAATAGGAATGGGAGTCAACGCTTTGAGGCATTGCAGACGACGAAAGGCTAGGACAGTTTTTAGTGATCCACAATTGACGGGGCTGGAGAAACGATTCGAGGCTCAGCGGTATTTGTCCACACCTGAACGTGTCGAACTTGCAACGGCCCTCGGATTGAGCGAGACTCAAGTTAAGACATGGTTCCAAAACCGTCGAATGAAACACAAGAAGCAAATGCGGAGGAGGGACGCAAACAGTGGTAAGCGATTTCTTCATAGTGTTCATGAAAACTTTTGAATAAAAGAAAACGTTTAATTTTAAGAGTGCAATAAATAAAAAATTGTTAGAGAAGATGGTTAAGATTTTTTTTATCAGATTTACGATTTATTTTGCAATAAAAAGCGGGTCTTCATGAATTTTGTCTTCACTACTTATTAGAACTATGAAAAGTGATTCAGGTAGAAGTTTTTTTAATACCAGATCCAACCGATGAAGCGATATTTCAGAAAGTCCGTTCTATGATCAGTTTTTTAGGATTCAATAGCAAACGGGTTCACCAAAGGCCTACTATTTTTATTACATACATAGATGTTCTGACTAGCCTCTAGCAGGTAAACGAAATATTGACTCCAGACCACCCTTTTCCATTTTAACCTCTAGAAGTTTAAGTAGATGAGTCAAGCAAAGTTTTAAAGGTTTAGTAAATTGTCTCTTCAATGTTACCGGGTTTATTAAACTGGTTGATTAGTTTTATGGAAATTACACTTTAGAAATAAGAGCTTAAACTTAGCAGATTACAACTTTAAGGTATACGTTTTTACGAATCGTCAAATAGTGTACTAAAATGACTACATTTTTAAGTTTATCTTTCTCTCGTAAATTTGTTATTCATTCAACAAGTTTTGGATCCAGATCTATTTCAACAACGCTATTATCTAAGAATTAAAAGTTGACCTATAATGTTATAATTTCCTTAAAGAAGTTTCAAGGCTTTAACAGATTTAGTAAGTATCTATTTTAGAATAAAACGTTCACATAAATTTCAAATGCAATAATTACTAAATTGAATAATTTAGATATGTAAAAGTTCTACCACTTCTAGAACTTTACCATAAATTCTACAATTATGTGAAATGAAAATAGTAAACTATGGTGGAATTTGTTGCTATCGCATAAGATTCTGAAAACGCGATTTCAGCATTAACATGTGTTTACAGAAAATTATCGCGTGAATGAAAATGGTTGTAGTGAATGCGATAAAAAAATCACAATCAAAATACTGAACTATTTTAAGTCATATAAAAATATGCCATCTCAAGGTAAAGACGTTTTCTAGTGTTCTTTAACTTACTACGCTGTGGTCAGTTTATGGACTTGTAAAATCTAAAACTTTTGAAATCTTAGTTTGAAAATACGCAAGGACCTTCAAATGAGTTTTGAAATATTTAAAATTAAGTTATCATACTATTTCAAGATGCAAATTTATAATTTGATTTTCTTGGACAACTATTCCAAGAATCGGTGTACATTGTCATGTACAAGAAGTTACATCTTAAATTAAATTGCCTAAGAAAATATCCTTTTGTGTCCTACGTCCTTTTAGCATCTTACAATTAGTTTCCGAAAGTCACTGTTTAGTAAATTCAATTAAATTGTTATAGATAGCGACAAAGTCGGAAAACTAACTCAATTAAAACTTCTCGTATTTCACAGAACCAGTTGACTTTTCCCGGTCCGAAAGTGCTAAGGGAAACGGCGTGTCAGCATCAGGATCTGCATCATCTGCAGCTCTATCATCAGATTCTGAGAAATCCTACTTATCGACATATCCTTCGGGAACCAACAATCAGCAATCTCATGGAAATCGTGGTAATTCCTTGGAAATCCTCAGATCGCTTTCGACCAGTTCAAATGAAAACATGGCGTTGGGTGAACGTGGTGGTCATCTGAACAACCATGAGATCAGCAGTGACGAGAATTCGGAGGATGAAGGAAGCGATGTGGACATCGTGGGCGACACCAAGGAATACACGACATAATGGTTGGAGAAGATCGGTGAAATGAAATGACACTGTGTATAATATCGGATTAGACTAAATGCCAACAACTAGCGGTGTATTAGACTATAAATAATAATTTTAATTGAACTTACAATGTAAGCTTCAACGAAATTTTAAAACTGTTCAACAATTCGAAATAAAATCAAGGAAAGTGATCAAAATCTTTTATTAAACCCCTTTTAACCCTCTGAATACCAAATAAATATGAATTTAAATTCTTGTTGGCCCCTTATACTATTACGTTTGGATGGACGACAAGTGGGTTACCCAATTTTAACATTAACACTTAAGTTCAATACTGCGGGCATTTTCATTTCTGGAAAACCAAAGCTTTAAATAGATTTTTTGGCTAAAATTTGTAATTAACTAAAGTAATTAATTAATGATGTTTATGCATAATTATTTTCTCTATATTTAAAGAGAATAGAAAAAACGAATGCGATTGGACTGAGGAACGATTTTTTCTTAAATGGCTAAATCTAAAAATTGCAATCGTCTACAAAGAGGTCATTCTTGAATTTTTAATTTTTATTTTTATTTTTATTTCGCTATAGGGTGCTTTTAGTCCCTCAAGGTATAAAAATATAATCCGCCTCTACAGATCTCCTAGTCTTAGTCTCTATAGAATTTTCCATAACAAAAATATAAATTTTTCCGGTTTTTAAAATGCTTTTATAGTTTTTCGGTGTCATTTTAATCACTTCTCATAATGAGTTAATTTAATTAATGAAGTAATATTTATAATAATATTGACATAGTAATGTTTAAAGTAATATTTTTTTTATTGAAATATTTAATACAGGTCTAAAAATGTAGATTATAAGTAAAATGAAAATTATATCATACTTCTTAATTTTGTTTAAAAAGTATTATTTCACTCTTTTCAATGCTAACACCAACTTAAAGCGAACACAATAAAAATCGATTTTGGTAAAATTACATGGACTTTTGAATCAAAGTATAATTTATTTAGAATAAAATCAGATTTCAAAAATCTGTGAAATTGGTAAAAGGTTAACTTTTTGCGAGTGGATGGACTAATAAGATAGAGGATCTAAGATGAATACCACATATCTCTAAAACTACGTGTTCAAAATTTTTCCTTATAGGCCCATAGAAATTAATAAAATCCTATGATATAAATATTAAGCTATTTAAATTTTGTGAAACCAGTTAAAAATGGAATGGGTCTGCTTTTAACTTTAATAATCATAATTAGCATATGCTGAGAAGGTTAACAAAATTTTATGCCTAAAATAAATTGTAACTCAGAAAAACGGAGGAATAAATGTACCTACGCCTTCAAAAGATTTTCGAGGAGCTGCACATAACGCCACAGTAATTTAATAACCGAATGTCAAGGGAAACTAAATTATGTCTAATAAAAGGCTTAACAGAATCCATCAAGATACAATCAGTACTAAATCACCCCGAAAAATCACTCACTGATAGACGACGGCCAGATCCAGGAGGACGAGAATAATTGAATAGGGCGCAGGGCACGAGAACTTGTAATGGGAGCATAATGGAATATAATTGCAGTCAACTCGCTCTCTTATATCCCGCCCTCCCCGGTGGAATTCTGACGGGTTTATTGAAGTAATAGCCCACCTACGCACGGATCTCTACATTTCGTATATCGGTAAAATATGGAATTTGTGAAATACAAAAATTGGTCGTATGTGCATGTAAAATAAAATTCTTCGAATTATCCCAAGGAAAATTGTGAATACGTGTTTATTAAGCTTATACAGAACTTCATACAAGTACAATTTTTTAAAATCATTTCTAAGCAAAATTTTTTATTAACATTAACTGACTATTGTAAAAAGTAAAGCTAAGTATAAAAGTAAAAGTCTATTCGTTTGGCTCATAGGACCTGTTGGAATCTTCTAGGGATAGACCAATTATCACCGTCGTGGACTCAAAGGTGATCCTATCTAACAATCAATAAATATTATCGTACTATTTTTTCTTACACTCAATTATACGCATGCCCCGTAAAATTCTAATATATCAAATAAATTTATCTACTAATAGAATTCTGTGTAAACAAAATTGCCCTTTTGGAGGAGTCTGTACAACTGCAACGAATAACTTTAAAAAGACAATTTCACATTGAATCACTTAATATGAGACATATGAGCGTCCTTTAATCCATCCAAAAAAAAAAGAAAAAGCCTGAAGGCTATTACTTTCTCAAACAGGTAAATTCACGGAGCACAGCTTGACCCACAATAATGAAATTTCTCAGAACAATGAAGAAGCCGGAGTCAGGGATGAAGTGTTGTGGAGCTTCAAACGGTTGAAATCTGCGCAGCCATCACGCCGGGAATTTTATTAGATTACCTTTCCGGGGGTGGCAGCAAAGAATTGCATGGAAACGCTAATGCCCTCGAAAACACCATCACCCCTCGACGAACAGACGTTCTCGAGTCTAGAGCTTGTTGAATAAGCAGCATCAGGAAGCATTGACTGTCCCTCATCGATCTGAGTCCAGCCAAAAAAAAACACTATATAGTTCAAAATTTTGTAAACAATTCAATTTTTTTATATGAAATTTCTTAATCGTCACTATTTTGAAGGTATATTGTTATACCATTCATTGAAAGTGCATGCATATAATCATAGATTTTCCTAGAGGATGAAATCAGTGGGACGTGAAAGCATCACCCTGTCGCATCTCAATTAATTATACTACAAAATACACTGGAAATCGAATGAAACAGCACGTGTCGTTAATTTCTGTTGGTTTAATATTAGGCAGAAACACGTCCTATGTGTCGCAGAAATCTCAGAGTAAAATAATTAAAAATCTGTGGCGAGGCGGAGTCACAACAAAATTGAATTAAAAAGACTATATCGCGGCGGACAACTGTTCTGAATAGATCACTGATTGGTTTTGAGATTCATATTGAATTTTTCATTGCACGAATTGTCCAAGCGACCAGGCAAAATATCATTGCATTTTAACTTCGTTAGATTCACTGTATTTATTAAAGACGACCATATAAAGAATAGAAATCGTGACGTACCTCTTAATCTTGTTTCCAATTCAATAAAAGTCCTAAATAAAAATTTTGTGTAATAACATGCACTATCCGAAAAATATAATATACTTTATTTCGTCAAAATATCCATTTTCTTTTCCTATTTTCTAAAATATTATACTGCATGTATATGCAGTCACAACATGGGTAATCGATTATTTTAAATAGTACGAGTAAATAAAGACTTATAGACAAAAAAGTCAAAAAATTAGAGACTACATCATCTTGCATTTTAGAGAAATTAAGTTACCTTTCCCACATACTTTTGCAAAAACACTATGCGCTCTGGGAAAACGAGTATATCTATACTCCTGATGGACAAACCTGCTCCATAAACACGAAAATATGTTAAAATAAATAATGGTATTAAAAAAGTTCCTCTATTATATTGTAAAATAAAAAAAAACACCTACAGGTTGGATTTTCTTTTAAATTGAAATTGTTATATAACGTTAAGTCGTATTTTCGATGCAATTCGCGGGAAGATTTATTTTCTGAGATTTACAGAAGGCGTTCTTTAATTTGATGCCCTATTTGCTTGGCTCCGTAAAAGTTTGAAATTTTGATCCCAAAAAATTATAAGCTAACCCCTTTGGAATTTTGTGAAAAATTTGGCGAAATTTAACACGGACATTTTCGACGACAATGAAATTGGACGCCAAAAATTATTCGGAACACTAATCCTTTTTTGTCGGGAACAATTTTAATGCTCGGATTTGAATTTCAACCGTGCGAAAAGTGCAAATTTTTCGCCATTTTTTAACAATTAAAATTTTATATTGTAGCATAAAGTAAAATTCTCTTCAGAAAGATTTTTTTTAAAGCTATGAAACGTATGAAACGTTTATTTATAAATAAAATTTAAAAATGTACTTTGCGTTTTAATAAGAGAAAAAAAAAATAAACAGGTACAATTAAATCTATTTCTACGCAATATTTTTTTTACACGAATTGGAATATGGAAAATAATTTTGTTTACGCGATCTTTATTCACTTCAACGCGATTGCACTAAAGTTAGGGAAAAATTCATAATTTTAAAAATATAAATGTAAGGAATCAATAATTTCTTTTTGGGAAGTGGTTTAGGTATATTTTGAAAATGTACATTCTAAAGGAAAAAATAAAGCACTTGGAAAAAAAAGACCATTTTATTAATATACTTGAAATATTCGCGGCCTTAAAATAGACTAGAGTTTCGAGCGTTTCATGAAAATATCTTCACTTTATTAATTTACTGGAAGATTTAAAAACTCAAAAATTTAAATGATAGAAGTTTGATATGATTTTTATCAATAGATTTAGTTAGTTGAGCAATATAAAAGCAAATCTAGCAACGCGTATGGTTGGAATTCAAATCATTGCGCTCTTTTCTGTAGATAGAATCACATGGAATGAATTTATCGACTTTTACCCCGCAGCGAGACAGTTCAGCATTCTACTGATTGTCAAGTTGGCGTCTTCCATCCATCTAGACCGAGATGAGAGAGCCAAAACACTCTGCTCCATAAGAACGGACGCTAATTAATCCATAATATTAGTGCAAGACAAGATAATAGTATTAAGAAATCTAGAGGCACGGCAACTATCTCGCTCCCGATTGGCTACTCCCGCGTAGGTGTGAAGCTTATCAGAACCGGCTAGTTCGGATAACAGAAACATGTTTTTGCTATACTATGCTATCTCCAGGCCAGTGTTGATTTCATAAGGTTAAGTTCTTACACCGTCATAGAGAATAAAAGCGCTATACGCTTGCGTCTGTTACTTACTTGCCGCTCGGACGGAGCAGACGTGTCTCGATCAGTTTCTCGGGCGACTTTCACAAATTTGCATACCCTCGCCGATCACTCGATCTATTTTTATAGTTAATTCCTACAGAACAAGTAAGTCTAAAGCTATTGAATATTTTTGCTTACTACAATAATTACTTTATTATTTAAAAAAATTCGAACAATATACAATTTGGTGATTTGTTTTTAAGTTGTTAAAATTCTTCAAAATTTTTCATCTTTCGGGATAAGTGCCTTTTTGTTATCACAGGGTTATCAGGAGAATGTCATTGTGATTATACAAAAAGAACAAAAGTCGTTGACATTTTAACATTTTGTGATATTAGAATTATGTAGCCATAAAGTGATCTTGTATATCTTCAAGGACATTCAAGAAGTCAAAAGTAGATTTTCTCTATTAAAAATATCTTAACCGGCTAACATTCAGGTGCAAATTAAAATTTATGCATTATTTAACAAGTAATTGTTACATTGAGTTTTCTGCTTTCATGAACAGTATTTTATTAATTCATATATTTCATTAGCATTACTATAAAATTGTTTGTTTTATTTTATCGCACCGATTCTTGGATATTAAAATACCAAAACAGGAAACCCTCGATGATAGTGCATAACAAACGTAATCACATATTACAAAACCGCGATACTTATCAGAACTAAATTTTCTAGAAGTTTTCAAAATAAAAGAGTATCTTTAATAAGAAATGTTTTTCGTTAATAAAATTAACATTCAAATAAAATTTTATGCACAAGTTTTAAACTTTTTTAAAGACAACATGGACCTGATAGCAAAACCTTAGACGTTTTATTTTGCATTTACTTCACAACCGTACATCAATAATTCTTTAAATCTTGCGTCTAATTTCAATTTTATTATTCCAAGAACGTATGCTGTTTTGCAATTACTTTCGTGGTAGGTGTCATATTTTTTTTATAGAGTACAATCAGATCTCGTTTTACGCAAGTCTTGAGTTTCTAGAACGTATCGTGAAAAAAAAGAAAATTATTCTTCATATTTTACTTTTCAATTTTGTATACAATCTTTTTATGATTCTTTTTCAATTTTTCTTGTGGCTAGGTTTCAGTTCTCCATCGCGAATAATCGAAGGTGCATTCCGCGATCTACGAAACAGGTTGCATATTTTTAATCACGAATAAATAAAACTACGATCAGTTGGTAAAGCAGAGAATGGCGAGGACTGTACTTTAAAATATATTAAAATTAAAAACACAAATTAAACTGGAAATGTGTTTATAAATTATAATAACGATTCACCAAATAAATCATTTTTCAAAATAGCACTAAAAAGTTTATATATCCACCCAGTGTCGAGTGTTTTGGTCCCTAAAATATTTGCATTATTATTTAAAATACTAAATGAACCCTAAATCGGATTAGTAAATTAAAATTTGCTTGACTTTTCAGTTTTAGTATTTTATATTTTTATGTAATTGCTACACGCATGATCAGGAATAAAAATCATATTTTAAGTCAATCATATTTGGGATCGCATGGCGTTAAATTTTAGTAGAAGTCTTATATATGCTAAAATATATTTTTATTTTTAAAATTATGAATATTTTTAATAATCATAAATACATGATCATTTTCATGGGTCTTCATATTGATCATTCGTAAAGGAACACACACACAAACATTTTGGGAAAATGGCTGATAGTAAGTGATAAAATTTATTTTGCATGCCAATTAATAAGGAAATAAAAATGCCTATTATTTTGTTTCATTTTAAAATAGTGTTCATTTTTCACATTACGACTTAATAAAGGAGTTTATAGAATTGAATTATAAATTCAAAGATGTTTTATGGAATTTTTAATTATGCATTTAAGAAGGTTTTTTTTTGGTTTTAAGTAGACTCTTCATTTATGTACTCGTATGTATAAATTTAATATTTTGTTTTTTACAAACTCTTCTTTGCATGTTCGCTTTAAAATCATGAATAACAAATTTTACATTATACTTTAAAAGAAGTCCACTGCTTTTTGTTTCAAGTGATAAAAGAGCCACTTTACATTTAAATAGGAAATTTGATCATTGTACATCGGTGAATTATTATTTTTTCCTCTATTAAATATATCAATTTTTCACATTTGAAATCTATAAAAATCTTATTGGACGTGGATTCTCTTTTAAATTCATCACTATAATTTACAATGTACAAGATGACCATTATTCCAAGACGAATTGGTGAAGTAAAAACAAGCAAAGTAATAGTTCTTAACGGAAATATTAGTTTTATCATCATTTTTGTAGTTCTTTTCTAATTTCTTAATTAAGTCGTCTACTTTAATTTGCCATACCTCCAATCTTTCCTACTGTAAAATTGTACATTAAAAAATGGAGTCTTTGGACAAGATGGGCTTCTTATTTGAAAAATTTATGATATACGAGTACATCCTATTGTTTTTACTTGGCTATTATAATTCCTTGGATATTTTTCTATAATAGAATTAAATTTAGTGACTATATACTGATGAAAAATTATTTCTATTTATAGACAAAATGTCTCAACAAGGCCCAGCCTTTGATTCCAATTGTATGACTTTAACTAGATTTGTTTTACAAGAACAGAGGAAATTCAAACATGCTACTGGTGATCTATCCCAACTACTGAACTGCATTCAAACGGCTGTTAAAGCTATTGGATCGGCTGTCCGAAAGGCTGGAATTGCTAAATTACATGGAATCTCAGGTGATACTAACGTCCAAGGGGAACAAGTTAAGAAATTGGACGTACTATCCAATGAGCTGTTCATCAATATGTTGAAGTCATCTTATACAACATGCCTTCTTGTTTCGGAGGAAAACGAAAATGTGATTGAGGTTGAAACAGATAAACAAGGCAAATACATTGTTTGCTTCGATCCACTGGATGGATCATCAAATATTGATTGTCTCGTTTCGATCGGTTCGATTTTTGCAATTTATAGAAAACAAAGCGAAGGAGCACCACAACTTTCTGATGCATTGCAACCGGGTAGTAAAATTGTTGCTGCCGGATACGCTCTATATGGTTCTGCGACAGCTATGGTTCTCAGTCTGGGAAGTGGAGTAAATGGATTCACTTATGATCCTGCAATCGGAGAATTTATTCTAACAGATCCTAATATGAAAATCCCTGCACGAGGAAACATTTATTCCATAAATGAAGGATACAGTTCACAGTGGGATGAAGGTGTATTGAACTATATTCAAGCGAAGAAGGATCCATCGAAAGGCAAGACTTATGGAGCACGGTACGTTGGAAGTATGGTAGCCGATGTCCATCGAACAATAAAATATGGTGGTATTTTCATTTATCCTGCAACGAAATCATCTCCTAGTGGCAAACTACGACTGCTGTATGAATGTAATCCAATGGCCTATATCATTACACAAGCTGGAGGTCTAGCTAGCAATGGTAAAATAAATATTTTGGATATCGTGCCTGAAAAGATTCACCAAAGGGCCCCGATTTTCCTGGGTTCTAAGGATGATGTTGAAGAAGCTCTTAACTATCAAAAATAATTAATAAAACCTCCTATACTGCATATAAGATTTTTTCATTTAATTCCTTTTTGTGGAAATTTGCAAAGGAATGCTATAACATTTTAATCATTAATGATGCAATTTTAATCGGAAAAATTACTACAATTTCTATTTATGAAGTCTATATAAATAATTCATTTTTCTAACACAGGCTATGCTAGGGTTTACAGACAAAAAGCGGGTTTCACCAAAACTAAGGGGGAAAAAAGCACGTATTTAATGATTTCTTACCTTTCGTGAATAGTACACATTTTAGTTCGTTGCAAACATTAATACTAATTAATTTTATATGAAAGGAAATTTATTACATTCTTGGTATTTTTGTAGCTGTAATTAATCAAATTGAATATATTACAACCTAATTTCAATCAAAACAATAATCGTGAGCAAAATATTTCTATTTACTTTTTAGGTAACTCGAGCCCCCCTTTCTCTTAACTTTTCCCTTAAATCTTGATACGAATCATCAATATCTAGTTTTCTTTCTGCAAACTCTTGTAACACATCCCTAAGCTCTGTTTTTACAATATCAATACGTTCCTCGTTCCTTGCGGAAATGGTTATCACTCTTTCGAAGTTTATAAGTCTTTCAGGCTTAATTTCGCTAGGGCATTGTTCGAGTCCTCTTTTAAGATCGCTTATAAATGGTTTAAACGATTCATATTCCTTTTTAGCTCCATTCAGATCCATTTTGTTGACTATAAGTATACAAGGTTTATCTAATAGCGTCTCATCATACAGTTCCAATTCTTTGTTTAGAGCGTATATGTTTTGCAAGCAATTTCTTTTTACGTGGGATTGATTTAATTGGAAACCGAAAATATCTACCATCATTAAAATTAGTCGTGTACGTTCAACATGTTTGAGAAATTTGTGACCCATTCCTGTATGATACATATTAAATTACTTTTGAATTAATTCTATATAATCAATTTACCAATGTTTGCATGTGCACCTTCAATTAAACCAGGTAGATCAGCAACAGAAATTGTCCTTAAATCTTTGTATTCTATTACACCAACTTGAGGTCGGATTGTAGTAACTAAAATAAAAATCCAAGGAAAATTACAGGGATATTTAAAAATAAATCATCGAACTCACATGGATATGATGCTATTTTGGGTGAAGCATTTGATAAGGCCTTTAGAAGTGTGCTCTTCCCGGCGTTTGGAAATCCAACAAGACCAACATCTGCAATCAACTTTAAATCTAAAGTAATAGTCCTAGATTCACCTGGTTTCCCTAGGAAATTTGTACCAGTACATCCACCGATTCCTCCGCCTGCTAGCAAACATTTAGCTCCGGATTCATTCAATTCGCCTAGAACTTTTCCACTTTCTTCAAGAACTTGTACGCCGACAGGAACTACTATTTTTTTATCCAATCCACGTTTTCCCAAAATTCGAATTTTCGAACCATCTTCTCCAGGACTTGCAGCTATCCTTTTGTTCGGGAATTTTTGTGCGAGTTCCCGTAGTGTTACATCTTCTTTTGCAATTGCATAGACACAACCGCCTTGTCCACCTATACCTCCATATTTTGGAACCCCATTACCTCCGTGCCCTCCTCGAACAGTTAAACGTAAAGAATCAATAAATTTCGACGAAAAGTGCTTTCTCGGCTTCTGAAATTGAATTTATATTCTTAATGATTGCGGAAGAGAACCTATACCTTCTTTTATTAACTGTCACAGAGCTTCCTTTTAATTCTATAAATGCTACTATTTCATAAACAAAAGCTGGTTTATCTTTAACTAAACCAGCATTACGTTTATAAGATGACGAAAGAGAGTACCAATGGAGGGAATCACTAGAAATTGAAGCTATTTTGAGCTTCAAAATCTTCTTATATGAAAAACTGGACTCAACACAGTTTTTGATTACTCGTTTGGATAATACAAAATTATTTTCGTCATTCACTTGCTCTATCTAAACGTAAGGCATGAACTAGGGTACAAAAAATCCTTATTATTTCGTTTTTATGTGGATTAAGTCCACGGGAAAATTTAATTTCCACATTCTTTAAAGTACTATTCTAACACCCTACCTTTTTAACTGAACTGAACAGAGTTCTGGGCAAGAGAACCATCCTTTCTTTTGATATCCCCTATTGCAGGAATATACACAACGCACTATAACCGGCACCTCTGACAACATATGATCTGGATGTCACTTCTATGGAGCATGTTCAGTTGTCGATGGTAAACTACAACGGAATCTGGAAACCCATAGGAACGAATCGATAGTATTTATATTCATTCAATTCGACATGCAAGCAATTCAAAATAGAGTTTTAAAATTGTACTATCTTCCGTAGTTATTTATAAATATGAAACTAAAAACCTCATAGGATGTCTTCTCTAGATGCTGTCTACATCCAAGAAGGAAATTCGGCATCGTTGCAATCGAGCACGTGGACTTTTTAAAACAATATCAGCTGTTGTCTGACAATTTCGACGTCCATAGTGTACACCGGACGAATCTTACAATCTGAGGAAAAGTGCTAAAGGATGGATGCTGGAATATGCTACATTAAATCGGAGTTGAGAACTTTTAGCTAGAAACCCTAAGAATTTCACAAACTTGAAATCTTTCAGGTACTTAATTCCAGATAATTTCGGCTGTCCAAAAGACGTATCTGTTACTGCATCGTTGACGCCCGGTAAAAGGCCTGCAGAGGATGAGGACTTGAGGGAAGATTCTCAGAAACAAAGAGGAGAACATAATAAGAAAAATAAAAAAAGAGGACAAAATAAAGTAAGTTACTGGCTTCCTCGAAAAGATACTTTAAAAAAAAAAATAGAACTCGATAGTATAACGATTTCTACGATTTCAAAATTTGGTAATGGTTTTCAACTGATTTCAATAGGGAAATCATAGCAGATTAAGATACAATGAATGAAGATCTAAACGATACAAGTAAAGTAAAAGTAAAAAATGCGATAGGGGGCTCATTAGCATCCTCAGTAAGACGTAAAAGCTGCTATTTATATCCGAATAAAACTAGCCACGGGACAACAACAGAATTTTGATAGTTCCAATGTTTTTATTCATTGTTCTATCCTTAAAATGTTACCTATTATTTTCTTATATTATTTTACAACTGCATTTATTTTAAGAATCGACCTGTGTATAAAGAGGAGCGTGGTGCAAATCTCTGTAACGCCTATTTTAATGGACCGAATGGAGCACAATGTTCTAATCCAGGATGTATCTACGTTCACGATGTTGCTCAGTTCTTAGAACAGAAACCAAAAGACATAGGTACACAGCTTTAGTTATTGCTTAAATATATTAACATAATTTATTCAATATAGGCGACACTTGCTACATTTATTCAACGAAGGGTTTTTGTCCCAGAGGACTTACTTGTCGTTTTGCTAAAGCCCATCTGGACGAAAATTTAAACAATTTAAAAGCTGAGTTTTATAAAGAAAATGAAGAGCCGACTACATTTAATGGAATTTCATCAAGTATGAAGTATTCTTTAATTGAACTATTATTAATTTAATCCATTCTTAATATTCAGATCTGCAGGTGAAGTTACGGAAACGGCAATATGATTTTAGTAAGACTACAAAATGTGTACAATCATTTGAGAAGTTAAGGAGTGAAAAAGCTAAAAATGCTCGAGACACGAATGGTGAGAAACCTGTAGGAAGTGTAGTTGACGAGGAAATGATAAAAGGAAGAGATAATCAACAGAAGAAGGTCGATTTTCGTGATAAACTATTGCTTAGCCCATTGACGACTGTTGGTAACTTACCATTTCGTCGAATTTGCAAAGAATTCGGAGCAGATATCACATGTGGAGAAATGGCATGTGCTGTTCCAATTGTTAAAGGACTCTCCCAGGAATGGGCATTAACAAAACGCCATGAATCCGAGGATGTGTTCGGTGTTCAGCTTTGCGGTAACAGTGCTCAGCTTATTACACAAGCAGCCCAATTGTTGCAGGAAAACAGCACTGTGGACTTTGTAGATCTTAACATTGGGTGTCCTATAGACCTAATTTATCAACAGGGCGGCGGAAGTGCTCTTATAAGACGCCAGAATGTTTTAGAGGTGATCGTAAGAAGTTGTTCCACACTTCTAGAAAGCACACCCTTCACTGTGAAAACCCGAACGGGCATATACGCTGATAAAAGCGTAGCTCATGACTTGATGCCGAAATTGGAGGAATGGGGTGCTAGTGCTATTACAGTAAGTAGTATATACTTGTACTTTATTAAATATCTACTGAACTCATTAATTCTTTAGTTGCATGGAAGATCAAGAGAACAGAGGTACACAAAAAGTGCCAACTGGGAATACATAGAAGAGTGTGCGTCTAAAGTCAAGAGCATTCCGGTAATAGGAAACGGAGATCTTTTAAATTTTGAAGATTATAACGAGAAAAAGGTAATATTTTAATAATATTAGGAAAAATTCAATATACAATTTCATCTTTAGAGATTGGCTCCACATGTATCATCAGTGATGATAGGAAGAGGCGCTTTAATCAAGCCTTGGATATTTAAAGAAATAAAAGAAAAAAAACACTGGGATCCAACAAGTGGTGAACGATTCGAAATTCTAAAGAAATATGTTAACTATGGTTTAGAACATTGGGGTTCAGATACAAAAGGAGTTGAGAATACACGACGGTTTCTTCTTGAATGGCAATCATTTCTCTATAGATACGTACCGCTTAGCCTACTTGAAAATCCTCCACAGAAAATTAATCAAAGACCACAGAAATTTCGAGGGAGGGATGATTTAGAGACACTTTTAACTTCTAATAATTGCGCTGACTGGATTAAAATAAGTGAAATGCTTTTAGGACCAGTACCTGATGGTTTCACATTTTTACCGAAACACAAAGCAAATTCTTATTCATAATAATTAAGAAAAACAGTTAAGAAATCGCTTTTTTTTTAAACCAAGATGTATTTACCTTTATCTTCCTGTAGGGCGTAAATACGTCATAATTAACACTAAATTTTGATTATAATCTTAATTTTTAACGTTTTTATTGCATACAGCACAATGTGAAATTTTAAAAGCCATTATTAAAAAATTTGAGAATTATAAAACCAATTAAACAAATTGAATTATGTCGGCTTCTCACCGATGTATAGAACTCCGCGAGAAATTCCTATAGTTTCTGAAAAAGGTTTCGTACTATTTGGAACAGTTCCGCAAGTGTTTTGATTGTGCTTCCGATGCATGAGCAAGTTTGAAATACAGGAAAATCTCCGACCACAACCTTCGCACTTGAACCTTTTTAAGCCTGTGTGCACCGAAATGTGAGTCAGCAGACTCTCACGATAAGCAAATGCCTTCGGGCACATCTAAAATGTAATAATTGTATAAAAAACCCAAAAAATACAACTATACAGAATAATTCTAGTTAAATAACTTACTGTGCATTTGAAAGGTTTTTCACCGCTGTGCTTCCTTTCGTGTACTTTAACTTGCCCGAAGGTTCGAAAAGCCTTGCCACAGTAGTTACACAAATGAGGTAAATCTCCAGTATGCATTGTTTTATGGGTTTTCAAGGAACCAGCGCTATGAAAATGTTTATTACAAATATCGCACTTATATAAGGGTGATCTTCCACAATCGGATCTTTCATGGTCAGATAAAGCGATTTTACTTGTAAATTTTTTACCGCACTTTTGGCAAACACTAAATTTCTTGTTTTTCTCATTTTTATCTTTCTCTGATGCGTGTGCATATTGCTTATGTTTTTTTAATTTCTCTGGACTAGAAAAAGTCTTACCGCATAGAGTGCAAATAACCATTTGACTATGAAAACTTATAGCATGATTGTCAGCTTCTTCTTTAGTTTCGAAAAATCGATTACAGCATGAGCTTTTGTATGTTAATTTTCCGTCAGATCCTAAAGAATGAAATAAATAAATGTAATAATATTGAGTAACTTTTTACCATGACGCTTAAGATGTTTCTCCAATGATTTCAGTTCGCAATAGGTGCGTTTGCAGAAAATGCAGATATGGGTTCCAGTTCGTTTCTGACGACTTTTAGAAGACTTTTCTTCTAGTTCAGGTTGATATATGCTATGATCGTTATTTAAGTGCTTCAGGAACGGTCGTCTATTATGATAAATCTTAGGACAAAGACTACATTCATAGGAACCTTTAGCGATATTCGGTGAAATCTCTGGTTTAGCGATATCTTCAACTTGGGTGGAACATTCAGGTTCACTATCTTCACTATTGCATTGATCTAGCTCGATGGCACTATTGTTTTCTGCTGATATTATCTCAGATTCGTCATTATATCTCACATCGTCGTGTATCACATCTTCAGAAGATTTAATAGGAGATAATGAAATACTATCGTTATCTCGTATTTCGTTTTCATTCTAAAATACAAAAATATATTTTTAAACACTCTAGTTGTTCTTTTAAAATTTACCTTCATAATGACTAGCATCATATCGTCTAAGTAGACATCCTCGAAATTGTCTGATTTTATATCGTCGTCTACTTCTGATGTAAGCGGATCATCTTGTTGTGTAAATTCGGTTCCTTCGCTAAGAAGTGGTTCTATTTTTGTGTTAACTATTTTACAAATATCATTTGCATTAATTTGTTTTTCTGTTTCGTTTGATATTTCCGTAATTTGATAAACATTCTCAATTAGGCAATCTGTTTCGCTTTCAGTTTTGTTATACTCTGTCAGCGATAAGAGAAATACAAATATATAAATTTACTCTAAAAAATAAAACTTCTAAGGTGTTTTTAGAGTATTTTCGAAATCCAATGAAATCAGAACAAGATTTAGATTTAAGAGAGATTTAGTAGTAAAATACTGAATGTAAATTTAAAACTATATTCACCTTTTTCATCGTGTTGATTAAGAATTTGAATATCTAACATCTGTACTGAAGTGACTTCAGCTACCTCTTCCTTATCAATCTTTTCATTAATATCTTCTTTTTCGAAATTTCCTGAACCCTGTTTATTACTATTACCTTTTATAGTACTATTCGCATTTTTTCTCTTTTCAGTAGATTTCTGTACATTTTTCATGCCTATAACTTTATTTGCTTTTGTAATCTTTACATTAGACATTGTTAATGTTCCTGGAACTAATGAAAGCAGTGTTCGTAAGATATCCTCCCATATTTCTGTTAAATTACCTCTATTACTTGCTCTTGGAGCAGCTTTTTTATTAACACAATATTGGGGTAAGCCGCACTTATTCGGCCGAGTGCGTCTGTGCTTTTGCAGGTTCCCTACGCATGAAAATCTTGCGTCACAAGCTTCACACACGTACGGCTTGATGCCGGTATGAACTGATGAATGTGTCACCAAACTTTCACGGTAGGAAAAAGCCTTGTCGCAAACCTTTTAATAAATTTCATATTACTCATGATATTGTTTTTAAATTTCAATTTTAATGTGATACGTAATTTAAGATATAGTATACTTTTTTTACATATAATAAAATAGCTTACCTCGCATTTGTAAGGTTTTTCTCCAGTGTGTTTCCTCTCATGGATAGTGAGTTGACCCTTGCTAAGGAAACTCTTTCCACAATAACTGCAACAGAACGATTTCTCTCCAGTGTGTATTAACTTATGAATATTAAGAGTAGCCTTTGTCTGATAATGCGATCCACAGACATCGCACTTGAAGGGCTTAATCGTACCACACTTCGTCCTTTTATGATAGTCTAAAATCGCTTGCGACTTGAAGTTCATGGAACAGTCATCACAATGCACCCAGACTCTGTCCAGTCCATTGTGCTCCGTCTTAATGTGCTCCAGATAATTTTCCAGGGTTTCATGAATACTCTTGCAAATTTGGCACTTGTACAGCTAGAAAATGTTGATATTAGATTTACTTCATCTACAGGAATGTTAATAAGTTAATAACTCGTTTAATTCTCTGTACTATCGTTTAAATAGTAGAACCTGCTTCATAGGCTTTCCTATTATCTAGTAAAATAACAGAGTTAGCATTAAAATATAGACATACTAAATTCTAATTCCTTTTGTTTTATACTAGACTTCAAAGGAATCAAGAGACCGGCTAAAGTAGGATTTAGTGAGACTACTATGGTTTTAATACAAGAAGGTAGTTACCTGATGACTCTCTTCCTTATGCTTCTCGAGCTCCTGGGCAGAGCAGTATCTAGCCTCGCAGTGGCGACAGACGAAACCCCCTGGAGGCTCATGCCAACTCTTATGCTTGATTAACCCTGTGAGATATTTGAAAAATCTAAAGCAAATGTCGCAAAGGAATCGAGTGGTGCCATCCTTGCAAGTGACCAAGTCGCCGGTGTTCCGCAGAGCAGCGGAGCACTTCTTTTCATGCGTCTTTACATCGGAGTCTTTGGGAATCAATTTAACTGTGGACGAATAGTTTGACTACACGACCGTTGCAGAAATTGTAAATGTTTTTCTTACTTACCACAAAATTTACACTTCTTATCCGAGTTACTATTTGAGTTAGTACTGGGGGAGTTCTCATCCGCAGACTCCTCGGAGTCGGACCAGTTGACGTAGTTCTCCTCAGCCATGGACATCCCCCCGATTCTCAAGCGCCGGAAGATCGCTGGACCCGAAGTAGACGAAACAGGAAATTCCGGTAGTAACCGTCGTGTACACTCTCAATATTGCCGCGAATAGTTAAAATAGGCCATTCAAAATAAATTAACACTGTACACTTTTGTCAAACCGTACACCGTAAAAAGCAGCTGCACCTAGGCCTACGAATTAAGACGAAAGGAGTGGCCTTGTGATGAAGCCCTACTCTCTAATAAAGTGTTCCACACATATGCAGCTTCTAACTTCTTTTATAGGAAACCAACAATTACTACGAAGAATGATATTTTACAGTTTAAAAAGTCAAAATAGCTAGCGATAACTTTAAGATTCATTCTAGAAAATAATTTAAATTGTAGTACAAAGTCCCTAGTTTTGTGAAATTGTATTACATTACACTCCTCTTTAAAGCTTACATTGGACGGAGACAAAGAAAGGAATAAGAAGAAGAATTATTCAAATCTTAACGTCAAGTATGGGACTGGGTCAACCGGCTCGCTAATTCTTCGTGGGGATGTTTTGAATTTTGTTAGCATGGCAATAATTCTGCATCATAAGGGACCAGCCAGTACGCCCATCACTAACTTGTGCGTAACAACTCGAATTAGCCGTCGCAGGCAATAAAAGTGCCCACTATGTGAATGCTTTCATGAAGCCCCCAGCCAACATGTGCGTGCCCTTAAAGTGGAGCGCAATCAGTTTCTATTTTTCGTAACGTCTAAGATTAACACAGGTTCTTGTTGAGAATTTACTTCGAGACAATTGAGGTAAAGATATTACACTATTCACTAGACATATCAAACTAGTTAGAAACGCTAAATGGAGTCTTTTTGCTTCTGGTAAAAAATCACTATTTTAAGTAACGCACGTATTGTTAAAATTTTACTACTTATGAAGAACACTTGTATTTAAGACCTAGGAAATGTAGTCTTTTTTCAATTATTCTAGTGTTGTAGTTAGCAAAATGCTTGAGGGGAAATTATTTTACTAGATCAAATGCATGAAGTTCTTTATTTAAATATTTTTATTATAAACTTATAAAAAGGGTATGCAAAGGAATAATAGTCTGGAACAAAAGCGTGTCGCGCGTTGGGTGCACCACAGTAAAAAAAAAACTACTAAACTATTATCAATTAATTCCTTTTTGTGTAATAATCAGAAAAGAAATTTAAAATATAAAGCAAATTTCAACTCTTTCTTGCATCAATATAATAAAACTTTCTTTTAAATGGCTACAAGTCTTTATTTCATTAAAACTCAAATTATGTGTATACAAATACAAAACATTCCCTTAACACAAGAGGCTAAGTGTTTATACTCTTAAATTCGAAAACACCTTCAGAATAATTCCCTTTTTACTGCATCGGAACATGTTAACATATTTGAAGTTAAAAACCACTAAAAATTGTTTTTTTTTTATAAGTTAAAATCATGCCTTGCTTTTTAAAGGCAAAGGTTTTTAGAGATTCCCGAGAAACTAGTTCTTGTGTGCATATGCAGAGTTAGTGTCGTTGATGGCCAAAGAACATATTCCAAGATCATCGCTTTTTACTTTGCATTTAACATTTTCTAATACAGGCGTGTATATAATGCCAAAATATAAAACCTTTGTACGAATTACCAGTATCATGTAACAGACCTTAAGAGACCACGACTTCTCTGTTAAGCTCGAGCTGAAATCTTCTTTAGAGCGACAGTATCTCTATCATGCCACCATTATTATTTTATGTCTTAAGGAGTATCAGCAATTTTTAAAAAAATCTTCAAAAGAGAATTGAGATGCTTACGTAATAGGGTTCTAAAATTTATCGTAGGTGCTTGAACACCGCCACTATTTCGCTACTACGCGATAGCATACGATTATAGATTTTATGAGAAAGAAAAATTGTCACATTTAAAATATTATCGATGTTAAGATATTCAAACAAAGGAAACGAGAAAATAGTTTGACCACTTTTTTCTTTCAACATTTGAACATATATTTGAACATGTAGATCATATTGAGCTAGATACGTGAATTTATGACTTAATAACATTTTGGTGTGAGGGCTGCTAACCCTTTGAATCATGGGAAATTGAACGCCAAGGAAGACGACAAAAAATGAATTTTCTATCGGAGACAGGAATCAGGGAGAACGTCAGCTGTTTTTTACGACAACGGTATATTCCTTCTCCTTTGAAGTTGTTTAGTTCAGCAACAGATAAGTTTGGAAATGATAGGAAAGTATAAGAAATAAACTAGAGTCATCGTTGGCATGAGAGGAGTTTAACATATCTTGCACTACGTCTGGGCTTAACATTCTTCTGCCGACTTAAAAGTTTTGTGAGTTAGTTCGAGGTTCTCGTAAAAATATGTAGTTCTCTTTGGTAGGGAAAGAAATATTCAAATTTGTTGATATAATGTAGATTTATATCGTTGAAACGATGCTTTATCATGCGTAGTTCATTTCCTGAGTAATCATTTTTATTTTTGAACACAAATTTTATTGCCACCGCAGTAAAAGATGAAGTAAATTATAATTTTATTAAACAGAATATTACGCAATTAATAAACGCTCTATATTATTAATTCTTGATAATGATAAATGCAATAGTATTATTTTTATTTCGACTAATTTCGAGCCTACATTTTTTTTCTGTTACTATTCAAAAGAATAAAAAAATTGAAAATATGACATTTTAATTTGATCGATGAAATATTTAATAGCAAAAGCTACATAAAAATTTGTTTAATAATTATAGATATAAATTTTTTAAGGCTGAATATGACCCCCATATTTTTTTTTTGATTTCGATTTCTAATACTTAATAATTATTTTTATCACAGTTGTACAAATTTCAAATTTTATTAAAGTTTCTCCTCTTTCAAACGGGAAATTTATAAATATATTACAAATTAGAGATCGACATACCGACCGATTTAGAAAGGAAATAGGGTTTTAAATTAATTTCTAATCCATATTTTAAGTTTATAAAAGTTCCGTAAAAATAGTACTTCTAACATAAAGTAACAAGCAGTCGAGGAGACAGAAATTTATAGCTTATTTTCGTCTCGCGTACTACAATCACGTTCTTGTAAAGTTTTTAATTCAGTGGCATGAGTGTAATTGAAGGATAAATATTCGCATATATTACCGTTTTGCTTTAAGTACCTAAATCAAAACCTGAAACTACTAGGATTATGTTTAGGCTAACTAATACAGAACGAATGTAAGAGATCCAATAAAATTAACTAATGCAGCTGAGAAAGAATCTGAGCAAGTTATCTATAACACAAATGGTATTTTAAATATATACATGAATTTTCTTACGGAAATATATCTACTATGCATTCATAATAATTGTGCTGTAATGGGCATAGTGATTGTCTTGCAAACGTGCATAAAACGACTAAGCCAATGCAAATGCTTTCAGCTCAGTCAGCCTATGTGAGCATAGGCCGAGAGTGGACGATAGGTGGTTAATATTACAAGCTAGCCCATAATTTTTTATCGAAAGCTCTTTGGAGCAGATTCCTCAGACGCCCTCGAACAATGTGCCTACAAACAGCCTCCTTGTCCTTCCCCAGATCTCGACTATGTGTATCAAGGGTACACGAGTAAAACGCAGGCGCCCTAGTCAAGAAAGCTGTTGGAAGAAGTGCCTACTCCAATAACTTCAATTATACGAATTAAAAGCTCCATCAACAGACATGAAAAAATTAAGAATTGGACATAGCTTCTCTTTACGCACACCACCTTCAGGCCAGCACATTTTTAAATCACAAAAAAAAAAGGTCAATTAGACACAAAGCCGAGGAATAACGAGGGAACTGAGTGGATTTTATTTCAGGTACCAATGCTATCTGACGTCCCATATTGATTCTATTGCCCACTGAGCAAAAGGGGCCCCGCTCTAAAAAGGTCAATTGATGCCCTAGTGAAGAAGTTGAGAAGTGGAACAAAAAGAAATATTGTCGCATCATTGCTGTCATCGCCATGAGTTTTAGATTTTTAAGGTCATCCATTAAATGTCACCGGATACTACGTTAAGATATTCCAAGTTCAACTGCAGGCACTCTTTTAAATAGAGCCCCACATCCATAGGGATCTCCTCCATTATCCTTGGGCTTATTTTTACTCGTTTGAATAGCATCATCCCCTAAAGTGTTTCGATGTATCGACATGACCTATGGTCCTTCTCTTTCGAAAACTATTTTAAATATTTTAAAGTGTGATTAATCTATTAAACTCCACTTTGAAGGCTCATTGAGAAAGATTTTAAAACTTTCACAGAATCTAAATAATTAAATTTATTTTAGAAAAATAATGGAATATACTGACTGTAGATATTGCACTATTGATTTTCGTAAAGTTTTATTCATTTAGAGCGCTAGTAAATAGTTTGTTCTCAAAATGGTTTGTTAAAAATTATCTCTAGCCTTAAATCTCAGGTATGAAAAAAAAGACTAACAATTTTCTTTTGAACCACTTTCTGAATTGTGCACATCAACGTTACGTTTTTCTTAAAAAATATTATTTCTATTCCATCGAAATTATGTAACTTTAACATACACATACACTAAAACCTTTTTTCTACGCGAATATGCAGTTACGCGGATTGTGATATGAAAAATAAATTGTTTTCCAGGATTTTTATTCACGATTAACGCGACTGAACTAAAGTTATACTTAGAAAAAAATCTTTAATTTAAGAAAATTTTATGAATAGAAATACATGGAGTCCGTTTTTCCTTATTCGCGAATTCTATTCGTGTATTTTTTAGGTACATATCTATCGAGTAAAAACAGGTTTAGGGGTATTTTGAAATGGAAACACAATGCTTTTACTATTACTATTAACAAACATTTTTATAAATTTTACGAATTTTAGTTTCAGTATAATCGTTTCGAAGATTTCATCAAGGGTGCTCGATCATGCTCTAGATACACTAATTAACATCCTTTTTCTTTGTAATCTTTATTTTAGAATCTGATAAAAGTTTGCTAGTGTACTATAATCTACCAATTCGCATGATATTCATTTTTTTAGTGCTTTTTAATTATTTATATTCTTACTCTCTAGATGCTTATTTTACATACCTTTTATTTTAACTTATACGAACAAAAGTTTCAATAACTTTTTATATCCTTATTATTATTATTTATTTTTCTGCTTACTAAAACTGAAAATTAAATTAGAATTTAAAGTTGAAATTACTTATAAAACTGCTCTTTTTCTTTATGGTCTTCTTTAATAGCTTGAATTGATTTAGCTGAGGAACTAGTAAAACTTAGATCTAGAGTTTGCAAAGTTTCCAGTCCGATGCATCCAAAAGATATGTGAGCATTAAAAATGTTCAGAATGATATTACTTTTAAGATGCTCATAGTCCACTATTGTATAAACAGAACTTAATTGCTACTTAAATTCTGAACTAGTAGAAACTTGATTTATTTGATTTGATTTGATTTAGCTTAATTAGTTTAGTTTTACTTTTTTTTGCATTAATTACTTCTGCCGGTCTGTAGAGGGAAATATTAAAATTACTAATTTTATAACGTTAAATCATTTATTGAGTTTACTTTTAAAGTGGAAAAAATAGATTTTGTTAAATAAGCAATTTTACCAGTTGATTCTTTGTTCTAAAAAAGTATGCTATAATATGCCAAAAAAAAAAATTGTATATGGAAATAGGAAGCGACTATTTGTAGTTGAAGTCGGACGAGAATCTACTCTGTGGTTTTGTTTTATAAATTTTTTTGGTAAGTTCTTTTTATTAATTACAGTAGCTTTAAGATTGAGTTAATTTATTTCTAGTATATAATCGGAGTATGCAATTATTTGCGCGTATTGCATTTAATATTTACACGTGTTTTTTTCAAATGACCTTAAGCAGTGTCCCAGATTATTCTGTACGTATCAGAGCTGTCTACAATTTCAATTATCGCAATTCATGTGGAAAGCTCCGCAGAGAATATCCCTACTATGGTTTCCCCACCTCGACGTGAAGAGGTTAAAAGGGAAACAAATGATTTTGCTTCTGACAGCACTGCTGCATAATTTATCTAATTTGTTCAATTGGAGAATATCGCGCAAAAATTCAAAAAAGCACTAGAAATCAATTAAATTTGTGGTGAATATGTATTTTCGATTTCCCCGTTTTTCTCTCAAGAAATAAATTAATTTTTTAAAGCTCCGTGGGAGAGTCGTCTGAAGGGAACACAAAATGAAACTGTAGAGATTTCTTCCCGGCCTTCTTGAGCTCGCTAGGGGTACGTGAGCTAGAGCTTTAACTTGAATGCCATTGGTGAGCATTCGTTGGGTATACGCACACAAACCTGCTCCCTAGACACTCTGTCACTATATGCCACTATGACCTATCCTCGGCCACTATCGCACTATCATGTGGCTCATTATGGCAAGCAGCCCTAGTACGCAAGAAATTCTGCATCGTCGGAAACATGCTCCGGAGAACCCGGGAGGCTTTCGGGAACAGAAAGCTCTGTCCCTGTTTTCTCCTGCTTCTTTAATCGTACGTAGTCTTCTTGCTTTGAGAGTTACTACTATGATATTATCCAAAAATATTTTGTAAATACACAATTTTTATATGCTACAACCTTAGATATGGATTTCTTGTGTCTAGTAGAAAAGAATAGAATAGTTTTGATGTTTAGTGATGGATCTTTTGTAAAAATTTCAACCTAAATGTAAAGGGTTTTTTGAACCTTTGTCGAGCAATTTTTGAGATATGCAGGAACAAAATTACGCACTACAAGGCGTTAAACAAGATGTTTCCAGTTCTAGTTCCAGAACTCCTGAACTCGTTAATGAGACATGCTTTTAGCTCCTTCATCATAACCCTTAGTGGTGGAGAATAAACCTACTTTCTTGTAAATATAACAGTTGAAATATTAAATTAATTAAATCAATATGTTTAAACAGATTAATGTATAATATAAACTTTAAAAATGCCATTCACATGATTTAAACTTCGATGAATTAAAAAGCATTAACATTTCGTAGGAAATAAAATTTTTCATTTATTTAAGTAACTTTGGAAACGGAATAGTAGTAAACGTTTATATATGTATGTTAATACGAATTTTTATCTGCGATTTTTCTTAAAACAGAAACGTACCTACATTTCTGCGATTCAGAAGAACTTTTTCGCCAAGCGAACAGTCGATTTGTTTATTTATAAAGAATACAAAACAATAAACATAAAATGATCTTTTGTACATCGGATAGAAATTAGGCTTAAAAACATCTGTGTAGACGTAGAGAATAGTTCGTAGAGTCTTAAAATAAGGCAAATTATTATTTTAAAAGGACGTGGATATAAAGAAAATTAGCATTTATGTATTAATAAGAATTTATGAAATATAAAAAACAAATATTTAAGGTTCAATCATAGGCAAGGGTTAAAGAACACAAAAATCTCTAGCAATGCTTTGCTAGTAAAAAGTTCAAGTTTTGAATCTTATAGAAAATGATCGAAATTTTTCGAAATATCTGCAATTATTTTAGTTTTCTTTTTAAATATTATTTTAAAAGCCAAAATGTACGTATGTATGTTTGAAACAACAACAAACTTTTGCAGTGTGAGAATCTACCGATGGTTTTCTTTTGAATACTTGCCTATGGAAAATTTTTCTCTGTAGGGATGCCCTCTCCGAGCTTTCTTGATGCGCAAATGGGCCATCGTTCCATTCATGTGGGCTTGCTTAACTATACTATCCTATTTCCTTCCGTACTGTACAATGCTGATATTTTTGAAATGCTTGAATGCTGGAGCACAAACGGAGCTGAACGTCAAGGGAATACTGAATTTCTGCTTCAGCTGGTTCCCAACTCCTGAGTCCTAAGAAAATCGGAGCAATTTGTTCTCACTAGTGTAGAACTAGGGGTAGCTCTCTGGATTCCAAAACAAAAAGAGTTTGGAAAACGTACACGCAGGCAGGAATCCTTAGCTTTTTGTCCAAACTTTTGGTTGAATCCCTAAAAAAGCTCATTCTCCGAATTAGAGTTACTATTTAGTTTGTGCGCGTCCTTACCCATTACCGGACCAACAATATAAAATTAGTGTGAAGCCTGTAAAGAGGAGTTTTACTCACATATCATGGTTTTCCTCAGCTCTGAGATAAAACAGAAAAGTTTCAACAGACTTAGTTCTAGACGTGAAAATAGCAAATTCGAATATTTAAAATAATATTGAAGGCAGGGACAATCAACGTTTTGTTGGTTTCTTTGTGCTATATCAAAATTCAAATGAATAGAGGTCGATGTGAAGGTTCTTTTATCATTTAGATCCTTGTTTTTAAATCAACCGTTTTAGTTCGCAGATTGAAAAAAAATTAAGATTGTAATTTATATAAGATATTTTACATACACAAGGGTCTAGTGTGTATACACACTTCGCATAGAGATTTTTTTTTTTGGTGAAGAAAAAAAAAGGAAATTGTTATATAGTTTAAGTGTTAGTGTAACTGATAATTATATAATAAATATCATAGGGATATAGATAAAAGGTATTATTACAATAATAAATCATAATAAAGGATCTTATTTGTTAAGCTAAGTGTAACTAAATATCGTTTCAGCTGTGTGTGTATGTGTTACGCAATCAGCGCGCGAATTAAAATGATGTGGACCCATAAAGGCCTGTAAAATAGTCCCATAAAAAAACCGAGTGCCGCAATATCTTTGAGAAAAAAAAAAACAAGTATGTAGACGCTTTTAAAAATTGTAAAGAAGAAAAAAAAACTAGACTTGTGACTTAAAAAGAAAAAAGATACGAAGAAAAAAAAAATAAAACTGCAAAAAGACAAGAAAGCTCCAAAAAGAGGACGACGGTGTATGGACGCGACGAGAGAGAGCGAGTATGGAGTCTAAAATACCCTCTCCAATATTCTCAATTCCTCTCTAAAACTACTTTTACAGGAATTCTAACTGCACACGAACGTCTTGGAATAACTGTAAAAGCTGCAGTAAAGCTCTGCTGACTGTCTCTATCGCCAAAAAGCCTAGGTCGAGAGCTCCTCACTCCAAATTAGGGTCGAACCTGCATACACCAACATTTCTATGTCAAGTCTAAACGGTCTTCTCTCTACAATGTACAGTTGCCGTGTATAGTAGCACAAGTGAAAAAAAAAACCGAAGAAAAAAAAATATAGTTGCAGATTGTACAGAGAGAGCTATTGGAGATGTCTTCGATTTACGATAAAACAAAAATTTCCACACCAATAGCTAAATATTGGTTTTTATTTGAGAGTTGCCCTAATCCGTTTTCCTTTAAATAAGAAAGGACACCCCTAAGCGGACCTCTTAATGTAAAAGAAAAAAATATCTATATCTATATAAGGAGTCACATCGCTTGAAAGCCAAGTGATTAAAACGCTGGTGAAAATGTGAAGTGTTAATTGATCAGTTTAATAAAAATCACAAAACTCAGAAATCGGCAGAGACCGGGATCAGTGTGATAAAATACAAGTAATAAAAGAAAGGTATATCTGAAGAATGTGGTATAAAATGTGATATTCGATAAATTTGAAATTATGATATTACGAAAGTGTGATAACAAACTTTGATGTTCGTCTTCTAACTTCTACAATTTACTTTCACTTCTCCTGTTGGGCCATTCTAGACCTCTAACACAATCTTTACGTTTAGTTTTTTTTTTTTTTTGAGCTCTTTCTCGTTTTACCTACCCGCAGCAACCGGAAGGAAGAGTTTTGAAAGAGTCGTGGAATTACCACAGTAAAGTGTATACTATGGGTCCAATGTTGCACAACCAACAGCAACAACACCAACAAAAATTTATTTCAACAACGGCACGCGCTATGGCATCTAGCCAATGTCAACCGAATAAATATTGTCATCGCCTGAAACGCGTCCGATCATCATCCGCGGAGTCGATTATGTTGATGGAAGAAACAGATTCAACGTTAACGCTTTCGACGTTGTCAACCACCGCATCCCGGTCAACGGATTATTTCTGTGACAATTCATTATCATCATCGTTCGTAACGACTCCATTTTCACAACAGCCTTCTTCACAAACTTCATTAATAATTAAGAGGAACTCTGCGTCGGTTGGAGTCGCCCTTAAACCATCAATCGTCTCAGCACAGTCCGTCATCAAAAATCGGAGACAGCACCAGCGTCGAAGACGACGCGGTCGCCTAAGGAACATTTATGAAATGTGGAAAGCCGTCACATCATCGTTGTTACTGTCATCGCCTATGGCATCGTTATCGAAATTTTATCGTTATATGATTGTAATAATGTCAAAACGATTAGCGTCGCAAATAATATGGATTGTTGGCTTAGCTGTTGCCATTTCAATACTTCCAATTAATTTAGTTAATGCTTCGTCAAATTCAGATGAGAATTACGACACGGATCTGAACGACATCGCAAGTACGACTTATGAACCTGGTGAGTATCTAATCAACATAATTTTGAAATACTTTTGTGGTTGAATGAAGTGTAGTGTGATGCAGTCTGAGATGAAATCCTATTTTACTTAATTAATTCCTTGCTTCCATTCTCTTCTTCACAAGATGTAAGACATGTAAGACAAAGTATCCCAAAAATTTGTTAAAGGTATTTCTCAAGTTTAAAACGGATTTTGATTTCGTCCACGAAAAATGTACTCGAAAGTAAAACGATATTCTGTTATTCTATACTTTGTTTAACTTATTTTCTTTTATGTCATGTGCTATGACACGTGTCATGTCATATATGTTGGAACGACATGTGTTCGGTTTAGTAATTAAGGCGTTAAAATTATCTTCTACAGAAAAAAATGTCTATGAAATATTATTTATTATTTTTTCAGATTCCAACTTTTCGTTATTCTGTTTAATTATAATTTGATAAATGTTCTTAATATACAAATTTTTTTTTAAATCATAGCATCTCTATATTAAGTTAAAATATAAACAAAATATTGCTAGGAGTGTTCTTATTTATCACCTTAAATCGCAAGTTAAAAATTCCTAGGAGCCTAAATTTAATAAAACAAAGTAATTTTTAAAGCTTTGGATAAATACCATTAGGATTTGGGAGGATTTATTTCTGTCTTCTGTTTGGTCAGTTCTCGTACTAGTGCACTTGAATCATTTGGATATTTATTTTAAAGAGTTTACTAACTTATAAATTGGTTAACTTCAGACTTAAGTATCGATGCTACTGCCTGGAAGAGGTCTTCCATTTTAAAGCGAAATGTCTTCATATAAAATTAACATTTTTTATTTGATTCTTTAATGAAAAATATAAACAATACTGCATTATTTTTTACGAGTAGTATTTACATAAAATATTACAGCAGATAGTTTTCGAATTGATAACCCTTTCATTTTCCTTGCTACCATCCACTTAAATAGTCGATATAAGTTAAAGAGAACATTAAAACTCTCGAAAGCGAAATGAACTCAGGACATTTCGTTATAGTACCGTAAAAAAAACCCACTTATCTTTGGAAAAAATTACGAGTTACGGAATCGTGGGTGTTTCAGGTAAAAAAGCATCTTCCCACTTTCGAAACAAAAGATCGACTGTGCTGTTCTGTTACCCTATGGCCTTTTACGGGATGGTTGGAGTAACAATGAGCTCTCTAGGAGGTATTTCAATAGCTTATTAAAAAAGTTCACCTTTTATCTTATGGAGAAACACTACCAAAACCGATAAAACAATTGCGTTCATTTTCCCTTAATACAACATTAAAACGTTTTAAAATGAGTTCTTTAGTATTTTAAAGTTATATCTTAAAATATCTTTTTATGAAATCTTGTCATAAAAATTTTTAAAAGAAATTAAATTTTTAAAAATATCAATAAATTAGTTTGTTTTTGTTGTTTTTAAATGATTTTGAAGAATATAACAACTTTAAGTTAGTTTTTTGAGATATAGAACAAAATATGGGGTTTCTCAAAAATGTTAGTATTAATTTCGGATCATTCGGTGAAAAGTACACCTTAATTCACTTTTAGGCTATTGAATTAAAGTCAAAAACAGGAAAAAATTAAGAAAATTTTAAGAAAAGAAATGTATAGAGTCAATTGTACCTTTTACGCGAATTCTATTCTATTCCCTATTCACTTATAAAATTTTAAAAGTAGTAAATCTTCAGATGAAGGTAAGTTTTCTTGATTTTTTTTTTTTAAATATTGTAATTAACAATTCTTCTACTAGCGTAGTTTGTTTTTAGTGGATCGGATAGGATATGATTGGCTTTTTCAAAATTACTATAATTCATCAATACGACCATGATATTTACTTAACTACAATAATATTAATACACCAAGGCATAAGAGCACTTATTTATTTGATGTATTTTTACGTCCGTGAAAGGCTACGATAAATAAATATAGTGAGGTTTATTACTGAAATATTAAAAGTACAGTTTTTCAAAAAGGGGTTTTGTTGTTAGCAACACTTTTTCATAAAAGATTTCATTTGGAATTAAATAGAAAATTTTGGAAAACAAATTTTGTTTGATATTTAGCGACATACTGTGGAAATTTCTTTTCATTCACCCTGATTGATTAAACGATTAAGATTTAAATTTAATGCAGAAATAGTGAGAATATGTTTGTAAATTGATTTGAAAAATTTGTCTTGTGAGGTATTATATGGGTATAATTATAAAGATATATGTAACTTTACATTTATTGAATAAATCATTGTGTAATCTCGAATACATATTAATAGAGAATTCCCTTTTCATTTTAATATATTCACAAACGTTTGTGATATTTACTTTTCATGCCTTCCTTTGTATTATTGCTTCCACTTTTTATCGTGACCTATAAAGGAGTTTCTTTTGAATGAATCGGATAATAAAAAAAAAATCCTTTGAAAAATCACAGGATGAATAGCGCATTCTTTTCAAACGTGCGTGGTATTATTACATATTACGAGGCTTTATGCTTTGAGTCCGGAATGAAATAGTTGAAAATAATTTCTTTTAAATAAGAAAAAAGAAAACAAAACAAAAAAAACGGATAAAAGTATTTTATAATTGTCCCATGCTTTTAACATATCATAATTTATTGTTACATACTTAAAGATTGTCCACGTGAATGTAACATCTCTGGTACAATACTTCCTTAAAAAAACACAAATATTTATGTACTTAATTGTTAACAATAGTTTTGCTGTTTGATAATTTTTACTTTTTATTTACATTTGAACTAATTGTATAAAATTATAGTTTTCTTTTTATTAATCTTGTATGATATTATTAGAATAAAGTAGAAATCAACACTTTTACATCTTCAAATATGGCATCATATAAAAACTTCGTTGACTTCGATTCTTAACCAACAAAAAAGTTATCTTTTAATAAAATAAATAACATAGCTTGAGATTCATGTGTATATACGATCTTTACAAACTATAGCCGTGTCAATTACTTGATTTACTTCAGTGTTTTAGTAACACTATTAAAATAAATGGCTATTTACAAAGACTCAATTCCTTTAATCTAATAAAACTTGAATAAGTCGCTTTCCCATTGTCGCCCATTGTTCTAAGAGATTTAATTTATTGGAAAACTTACCTCGTGTGGACAAATCCAATTAGTTTATTTTTTATTTTATAGAAAACTTGAGTATGATTACTAAGATTAGATTTCTTGATAATGATTTTGAAGGCAATCGCTAATTGAGGTACTCAAAAAAGAAAAAGAAAAAGTAATTGTAATTTTATATTTTTAAAATCTTACGCCAAGGTATGTAAATGCGTGTTTATACTTATTTTTCTAGTAGGATTTAATTGCCAAGATTATTTGCTGAAAAAAAATGTCTTATTTTCTATAAAGAAAAGGTTAACCTTGTTGTAGTTTGATATTTAAAATTAACTACTTCAAAAATGTATCCTTATACATTTTCAAGACTATCAATAATAAATTCTGTAGAATAAATTCCTATCTCATATCCATGATATGTAAAAGCAAATACTTAATACGTATTATCTTATAGTATATTAAGAAGTTATTAAAAATTATGTTAAACATTTTCCGTAAGCTATAATCCTAAGCTTTTTTATAATTTATTAATGTAGGTATTAGTTGTACAGGTCGATCCCAACCTTTTCATTATTCGGTGCACATCCTTACATTCTAATCTCGTTTTGATCCCATTATGATCCCCAAAAACTCACATAGTTCCATTCGTAAAATGCTTATCTTTATTTATCTTCAAGATACTTATATCTACTCTCAAATTGGTTGTCCACAAAATGTAGAAGTGTGTATTCATTTTACATCTTATTACGCTTTTACATCGTTAAATAATATAGAATTTCTTGGTACACGCGCTATGCAACTGAAGTATTCTTGATTTTCACATTTTACGCGGTTACAAAGGTCTGAAAGGTTTCGCAAAGAGGGTATAAAGTACTTTGTAAAAAAAAAAGCAAATTACCACTGACCTCGTTAGCCGAGTTGTAGGGCACACTAACCAGCGCGTATATATTGTATATAGGTTAGACACAGTCTTCTGAACTGGTTTAACCATCCCACTTTTATTCCTGGGATCGATGTAAAATTACAGGACACATTTCGTTTCGCGATATTATCAGACTCGCTAGAAAATGATTATTGTTAAGGATCCATGGCATTTCTTGTTGGGATAAGTACAATACAAGTAAAATATAAAATTACCTGTGTAGATTCTTGCCCTTCCAGAGGGAAGAGAAAAGAAAAAGTCCTCGATTTAAGGACTCTTCAAGACATTTTGTAATGAAGTTTACTAATTGGGACATACAACCTAGAACATAAGCATCGACATTTTGTTAACTGAAAAACCAGTTTTTTTTTCTTGTTTTCTAAAAGACTACTTTTTTTTTTTAACGAAAAGGGTGCGAAAAGAAAAGTAATTTTGTTTTCTGATTTTATGGAAAGAATCCCCTTTAGTGTCGCAGTTTTAAATTGCACTTGAAAATCTTCCTTTGACTATTTTGAACACAAACAGAATTCTAATTGCCGGGATTATGCAGTTGAAGTATTCACCAAAGTCGCACTATGATTTTCATAATAGTACTATGAAAGTATAACAAGCGGAAATAATTTGTCTAAATTTGTAAAGCTTCCAGATTATACATTTTGAAAAAAAACTTAGCATGTCATTCTGCTTTTTACATTTCTATAACACGTACGATATCTCAATTTTATGTGTATTTTTAATTCAGCCGATTCATTTTAGAGTTCTTAATGATTTAAAACTGGTTAAAAACGTTCTCGCAATAAAATTCAACTATACGAAATTATTTTCATAATAAATTTTCATGATAATTAGCCCCACACGAATAATTAATCTTAACTTTATTGATTTTCATTTATATCTCCATTCCTAGATAAAACATCAAGATGATACCTACCATAGTTGACTACTAATTCATAAGCTATGAAATGCTAAAAATATGATAAAATATCTCCGATACTAAGACACAGATAAACAGACAGACAAAAAATATTTATAATAGCTATTTTAGAATTTATTAACTACAATTAGACGATAATATTGAAAAATGCATTCGTTGTAAAGTAACACCTCGGCTATATTATAGGTATAGAAGTCTGATACTACGCAAGGATTTAAAGTAACTTTAGAATAAGCGTTTGTTCTGTAATTTAATAATAATATGGCTATTCTAGTAATTCTATATAATTTTAAATGATATCCTTAAAATTATAACAACTGCAATCAAAATTTCTAAAGTGCTCAATTCCGGAAATTTTTCCTACCATCGAAATTTTATAGAGGTGAGGAATTGTTTCTTTTTTTTTTATTGAATATATATTTTTCTATTGCGGTTATCTTTTCAACCGTAAAATCTGGTTATTAATGGAATCGATAAGACGAAAAGCGTGTTCCTCAAGCATATTAATTTATGGTCACGTTTGTCCTTCATAAACTTCACTTGATTACACCACTCGTGACGACTCCAAATGCCAACTAGCAACGAATTAATAGAATGTAATCAATAAAAGAGTAATATTTGTAAAATATTCGATTAGTGAAACGAACGATAATAGTATAAGTGATGTTAAAAATAGAAACTTCACGCCGTTTGGCCTGAAGAAAACAAATCTCAACGACACATAATATCGATATACTTTGTATTGTGCCGCTGTTTGTTAGTGAGTAGTATTATTTTTAGTTCCAATTCTGGTGTCGTCATAAGAAAATGTAAATTTTAGGATTTTGGCTTTATTTTATCCAAAAAATAATTTTGACTGGGATTATACTTCATTTACATGTATAATAAGAGTAATGAAGAGCCACAATTAAAAATACATTGTGTGGATTTAATTATTTCACTCGACCTCTGATTATTACACACATGTTTCTTTTATTAAGTAATGGGAAATTATACTCGTGGCTTTTATAATTATAAAAGAAAGAAAAGTTTTTTAAATTTTACAATTATGTGAGATTTAAATGCTCAACTTTATACATTTTTCTGACTTTATATGATGTTCTATTTTCGCTTCAAGCGAACAAATAATAATGTTTTTTTATGTAGTAATAGTGGACCTTGGTAATTCAAGTATAAAATAAATAAAAATCAATCAAGTCACCAAGGTCTTGTATTTGTTTTTACCGCCTATCATTGGTCTTTTCTAGGGTTCGCCAAATTTTCTATTTAGAATTAGTCAGAGTATATCAAAATCCAGTTCCTTGTCGTCTAATGCAAAGGCAAGCATCGAATGAAATATTCTTAAGTCTGAATATTTTAAAATATCTGAATTGCAACGTGCACACAATAGGACAGAGTAAACCAGTTCAATTAACCCAAATTTATTTTTCCGCGTGTAAAGTGTGGAATTCGTATTGTTCATGTAAAAAAAAGTTATTGAAATAGAAAAGTAATTCTGTTGATTAGGGTCGTTACTATTCTTGATTTAAATTCAGAGAAAAGATGTGGCCTGCATTGCGGAAGGGACGACGGAAAAGTTTTCCAAGGTGCTTCTGGGCGAAAAACCGAAAAACCCTTCGGTGACCTCGTCTGGCGGTCAGAATGTTCCTTGTTTCGCTCCAGGGCCTATCTGTGTACCACGGAACGAGAACACTCCAGAGCCGTTTAAGAACATCTTTTAGCGTATTTAAGTGTCGACAAATTGACGTTAATTGCCCGGCACGTCGCTTCTTCTGCATCGCTTCGTTTTTCAATTTGCCCGATCTCGAGCTAATTTAGGACAAATTAGAGGTTCTAATTGAGTTGTCGCTTCTGCGTCAGCCTCTAACGCACCTGGGCTGCCGCTGGACTGGTGGCGTCGGGCCGAATGGATTCCTGATTAAGTTAGCCTATTTCCTTCCTATCTATTAGGTTCGACGGCACAGGGCCTCTATAAACTACTTTAATTTAATGAATATTGTAACAGCGTTAATGCAGCCTACAAAAGTGTGCACTATGCGGCTACTAACCGAGTAATTGCACCAGGGTGGACATTGAACAGGAACAGAGGGATATCCCCATTCCCGGCTAGTTTGAGGCTGGATGCAGATGATTAGAGCTCTGCGGACTTTATTTTTATCGTATGCAATACGATTAGTCATGAAATAAATCCTCTGCCCAGAATTTTGGCGATATTGAGTCTAATAGTGTGAACAGTGCAGAAATGATATATAAAATTAGATAATAAACTATTAAAATTTAGTTAGTAGAATTCCTGTACGTAAAACTTGATGGAAATCTCAATGTGTTGGATTAAAAGAAATGTATATATTCGTCTTGTAGTCTTAAAAAAAATAGCATACATTCAAAAGACTAGTTTATCTTTAAAAACAGGAAAGCAAAAAACGTTTGTTAAAACTTATAAATATATATAAAAGCATATACAAGCGAATTAATTACATTCTTTATAAAGTATGTTAGAATCTGATATTTCTTATATATTTTATTATAATTGAATGAATAAAATTTAATTTTTTCCGTAACTATTTTCTTTATAGTCCGAACTAGAAATGCAAAGATCGCCATTTTACTCAACACGATCATTTTTAAATCTGAAAAAACCGGATGCAATTAAAGCAAATTGAGATAATTTTATAAATAATAATCCGAAATAGCTAATTACATTCATTTTGCAAAAACTCCTTTAAATTATATTTCATTCACGTATTTAAAAATTATACACAAAAATTAACACATCGAATGCAACAAGAATCATACGCTTCCAAAATTCCCCGCGGAATTTTTATATATTAATTTTTGCCGCACAATTGCGTGTAAAGTTTTTGAATAATTAATAATATTCTTCTTTCCTACGTGCCCACTGTCTGAGAGACTTTAACTCTATAAATTGGAGTTTACATGTTTCCACGAATCGCTTATTCCACATATGTGATTAAATTGCACATTTTTTTCAAGTCGTCGTGTTTTTATAGTAATTTATTTCAAGTATTCGAAGAGGTCATAAAACTAACGTTCCTCATTACTACTATTACTATTTATAAATTTAATTAACAACAGAAATTTAAATTTAAGGATTTGACCGTTTAGCTTTTGTATAAATAAACATAATACACCTAAACCTTGTCTTACGCGAATTCGAAGTTACACGAATTGGAATATGAAAAATAATTTTTTAATGCGATTTTTATTCACCTTAAAACGATTTAAAGTCTAACTTAGGCAAAAATCTGTAAATTAAGAAAATTTTAAAAATAGAAATGCCATGACTCAATAGTTCCTTTTACGCGAATTCTAGTTACGTGTAGTTTTTAAGAACGTATCTATCCCGTAGGAAGAGAGTGTAATATTAAATTTCAGAAATAATTGTTATCCTAAATTTTGTGTTTAGAAATATTTGTCTTTTATAATTCTTCTATTGAGTTAATGCAATTGGTTCACCTGTTCGTCAAATTTCTTAGTCTATTTTGAGCCGTCTTATTACAAAAAAAAAAAAAATCCATTGTATCAAGTTTGACTCTGCTTTTAGAAATATTTTAAGATAGATTTTATAGAGCTGCAATTCTTCAGACTATACAAATTACAGCTTAAAAGGCAACATAGCATACATTTTAAAACCACGACAAAAATTTTATCGCTGAGTTAAACCACTTTATTTCACATTGGAAAGTATTAAATATACTACTTTTCTTTATGAAGTGAAATTGTGAAAAACTAAATAAGGACGGTCTTCTTATTTGTTTTTTTTTTGTTATGCAAAAATGATTGGATAAATTAAAGTACAGATTGTATAGATTTTTGTTAATTTGTATGTCCTTCGGTTTGTCTGTTTGTTTCTACATCATGTCAAAACTGTTAGGACACTTATCCAACTTTTATTATTAGATAATTCAAAAGCCAACTCCAAATACAAGCTGTGATCAAGGCTACGGATGTCAATCTCTACAATGTTAATAATAGTCTAGAAACTTTTTTATATTAGTATTTTTTTATTTACAATATTCCTTTCTTTAATTTGTTAAAATTCTCTCAAAGTACCCATTCGAAACCAAATCTTAAAGCATAATTTTACTTTTAAAGTGGTAACTTAATATTCAAGTTAATTTGATATAATTAAATTGGAAAAATTAAATTATTATTTTTTTTATTTTTTACTATTATTTTAAATTGATGTGTTAATCTATTTATGAATTTGAAATTTTGCTATTGTGGAAACTATTTTTATTTAAATATTTCTGTTATTAAATAATAAAATAATTGTGTAAAAAGTTTTTTAAATAATTAAACATTTGTTTGAACTTTGTTTTCAGTCTGTGTGTGTGTATGTTTGCAATGAATTTGTAAGGGAAAGTATCTCAAAATATTTTTCTATTATATTAAGGAAATTTAGAAGTTTTACTAATCAATGTTTTATTTTTTAACTTTTCAACTTCATTACAGAACTTGGGTATAACGAGACTCTCAAGAAGCCCTTATTCCCGCCGGATTTGTTTAGCGAAGATCAACTGAAACAAGGTGCTGTTGTATTACACATAATCGGTGTTATTTATATGTTTGTCGCATTAGCGATTGTTTGCGACGAGTTTTTCGTGCCTTCATTGGATGTGATTATCGAAAAACTAGGTATAACCGATGACGTGGCCGGTGCCACGTTCATGGCAGCTGGTGGCAGTGCTCCAGAGCTGTTCACGAGCGTTATAGGCGTGTTCGTGTCCTTTGACGATGTTGGCATCGGTACAATTGTTGGTTCGGCCGTGTTCAATATTCTTTTTGTAATCGGTATGTGTGCGTTATTTTCAAAAACAGTCCTATCATTAACATGGTGGCCATTATTTCGTGATTGCTCATTTTATAGTATTAGCCTGCTAATTTTGATATATTTTTTTCGTGATAATTTAATTTACTGGTGGGAGGCGTTGGTGCTATTCTTCATTTATATTGGATACGTTGGATTTATGAAATGGAATCAGCAAGTGGAGAGATGCGTTAAGAAAGTGGTCTATAAAAACAAGGTGACTCGTGTTCGAAGCACTGATCAACTAATGCCTGCAGTAAGTAGTTGGGAAGTTTTGCATGACAGAAAATTTGGAAAAACAATGACACATTTTAGTTGTATAATTAGTATTTTAGTTATTATTATTATTATTTTGATAATATATTAAACATAGTATTATTTAACAACTACTATTTCACTCTTCTGCAGCTTTGCACCACTCAAATATCCGTGCGCATTGCATTTATTAAATATAAAAATATACTTGAATTGAAAAAAAAACATTGTTTTTTTTTGCAAAGTTTCACCATTTGAAACTGAAGTTTGTATATTTTGCAATGATTTTAAAAACTGAATAATTCCTATAGTATAAAATAAACTACATCCATACACCAAAAAAAGCATATATTAGGAGAATATTTATTTGAGAGTCAAATGCGTTAAATGCGATTGAGGAAATTTGTTAGTTATTTAAAAAATCTTCAATGTTTTTCTGGAGTCACAAAGGTTAGTCATTCTTAAAGTATGATTACATTAATTCGTTAAATTAGACTACAGTGTGTAGTAAGTAGTAATTATTTCTATCAATTTTTTGTTGATACATAAAATAAATTGCAAAATTCTAGCACTTACAAAAAAATCGAGCTCACCCGTTGTTTATTTTACACAGATTTAAGGTATTTTTTCAGTATTTAAGTACGTACCCTTTAGAACTTCATTTTTGAGGAAGATTTCACTTTTTCATCAAACATTTCTTGTATACTTTTTCCCGCATATCGTGCAGATTATCAATAGATTATAAACAAATAATAACATAAATGTGGGATTTTTGTTAGCTATTACTAGTCTTAAGCCTGTAATCCGTTTTGAGTTGTAGGATTATAAAGACCTACATATCTTCAGTATGTTTCAAGAACTAAATTTTGTTGTTTTGCTAAAAATTATTTTCATACTTAATTATAATACGGAGAATATTCTTCGTATAGAGAAAAAGTATTTTTTAAAATGCTTATTTTTTTATAATTATATTTTTCAGGTTGATCATACAAACTTTCATAATCTTCAATACTTTTAAGAACAGTTTTGTATCCTTAAGTTTTATAAGTATAAATTAAATAATTTCTTCTTTATTTTTCTCATAATTTAGAAAAAAAAAACGAAAATCACGACGGACAATAGAAAATTCTGTTCTTAAATATTATATATTGAAAATTATATGAGTTACTGCCAAAGATGGATGTATATAAACCTTCAAATTATAATAGAGTGAATATGACCTCTTAATAAAATATTACAAAACAATAGAATATGTCCCATAGTATTAAAAAAATTATATGTAAAGATAGTTATTGGTTGAAACTTTGCAAAATCGTCGAATCAGAATTCTCGTACCCATAACAATAAAATAAATTTTATTTATTAAATTAGTATTACGTCCATTATATCGCACGGATATTACAAAATTTAATAAATAAAAGAAAAGAAAAGCATTTTAGAACAACAAAGAAACGTAAATCTTGCTGTTCGCCCCGAGTGAAACACTGGCAGGCACTCAAAACAGGCTTAATGCTTCAGGCTTCAAGGTTTGCTCTTTCACTTGGAGTTGGTTTCAGTTCATGTTGACCTTTTGATTTAATCATAGTGTAGTTAACAAAAATACTATTAGCTATAGTTAATGCAATGGATTTTATGCAGAAATAATATCAATATTTTGAAATATTTCAAATAGAGATACTGGTTACAAATGAATACGTAGAAAGTTCTTAAAATGGCTCTGTTTGATTGTTTTTTTGTTTTTTTGTTTTTTGATTTTATTAATTATCATATAACATTAAATGTTTCAGTATTGATTTGTTTATTTTAATATTAAACATTAAAAACTCCCAGATGCATGACTAAGGACATCCTTTGATTCTTGTAATGCTTATTAAATATCCGGATAATGATAATTAATTTTTATAAATTTTTAAAAGTATTTTCATGCTCAACTACATTTAAAAAAGAACTTATATAAAAAAAATTAAATATTTATTAACAGTGCAACAATATTTATTGTACACAAATAACTATATTAATTTTATTGTACTTAAATTACACACTATTTAAGACTAAAATCGAAACTAATATAAAATAACGTAACCTTAGAATTTAAGTTGTACAATATTATTGTCTAAATTTTAATAAAAATAATGAAATTGGTTTAATGTAATTATTATCAAAATATTATTAATATTAAATATTAATAACTCTTAACAAAACTACACAACTGATTTTATCAAACTTTTTAGTAGACTTAATGTTAAATTACCTCCTGCGATTAGTCTCCTTGTTAAGCTAAAATTATGTGCATATTTTTCAATTTTATTTCGTTAACAATTTGAAATCTTTATAGAAAAAATCGTTCAATTTAATACTACCTACAACATAGAGTATTTTTCTTTTTTAATCATATAAAATCAACACAGAAAATGTCTTTAAAAAAACACTTTTATGTTCGATAAATCTAAAATCTTTAATATAATAGAAGAGTTGGAGTTTTGTTAAAGAGAAATTATATATCACTTGAATTTTATTTTTTAGCGAACGTAGAGGTATTACAATGAAATTAAATATACCTAAACGATAGCATTTAACAATCGTTTATTATAATATAAAAAATTACAGTAGCATCGATATAAAACCCGATCTAAAATGTCGTTCCATGGAACATCTAACTAAAAATTTTAATTAGAATTTAGATAGGCAAGGCCTTGTTTTGTTCCCTAAAATCTCAAAACCTATTTTAAGCAATAAAATCTTCATAAAAGGAAAAATCAACGTGCATTTTCTAAGAGATAAACTAGACCAATTTTTTTCCATATTCTAAAGCTCTTATTTCTGTATAGAAAAATGTTTGCTAAATATTGTGTATTCTTCGTATTTTCAATAAAAATGTGCGTTTTATTGTGTTATTTATAGTCAAAGTACTAATTAATGATTTTGATCAGAAACCTTGAAATACAAGAAGCCAGATTGTCCTTCGTTTATTAGAGCCGCGTTTAGAAATCGGTTGACATGGCACGTACCCTTCTTCTGTCTAGGAGAAAGATCTAGGAGATAGTCAGCTTTTTTACCTGTACTGGCATGACACAGTCTGTAATTAGCGTAACGTCTCAAAGATCTCTTTTGTAACACTATAACAATGAAAAAACCTAGACATTTTTATTTTTTTGGAACACCAACAACGTATCCAATTAATTTGAGTTCGATATAAGAGGTTCATGGATAGAACCTTTTTAGTTTTTCTATGTTATATAGTACGATGTGAAGGTATTTTTTCTGTTCGCCCATTGAAAAATCCTCTACAGGGAATCCACGATTCTTGTGAATGGCATATAATTCGTAATTATTAACAAATGTCGACTATAGAAGCAAAAAATGCCAGTATAAGAAGAATAATAAATATCACGTTCCAATTGTATTTTATGGTATTCGGAGCGGACATTAGAAACTGGCCGAAATCTTGGGGAATTTCAAAACCATAAATCACAAAATTCGGGCTCCAAATGAAATAATTAAGTCAGAAACTCTGGCCGTGGTGATTAATCATTTACAAAAACATACGAATTGGGTAACCGTGGAAAACATAGTCTAGAACAAGGTTTAGTGAATCGTCGACGGATTCAAGTTTCGGTATCAGGATTGCCTGAATCACGCCCCTTTGCTTACCACCGTGACTAACAGAATTTGACGCTCTATGGAACGGTGGTAAAACAGAAAATCTCCCCTCTATTACCTATCTCCACTCCACCGCCCGCGCAACAATAGTAGTGAACAAAAGAAGGAGCAGACAAAAATTGGGTCAAGCGATTCGTTACAGCACTCAGGCAAGGAAATTCGTAATAAAAAATTGTTGCCACAAATAGGTAAATCTGTGCCTGCGTTTTCCCACCCCCATACTCCTGTCATCCCGTAAATTGTGTTCGCACAAACGTCTGCACGTCCACGCGCGCAAGTCTGAAATTACAAAAAGTCCTCTTCCGGTCTGGAAAAGCCATCCACGAACAAACGAGTCCCTATAATGTCGAGGGGAATGGGACACGGGTGTAGAAAAAGTGGAAACACTCATTATATGTGTCCCAGTTTAAGCCGAGCGGACGCCTAAGTGTAAAAATCCGAGTATATCACCTGGACTAGCTTCTGCTACCTACAAGACTGGTCTGAGGCCTACTACGATACTCCTGAACTCTAATTGAGAGCTTTTGTACAAGGAGGCAAAAGGCGCCTTCAACCACGCGGCGCGGCAACGTTACGTAAACGTTTGGAACGCTTGAAACAGAACTGTCCTTTGATTCTTGACACACAACCGATCCCTCTTCTCCATGAAAAGTATAGGCAAAAAAAAAAACCAATAAGGGCTGCAGGCAAAATGTGACAACCAGTGCGAATAAATGAACGAAAATTTTCGGCTGGAAGAACCAACGGGAGGCTAATCTATAGATTCCATACGCACGAAAAAGAAGAAGGTATTTCGAAAAAGGAGCAACCGTCTAAGTGAGAATCACAAAACTCGGTCGACCTTGAAGACCTACGACGTCCTCGTCTAACACGGCAGCAGTGCCGGTATCGGAATAAACCCAAGGGAAAAGCTCGATGCTTTCTAACGCTTTACAAAAGCCACAGATTGATTTTGCACGTTGGAAAAATTCTTATAAGGTTGTTTTCTTTTCGTGTATGTGGGAGAAGCCATCCGCAGGGAAACATATTAAAACTCAAACTATTGCGATATACTTTCAAAAGTAGACCTTGTTCGATGTGGACTTGCGTGTTATTACTTAATGATTACTTACTGTTCTAGTTGGCGCAACTAAGTTTCAATAAAACTAATTAACCTTTTTAAGAGGTACACCATTCATGTATAATTAGTGTTTCCACACATGAATTGGTGTGGTCTATTTATCATATAGGGAAAATAAAAGAAAACCTTTTCAAAATAATTATGTTTTTAAATTTTTGTTTAAAAATTACTTTATCACAGGAAATCTACTCAAACGATTTTAATTACGTTTTCATGGATAGTTAGCTTAGAGGTCTAATTAAAATTTGCTTGTTTATCTATTTGTCTATTTGTTTATGTTTTACGTTATCACATCAAAAATATTTTACGGATTCGCAAATGAACTTAAGTTATTTTTTTCAGTTTTTATAGATAAAATTTTAATATACTAATCAAAACTCGTCCAGTTATTAATTCGAATCCATTTGCGTTAGAATAGTAAACCAATTGTGCTACTACTTTAATCTATAATTAACACTGAACATGGAAAAAATGATTAAACCCTAATCTTTATTTTAGTACGTAATAAATAACATACTAAAACCTCTAAGGCAACTGAACTAAGTGAAAGATTTCATTTATTTTAAAACAAAGAAAAAAGTTATATCATACTATTTTTAAGGATGTAACATACTTCAGAATAAGATCGAAAAACAGCATTATTCATGCATAACATCAGACCAGGAACTGTCGACCTAGCATTATTGCATGCATTTCTAGCAGAAAATGTCTACGTAGTTATCTTATAGGTTATCATGACGGATAGTGTGAGGCAAATCCCACACTTCTTCAAACTTAACTTTATCGCTAACTCTCGGTTAGGGCTTGTGTGCTAAGAAACCAAATGATTCAATGTTCTCGGCACTGCTCTATCCCCTGCTGCTCGCCTTGCCCCGACGGGAGACACAACCCCAGATGTTTCTCTACTTTGCTCCGTCAGCCATGTTAGCTTGAGTTAGAATGGATATAAGGAAATTGTGGTGAAATGGGATCATAAATAATTGGTGGCAGCTTCAAATTTTTCTTGCTATTTTACTGTCTCCTCCGGGATTACACAATACCACCCGTTCTCCTTCTGCCAGTTAAAGAAGCTAATAAATGTATATACAAGTTTGGGGGAAAACCTTAGACTTATCCGCTTCGCTCACGATAAGTCTGGGGTGGCGTCTTAGGTCCGTACAGCAAGCCACGAGGTACTCATCACTCCCTGATAGATTTGTGGAAATGTGTTTCCATTAAAGAGCTATTATTTCTGATGCATTGCTAGCAGTTCTGTGTTGCTTTTTTATATTGTTGACCTAATTTTTGACAATTCTACTATCGCAAGAAGTTTTATTTCCAAATCTGAACAAATTACCGCGGTGGTGATTTAAAAGAATCATTAAAGTAGCAATTCATTTATACTTCATTTTTATATCATTTTAATGCTTTAATGTGGCCTTCTAGTTTCTCATCTAGTTTTATTTTATAATTACATTTGTTGTCGGTAAATATTTCTTAGGTACTAATCAATTCGCCATTAGAGAAAAGTGCTAATTAACGTTTGTTTGAAGATCACTTTTTTTTTTCTTTTAATTGTAATAATTAACAACTTTATTTTCTTTAAATTAACAGAAGTGAACAATGCCTAGCATTTTAGAAAAACAAAAAAATTTTTTTTAAGCAGACGATAATTCCAGATAACAAAGAATAAAAAGTGTCCAGAAAATTAAAATTAGGCATACTCTAGTCAAACTCTGGTACTTTATTTAAAAAAAGAAATTAGATAAAATGTAAAAAGAACAACAAACGCAACGCAGAATAAAAAAAGGACTGTAAAAATAAAAAAATGTTCTCTTAAAAATAAAATAATTGGTCGTAACATTTCTAAAATATTTTTTTTTTTATAAATTAGTGAAAAGTATTATAAAATTCGTAAAGTAAAAGTTGAATTTATCTTTATAGGATCGAACTGGGAATTTTGATTGATGAATTACAATAAATAGTCTTATAGCACTTTATAGATTTTATTTTAGAGAAAAGGTTTCCATGAAAAGAAGTTGAAGCTTTAATAGATTGATGGTCTAATTCATTTACTAACAGTCCAACAGCAATCGATTCGATTTGTAGTGAACGTGTTAAGTCCTTGAAGTTTGCGTTTCTCTCCTTTTTATTGGTCTTTGCTTAAAGATTTTACAACTTCTTTCGATCTTATATCATGGAATTCAAGTCTGCTGCTAAAAGTTAAGCTGAAGCTTCCTTCACGCAATCAAAATCAAAATTCTATGACTTGATAGTATATCGTTTAAGAGTGATAAAAAAATTCTTTTTACGACGCATACCTAAGAAAAAGGCCCGAGTAGAAGAATTTTACCATTGCGCTGCCTTAAAATTTACAACAGCAACCACTTTTCATCGAAAGAGACATAAAAACGAAAGAAAAGAGTTATTTATGAAAATCCCCATTCGGTCAGAATATAAACAAATATATTGAACAATATTGAACATATTTAAATTACAAATAATTGCTATTTGATTGATTTTCAAACGAAAGCATGCGTAAAGAAATTTATGCGTTTTATGCAAATATACAATTAAAATTATATTATTTATAAAAAATGAAATACTATCACTTTACCACAGTTAATTATTGAATTTTTTAAATTAAAGGTTTGAAATTCAGCACAATTTTTGTAGCTTTTGTAGTTAATTTAAGCTGTTTCTAGCAAAAAGAAAATAAATTTTTATATATGATATTTTGTATATGGGAAATAATAGAAACTAGTAACTTATAAAAATGAAATACTACAAATAAATTATATTAAATCTCCATTAACGAAAATCTGGAAAGATTATGAAAATTGTTTGATCCGCAATAATAATCTAAAGAATTTGAAAAACTATAAGTATTTCAAATAATGAAGGAAAATCTTTTACAGCAATATAAAAAATAAATAAAAATTGGGTTAACGAGTTAAATTATAACTTATAATATTGAATTTATTGCCAGAACTGGCTACACTAAAAGTGTAGGAAAATCTCGGTCACAGCTATAATAAATTTTCAGAAAATGGGAATGAAAGTGTTAAAAGGCTTTGTAAACATGTTTATGCTCATAAAATTCAAATAAAACATTAAAGATAAATGTAAGAAGACACTTAGAGAGATTTTAATGCTTTCGGTGATTACACATAAATTTTACGAAATCGATTTTGTAGTTTTTTATAGGTCAAAATGTCGACACTATAAAAACATGAAAGTCTTTAATAAAAGGAGTCGTTACATTTGATCGGTAACAAATTCCAAAATTAAAATCTAATCACATCAGGATTTAACTCTAGCTCATAAATATTTAACACTATTATATATCAGTAGTATTCTGAGATTAGTAGGCATATGGATGGATGGAATTTCCCTAGTTACTACCACATTCCCAGTGCCCTAGTTCTCACCTGAACGAACAACAAGGCACATAACATTTAAGGTGGGCTGTTTTGGTCCTCATCCCGCATTAGCTCCGTAAAGTTTTACAGTTCGACAGAACAGAAGTCCTTGCTCAAGTCCTCAATAACGCGTGCAGTTTGCAAATGTCCTTCAGATTTTACATTTCTTTTTCGGGATTCTCTCCTTTCCCTTCTTGAATTCGAAACATAAACCTGTAGAATTTTTCCTTCTGGTTATGGTTAAATTGTCACCAGAGAAATAAAATATTCCATTTCTTCGCTGTTGCTTTCGACACTAGAGTTGATAGTATACTATTTTTAGATCCAGCAGGGTTATTTAGATGGGTTTTATTTTAAAGTGGATGTATCAGTGCGATTCAAGTAACGAAATCACATTTTAGTGTACACAAGGTTTCGATTAAGTTTTACTTAAAACAAAGAAAAACTGTAAAAAAAATTTCGTAGATTAAGTTTAAATATTTGCTTACTTGTTTATTAGAATTTTACTTTATTTTACTCAATAAATTTATCTTTGATTTTATAAACAACACGTATTTTATTATAATAGAATTTTTAAAATACTTTCTTAACATAATCATAAAATTTTATTAGTTTTATTTATTGGAGAAACTTAGACAGAATTAAATTATCAAATGCTTTTAAAGACTCCATAAATGTTCACCAAAAAGTAATATTAGAAATTTTTAATCAATTTAAAAAATATCCTGTTTAATTAGTCAGAAGTAGAACTGATTCTAAAACACCTCTACAAAATTTTTCACAAACTGCAGTAATCAGAAAAGACCCCTAATAATAATAAAAATGGATTAAGTGCTTCTTATCGATTTATTCGATTCAATTAAAATCTACAATTTTTTTTTATTTTGTTTTTATTCTTGAAAGAAAGAAGTTATTTTCCCCAATAAAAACAAAAATTATTTAGATATGTTTTCACAAATGGGTATACTCAAAAAAATAGAATCGTTTTCTAATAATTATATCGTTTAAAAAATGTAGGAACCTTGTTAAATTAGTACCATTATTCAGTGAAGTTACTTTTTAAGAAAATATAGGTTCTTTCTAGCTTAAAATTTGTGTTTGGAATATTCTCGCCTCCATAACAATGTACTAAAATTATCTTTACTACAGTTTGGAATAGAAATCGACTTCTAAAGAATTATTAATATTTTTCTCCTAAGTTAACGAAATTTCATATTTAATTTTTTGGCAACAAAATCTTGCTTCACTAGTACAGTCAGTAATAATGCATTAATTAATAAATCATCAATTTATCGAGCGTTTCCTAGAACAATGGATAGATATTCTTTGTGGCTATTCTTACTGCTGATAACCCCCCGAAGGCAATCATTGGTAATCATTACTCATTATACCCTTGTAGACCTTTCCATCGCCAGCACATCGAGTGAACGATATAACACAAATGCAAGTCCGTTGATAAAACTTTCCCTCCCGTCCCCAGTAAACAGGCTTCTAAGAGCAGCAATATTTTTGGGTAAATACACCATCAGAACATAACTCTTGATTATCATCCAAACTAATGTGGGAAAATTTTCACCGTCATGCTATATCTAACATATTTTTCAGAATGAAAATGAGGTAGGAAACTTTGGGGGAAGACAACAACGCCACAGGAAGCCCCTCTGAGTTATCTTCTTTCTTTTAAGATTTTATTTTATAAATGAGCTTGATAACGTAAATCGACATTGTTATTTCTCAGAACTGTCGGAGAATGTTGTGAATAACACGCCAATATTTCATCTTTATTAATGTGAAAATTAGCCTGAATATTACAATGCTTGCATTTATCAAAGAAATGATTAACTTCAATTACTCTTTAAAAGTATTCACATGAAGAAATTGTTCTTTCTAAAAATATAATTCTTCTTGATTCTGGAATGAAAATGAATATTAAATAGCATCTTTTTTATTATTTTCAAAATTATTTCTATTTATATATGAATTTTTACTATAATTTTTCATCCGGATTTGTATCTAGAGTTTTCTAGATAACGATTCTAAATATTTTGAAATTATATGAGGCAAATTGTAAAGTTTCTACATCATTTCACATTCTCATTTTAGAGGTTGAATCAGTTTTAAATGTAAGTAAAATTTTATCTTGAAGTTCTTTGGAATTCCGATAAAAATATTACGAATTTGACATTAAGACAATATCATATTAAATAAATGTAAAACAAAAGAAATTATTAGCATAATTTCCAATATTATATTCTTCTGTTTTTTAATATTTTTTTTATTGATAGCACTACCTCAGCTAAAAGAGGGGAAATTTAAGATTTTATATTTTAAATTGTATTTATATTCTGTTGACTCAGACAGTTAATGTGAAATAAATAGAAATAGAAATATGAACCGATTGGTAATCGAACTCATATTTTATATTAATGTAGATTAATGTAAGTCGAAGCATAAAAAATCGACATATTCTCAAATTTGTAGAATTTTGTACAGAAAAATAAAATATTTTTTCTTTTAAAAAAAATTGAATTCAACAAATGAAGACAAGTGTCTTGTACATTTGAAATATTGATTTATAACAATTGCTCAACTAGGACGTTGCAAAAAACTAGAGAACTTTTTCTTGCCCCAACAAAGTAGACATTCCTCTTAAATAAACTTTAGAACTATGTATTTATTGAAAATTCCTTATTTTACAATATTTCGCACGTAGCAACATTCTTCAATGAGGTTTGGTGCCACGACCATGAGAGGGGGTCTCATTTAATACAAAACTTTAGAAATACTACTACGATAGAAGTCTCAGACTTTTTCGAAAATATTCTAAATAATATGCCTTTTTGAAACAAGTAGTCAATAGAAATCACTTTATTCACATAATTTATATTCGTTAAAACAGGTTCAACCTCCAATTGTTAAAGTATAAGAAAATTCGCAAACCAAGTTCCAAAAATATTAAGGCCCAAACTATGTATACATTTTTACGATTTCAGTATCAAGGTACCTTGTCCTTCATTGTTCATTTTATTTTTATTTACCAATGTTATTTTGAAGTGTTTTAAATTTTTTAAACAAAAGATAAAGGGAATATCAGGCAAGGAATCTCAAATGAATTTAACCACCACAGCTTGGTGAAGATAAAAAAATAAAAAAAAATATAAAACAAAACAAGAACCTTAAAGAATGATAAATAAAAAAAGTAAATTAAAATGAAGGTCATAGTTGTGGATTTCCCCAGTTTAATCAGTTCAAAATAAAATCACCCAGAATTTTTAAGAAACAAAATTTCTCTTCGGTATCACACTTGCATGATGTTTCCGCCTTTTATAAGAATTTATTAGTCCGCATCAAAAGAAGGATTTAGCTGAATTGTTGACCTTGATGCCCTAATTCTGTTATAAGCAACTTGTTTTTGGTATTTGTTGTATATTAAAATAAGACCAACAGCAAAGAAGATAGTCCCCAAGATTCCTCCAAGCACGGTAGTCAAAAATAAAACTGATAATCTATAAACATATGGAAAAAACATTGTCTTAAAGAATCATAAAAGTTTCGATGTATTACCCTTTTTCCTTGGCTTTATGTTCACTGCTCGTAACAGCTACACAGGTGGCATTAGCCACATCAAAAACGTAGCCCTCAAAACAGTCGCATTTATCTGGAGGTAAGCATGTCCCATTACCGCAATCAACAAAACAAATTGGAATACATGTGCTGTTATCTGATACGTCTGGATCGAATTCGAAATAATCCAAACATTCGCAAACATTGGGCGATATACACGTTGCATTTACACATTTTGGCTGGCACAAAGGCTCACACTCGTTGGGTTTTCCTTCGACTGGAGTATAACCCTCTAGACATGAGCATTTGTTTGGACCAGTGCATATAGAATTTATACAAGCCTGCTGACAAACAGGTTCACAAATGCGACTTTGCGATAGTGTAAATCCTGGCAGGCAAACGCACGTATTTGGACTGATGCAAGCACCATTTTCACAATGTGGTAGGCAGATTGGATCGCATTCACTATTACTTCTAAAATTGTCATAGCCTTCAAAACATTGACAAATGTTTAATCCAACGCAAATTCCATTTTTACAATTGTTTGAACAAATTGGTTCACAAATCGAAGAACTATTTTCTCGTAGTTGATAACCTTCGAAACATTTACATTGAGTTTGTTCACAGTAACCGTTCACGCATTCATCTTGACACGTCGGTTCACATTTTCCTGAATTAATTTTAAATCCTTTATGGCACAAGCAAATGTTTGGACCTATACAATCTCCATTATCGCATTCAGGTTCACAAACAGGATTACATACATTTAGATTTTTTGGATCTAATTTGTAATTATGGAAACAACTGCAGTTATTTGGAGCTATGCAAATTCCATTGATGCATTTATTTTCACAGATAGGCTCACAAAAACTATGGTTAGAAAATTGATACCCCGGATTACAGTGGCAAGTTTGTGGTGCCGCACAGAATCCATTTCGGCACGTATGGTCACAAATTGGTTCGCATTTAAATGTTAGACTATCGATCTTTCTGTAGCCTAAATTACAAGTACATACATCTGGAGCCGTACAAGTGGCATTTTCACATTCCTCATTACATACAGGAAGGCAGTCGTCATTTTCCTTGGAATATCCTTCATTGCATTCACAAACATTGGGGGCTGAGCAGTAGCCATTTTTGCAATCTTTCTTACATACAGGAACACAAGTTGTTCCCGAAGATGTTGTATTACATAGGCACGGTTCACTTTCACAAGTACATTCTGGTAGATCGACTAAATTGATCCGTTTGTATCCTGTGTCGCATTCGCAGATCCCCGGGCTAACACATTTACCATTGGGACAACCACTTGGACAGACTGGATCACAAATTGAATCCGTTCCATCCCTTATGGCATATCCTTCATTACATGTAACAATTCCGGGTCCTGTACATTTCGCATTTATTAATGGTTCTGAACATACAGGCACACATAATGACGAATTGAACATATACCCAGGATCGCAATCACAAATTCCTGGTTCTATGCAAAAACCATTTGTACAATTTGAACACACTGGTACGCATTTGGATTTTGAATATTTAGTAGGTTCATATCCTTCAATACATGTGCATGTATTTGGACTTGTACATTCGGCATTAATGCACGTTTCGAAACAGATCGGTACACATTTGTTGCTTTTTTTAATATATCCTGTTTTACATAAGCAAAATCCTGGTATTAAACATTCGCCATTTTCACAATTTTCACAAACAGGTTTACATTTTCTGTAATATAATACAAATATTTATAGAATTTTTCAAAAGTAAAAGATAGTTAAACTCACCCATCTGATGATTTTTTGTAGCCATTACAACAGACTTCAACATAAGCACTATATGTCTGGAAGTTAACATAATTATTATACAAATAAGGTTTCTATTATATTCACTTACATTATTAACTGGCTTAAGGCGTACTACTTGTTTATGAATTACACACACTCTATTAGAATTTGTAAAACAAAATTTTGATTGAGTTTCCCAGACTTGAACAGATGCTGTAAGCAAGCGAGTACGTTTTTCTCTAAAAAATAATATAATTAAAAATTATAATAAATTCTAAAAATTTGCTTACATTTTTAAAATACTGCATCCTGTTACTAATTTTAGACACAATAAAATACATAAAATAGTCCAGACTAAAAGTTGTCTTGTATTCGAAGTATTATTAACTCGAAAACACACCAAACTTTTCTTCATGTTTACTATGTCTGATAGTTTGTCTAAAACTGAGCTGAATATTTCGACGCTATTTTCTGATGGCGGCGCTTATCTATCTCATAAACGATACGAAGTACGACTGGCTCCATGAGATTTCCTTATATCGACTTCCTACGCAATTTTCTTAAACAATCATCAAATATTTTACTATCTCGCCATTAAGCATTGCAATGTGATAAATAAGTGATTTAAGGCTTTAAATATGTATTAAAAATATAGACTTTAATTTACACTGTATAGACTTTCTGTACAATTATTCATAAAAGGCTTTAGGACATACTGAAGACTAAACTGCAAGTTTTTGTTAATTTGGTCCTCAAATAGATAAAAATTAAGTAAATTAGAGAAATGGTAAATTATTAAGTTTGCTTTTATGAGATCCAATAGACGATTATAAATAAACACTATCCCATTCCCTTTTCCCATTTGCTTGAAAAATTGTTTTAAATAGAAAATTAAAAAGGAAATTTTTCGTATGAGAAAAGGCATAAAAATTATAGGGGAAAAATATTGAACATGTATTACAATATAAAGAAAATATACTTTATTTTTTTTTGAACTTCTTCCAAAATAAAACTATCAAATTGAGTTAGATTTCTAATAGTATAAATGATAAGCTTGTTAAATCTTTTTCGTGGAAAAAACTACATATTTTTAAAATTAATGGGAAACCTGAATAAGAGTCCGAAAATATGTCACGATATATGCGAACGTCTAAAATATTTTTAGTCCTACTTCTTGATTTCTACGGAAATTAAAAAAGTTACAATTCCAAAAGGCTTTCAATTCTTTTCTGATATAATTTGCCATTAACATAAAATTCCCAATAGAAAGAGTACATCTTTTAATTTACTTTGTGGATGTTATAACTTAACTAAAATATAGGACATTTTTAAAAATTAATGTAACACCGTGATGATTGAAAAAAAAGTAAATAAATAAATATTCAAGAAAAAGACGTAATCTTTTTACATAATATTCATTTCCTTTTTAACAGAACTTTAATTAACCTTCCGAAAGCGACATAAATTTTTCAGAAGTTTAATTAAAACTGGAGGATTTATGACATCTCGAGCAGAAATAAAAGTCTTATCGTAGTTCTGGTTCAAGAAAGAAAAAAAGAGTTGCTATACCTGAAGCAACCACGTTGAAAATCGGGTTAAATACGTTCACAAAGCGATAAGCTAATTAAATGCAGACTCTCTGTTTTCTTCTGTCGTCCGGGCCGAAGTAATCTTACTGCAATCTGCTTGTATATGAGAGCCATGGGATATGTTTTCAGAAATTTTAGTCGTTCATATATGCTATTATATGAGTCTAAAAAAGGAAGTAAAAAATTCGATAGGAAAAATTTTTTGAGGGAAATTAGTTGGGATATGGTTTTTTTTTTAGTTTTCTCAAAGAGTTTGATCTTTCGTTTTCATTTTCGTATATTCTAGAAATACAACTCTGTTCCAATAGAGTTGTCCAACATCCAATACAAATACTGACGATATAGTTTCTAAATTAAATCTAAACTTTCTGCTTCAAAATATTACATAAAATCTTTATATTTTTTGCAAACTACTACATTAAGTAAAAATAATTCAGAGTAAAATTATTTTTCCAGAAAATTACTCTTAAGATTGTCCTTAAAATATCCCCAAACGTTTCCCCTTCTGCGAAGTTAGAGTTTAAGAGTTTAAGTGGTAAGAGAAAAAAATCTAGTTTTCTTCAATCTTCCGACTTTCCTTTGATTTTATGTGAAGTATTCATTTTCGAAATTAAACTTTACTAAAGTGTCTACTCAAATTTTTAATTTCGTAATGGAAAAATGTAGAAAGAGGGCTAAGATCACATTAAAAAATTTCACGTTGTCTACTTTGAAATAGTTGTTATATAAATCCAAAAATGTACACGGTTGCAAACTAGCAGAGTGTTTTATAAAAATTTTTACTAAGTTTATTCTTTATTAAAGTAAAAATAATTAGCGGGGGAATGTGATCTCATAAAATTTTAATTCAATTCAAAAGTTACACAGTTATATTAGAATATAAGTAAATTGTAAATAACTAAGCCATAAGCGTTTCAGCGATATTAGGCCATGTTAAACTTCGACACCTTAGAGACTTGTTTAAGGTAAAATAAATCCGTATTATGTTTAAATTTTACACTATACAAATATTTTCGTTCAGAACTTTAGAAAAAAGAAAACCTTCTGCGCTATTTTGTTAAAATTGCTCATCGTTGTTGAATTAGAAGTATGTTGTGTATTTTTGAAAATATTTTGTGATATATTGAAAATTTTTCATCATTATTTATTTAGAATTTTTAAAATTACAGCAGCATTAAGTTACAAGATTTAAAAAAATTGTATTAAGAATTAATGTACTATCAGAAAGATAGCGATCGGAACTGTTAATTTACTGAAGAACACCACTTCTATTTTAACCTGCAAAAATGGTATGGAGATGAATAGTGCATTGTAAAAACGTACTATCGATATAGAAAACAAATAATCAGATTTATCCACACACAATGGAGCTTTTACATTTTTAATCAAAAAACAATTGATAAGGAAAAGACGAGGATAAAAATCCTTTTTGAACAAAGTAAAAAAGAGCTGTTTTTAATTTAATTGAAATAATTTCAAAAGAGCAAACACATGGCCGTCATCGAATAGCGTCAAAGAAGAAAATTACTCTGCCAAAATAGCACGTTTATAGTTCGGTCTGGTCAAGTCTAGTCAGAAAAAGGACACTATATTTCTCCATATTACAGTCGACGCTGTGCATTCCGTTTGCAACATAGCCATTTTCATTTCACGTCCTGATATCGTTGTGAGTAATAAAAGGCGCCTATGGTTTCATCGGGTGCCAGCGTTTGCTAGTCTTTTGTTTATAGGATCTGATACTTTGCTTAGGGACTTCTGGGACGTGTAGGTTTGTTTCCATCCATTTTTCATTACAAGACGATAACGTGCTCAAAGCAATTTTATTTAGCCCCCGGAGGCTTAGGAACCCATATACAAGACCATTTCCAATTGGGTAGCCACTGAACAGCTGCCGTTCTTTTGAAATCTTTACATCATCATCTTGTGGGCAACCCACACCCTTCATAAAAATGATGGCCATATCCGGGTAAATTTAATAGCTTTCCCTTTTCCCTTTGATCCGAATGCTTTTCTTCTTTGGCAATTTTTCACATTTTGTTAAAATTGTAAAGAAAAAGAGACCAAGAATATGATTAGCTTAATTGTGCATAAAAAAATCTTCAATGAGACTAACACTTATAATTATTGTGTTCTTAATGACTGAGTACTATAATATAGTACCTACAACACCTACCTCGTGCCACGGCAAATGACCAACCTAATGAACTTTGTATCGTAGTAGGGTTTAGGTTTTTGATTATAATGACCAAGAACATTAGCCACAATTTGATATCATCAATGTATCACGTTCTTTTCCACACCAGTGAATATTGTCTTGTTTTTTTAATTATGAGAAGGTTTCCCATTGTATGGAAGTCTTTCGCATTTTTACTTATCCCTAATATAAGTATGGCATATTATAAAGAAAGATGATTCATAATTTCTGCAAGTTATAAACAGTTGTCAGAAAATTATTATATAGGCAAAAGATTTATCTTCAAGATTTCTTGCTTTAGTTCCTTTGCACGAGATCAATATCGTACTAGGGAAGTGGACAAAGTACGTGTATAAAATCGTGCCCAATTACACACCACGTTGTAAGTAAACGACCAAGCTGTTCCATATAAAGTCAGCAAAAGGCAATAAATTATTTTCCCAGATAAAAATCAAGGACCTTTAGTATTTTAATGCAAACCGTGACTTATGCTATGACCATACACATTGCTGCTTTTCTTGAACCTTTCCGCAAAGGTCGTTTTAATATCTTATCTCTGTCCGTTTTCGATAAATTCACCTTGGAATTTTTCTTTCTTACTTGGGATTTCGAGCGATAAACAAAATTTGATAAAATTGTGAAATAAATTTAAACAAATCGAGGAAAACGCATTTATTTACACAATCAAATGAGACTGTTTGGACGCTGTTTTTGCATGCTAAATTTTTTTATTTCATTTTATATTTCGTATTTATAATGTTGTTTTTAATACCATTGACTTTTTTTGGAATTGTTTATAAGAGACTTTTCTTGATAAAACTTTCGCTGTCAAGTAAACTTTACACCGATTTAGGTAAACATATTTGACTATTTTTTGTATTTTTTCTTTATAATGCCGAAACTATTTATGCCGAGATTACAAGTTACCTGTCCCTTTGCACCCTTGACTTGATCTATAATCGGCAAACGTCTAACCAGCCTGCTTACTGCTTGATCAGTAAACCTGAGTGATCTACCGCCTGATTTTATGACTCGGTTAGCCAATAGTGGTTTTCTGATCGCTTAACCGTCTGGCTACTTAATCGACAACTAACCTCTCGACCGGCTGAACTCTGACTGATTGATTACTTGGCCGTCCAACAAATTGGTCTGCTGACCCGCTCACCGTCTAGTTACCTGATAGGCTCTCTGGTTCTCTAACCGCTAGACTGATCGACTGATTGGTTCCCTGACCTGACTTACTTCTTGTCCGAGTCTGAATGGTTGATCTCTCCCAAAAAGGTGACCCCATCACCTATATTTGTCTAAGCTCTAGAATTCTTTCATTTATGTTCTTCATATATCTTCAACAATTAAACCACTTTACACAATGAAACGCTATTTTTCGAGTTGCTTGTTTTGTGATCACTTTTTCTTCAATCTATTTAAAAAAAAATGATGATATCAAATATATGAAAACCTATTAAATTTACTATTAAAATTAAATCATAGTATAAATAAAATTAATACGAAAAAGTTAAATATTTCCTTTATGTAATAAAAACTATCAATCTTGTGTCAATCTTCTTAATCGCTTGCTAAAAACGTGAAATGAAGTGAACCGAATAAGAGACATGCATTTTATCTTGACATTGATGTCAGTTTAATTCGGTTTCGTTTAGCACAAGGTTGTGCCATAAATTCATTTCCATTGTCGTTATTTGTCTCTACAATTTTCTTTTTTTTCTTCTGTTGTTTAACATGCTCAAGCTAGAAGCTCTACATGACATTGAATTTCACATTAACAATTCCCGTTGGTATTCAAAGGATTAATTCGACCTGCAAGGGGGATTAGAACTTATATATGCGGATGAGCCCGACTAATTCCATGCACAAGTTAACGGAAGGCGAAGATCGAAAGTACACACTAATGTATTAAATTGGTAATTTGCATAAAGTCCATTTAGACGATTTACAACGAGATCTCACATCAGATTGCGCAAATTTATCAGCTCCTCCTTAGGTATGGTGTGGTGGGAGGACTGGTATAGGGATGTTGAGTTTACAGACAGGGATGAATGCATGTCAAGAAGGATGAGTATGGTTAAAATTCAGATACCGTCTGTGCGGGTAACACACAACAATTGAACCGCGCCCGGGACGACCGAGAGTGCTCGAATAAGTTACCAGGAGGATACAGGGACCCAAAGTGTGTAGTATGAATAACGAGGATAATTTCATTTCGCGTTTAAGAGGAAAAAATTTCTTCTGAGATTCTGTTGCGAGTTTTGATGTATAAAAGCCACCGTGCTAAAACGAATCCGGATTACGCTTCGAGCTAAAATTACACATATGATGTTCTTATGAGACCTTCGTCTGGGTTATCTAGATAGCAAATGATTTCCTATAGGTATTCTATAATTTACAGGGGAACGTTCCAACTCGATATTGCTCAATTTTGAGTATATCTTGCACATGTGTGTGATAGGTAGAAAAATTTGCAAGCAAAGAACCCCATAGAAACAGGTTTTGAATCTTACAGAAAATAAGAAAATTAAATCTTATTTATAGATAAACTGTTTTATCCTTGGATATTTTTGTAATCTACAATTATAATGCTATTTATACTAATTTCTCCGATTCAGTTCAAGACTAGAGATAATTTAAATCTACTGTCAGCAATAAGTAAATATACAAGGAGAATTTACATAAAAAAAGCTGAAAAATTAAATTAATTTAGGAGTATACTTGGGTCTTCATAAAATGAGGAGACCCAAAAAGGCCTCTTTGCAATTTATCAAGAAGATAAAATTATATTTTATTTTTATTAGACCATTAAGAATTTTTATGAAGCTCTACTAAATAAGTATTATTTTTGAAAGTTGTATACACTTTGTATTTACTTATAAATATTTCAGTAAAAAATATAAAGAGCCATATTAAATTTCTAAATATTATCTAATGTACTCGAAAATTAATATTGGAATTAATTTTGTGTTTAAAAATGGTTTATTATAAACATATAATTGTATGACAAATAAAACATAATAATTTAAATTTAATGCAAGAAAAATATTAAATAGTTCTGGTAATAATCATTTTGCCCAGAACTTTACTTTAAGTAAACAAGAAAATTAGATTAAATTTTATCAAAAAATCCAACACTTTAAAGTCTTGAGCTCTAAATTACCTCTATTATATTATCTCTATATTGACTACGTCTTTTTATAGTGAATTGTATTAAAACCTCATTATAAAAATGATTAAACCCCATAATGATATAATACATTAGTATCATTTTATCATGTATCAGTTATTAAATTTTACTACGCCAATCTTTTATACTTCACAATAATGCTCTAGTAAAATCTTTACTGTAGATTTTTTTTTCTACATACTAAAAATTATTTCAAATTTATATTGCGATTTATTATTAGTCGCTAAAATTATTCAAATAAATGTTTTCTTCATTTATTAGCTGATTTCCATTGCCTTTTTAACGACAGACGAACAAATAAAGAAAAATATGTAGATTATATTTTATGGTGCATCAACATCTATCCAATAACTCTAGCACGATATAGAAGCAAAAATACAAATGAATAGAGAAAACTTTATAGCCTATATTTAAATCTAAATTATCAGCTATCTAGTAGTAAAAATTCTGTTGAAATACGAAGTGCATCCATACGTAAAGCATTTCTGGCGAATTTGGAATCATAGTTGTTGAAATATATTTTACCTTGGATGTTATATCGGAAAATCGTTTATACTACAGACAAGAGTACCTCAAAACTCTCAGAAAACACTATTTTATATGTGTATCCACAATCCACCATGGACAACATCAGTATTTTTTTAATGAGATGGTTTCAAAATCCGTGAGAAGTGATGACTGTATGTAGATGCCACTTATTCGTAGGAAGTCCGGTTTTTATTTTCACAAAATGAAGCTCGTTTTCAATAAGAAGTTCTCTTTTTTGAGGAGAAAAAAAAGAAAAACTGGTCAAATACCTTAAAATTTCGCTATTCCAATGCCACAAAGATGACCTAGTCGTATCTTTCTCTCTGGATTTAATCTTTGCCTACATTTCCATGTCATTATTTTAGTGCACGAAAAACTCCATAAGAGCCATTCAAAGTGCACAGCCAAAACATTTACTTAAGGAAAATCAAAAGGATTTTATGTTAGGTACGTCTTAAAATCCCCAAGCAGTTATATGGATTTCCAGGTCAGAAGCTCTTTATTGGTGATAAAATGTTCACTTAGAGAGAATTTAAACAAGTTATCACTGAATCGAACTCAAAGGATCCAAAAGCTCGGCCTTGTAGAGAACCCACATAATGATGGTAGAAACCAAGGATATGTGCCACCCCGGATGAAACGAGCAACAAAGGTATGCAAAACTTTGGCAACTCTCGGTAAAAGATGGAGGTTGAAGAATCAACATAAGAACTACTAGAAAAGGTCTTTTTTGCTTTTTTCCACCTCTACTTCTGTATTGATCCCTACTTGCTCCCGTACACAAAGCCATTGGAGACAAGTGTACAACTGCAAGGTATAGTTGAGTATAGTGGTGTTCGCGCGTCTCGTCCTCCTCCAATTCTAAACTGTCAGAGTAGAAAAGTTTTGAATTGCCTGAACCTTGGCATTTCTGAGCTTTCATGTCGGAGGACATCAGGCTGCAGATGCCACCGTTTCCACTCCCCCGCAGCAAAATGAAAAGTTTGGCAAACATTTCGAAGAAGACAATCAAATTCAATACCATAAAGCTGAAGCTGAATTTCGTCAAGACTTTTCACAATATTTGGAATACGGGGAGCTCGTTTTAATAGATGACCTCAATTTTTCAACAAAATGGAGAATTTCGAATCGCACTGTATTTTCATAACTTCAAATTACTTGAGGCGGGTTCTTCTAGGGGAGGTCGAGTAGAACAAGTACTCCATTTCCAATAGGCTATTCGCTTCCATTTGTAGATGTATAGTATACATTGGTACTCTAGCCATGATTGGAATATCTTACATCATTTGTCTTAGAATCTTTCAATCTCTCCCCATTTGTAAGTCGTACATTTTCTGGTAGACAGCTACCGACATAGATGTCCTAGAGTCTCCCTTGAATTTCTTTTGTACTTAATAGTACTCAAGTTTATACAGGAATGGGGTCGCTGAAGGGATAGACCTTGCATGCACTACGATGACTTTGCACCACTTTGCACTTTCTGGCTTTTTTGTAATAATTGTCGATTTCTACGAGTAAAATTAGTAACTTAAGTGGGATATATAAAGTACAATACACTTTAAACTGCTTCTTTTTAAATCTTAACTCATTTAAGTAAAAAAAAAAAAACTTCTAAAAACAACCTAGTAAATGTTAAATCTCTGTTATTTACTATATACTAATTCATCCTTTTATATGGGATCACAATTAGACAAATGGATAGTCTTTGTCCGTGTTGCAGTTTGTAAACTAGGGCAAAGCAGAAGCGAAAACGAAAAGGAATTTGTCTATCAGCTTACTAAAATTAAGAAAGATTAAGATCTAGTCCAGTTACTAAAACCCACTAAAATCCTCTAAGTCCTTTTTTAATACCTAAAAGTTATTAAGACCTTGAAATCCTTTTTAAAAACAAATTTCTGATAAATTGAATTCTTTATTAAAATCTGTAGTGATTTAATAATGACCTACGCCGTGGTAGTAGCATTTCTTCTAAGTTCTTGACTAATCTTAAATGATAGATATCCTACAGTGGAATTCTTACCTAAATCCGTACAGGGATAGAGTTTTAATAGATTCAAAAAAGTTTATCCGACAGCTTTACTTACATAATGTAATTTTTGTAATATGCCAAAAGTTGCAAACTTTAATAATTATATTTCTATAGACTATAATTAAGGAAATGTGACTTATTTCTGTCTCGGACTCTACCTGAGCAAAGAAAAAACTGTAAAGGCTAAAATTGGTTCCTTCTTAAATAGTTGTACAAAAAAAAATGATCTTTAAATTTAGAAAAAATCTGGTAGTTTCTATGATCTATATCTAGAGTTTATATCCATTTCGGTTACCGCAGTTGTTTGTTTTCAGGACCATTCAATTCAATGATGTAGCCGTGATTAAAAAACAAACATGCAGAGGTGGAGGTCGTTTAGTTTTTATATTGTGTAACTAAGATTAAGATAGAATGCTTTGAAATGAAATTAAATAAAATAAATGCACGGAACATACGACGTCAAAAGGAAATTTCAAATCTAACAACCGTAATAAGGTCATATTATTTCATCAGATTTTATACCTCTCCATAAAATTTTGTTACTCTAATATCACATTTGGGGCCTGATTTTGAAATGCCCGTCTGGAAAAAATTCGTTCGTTCCTTTTTATTTAATAAACTTTAACTAAGTTGAGTTAAAGTTACGAAAGTAGTCCGTCTAGTAGTCCACTTCTAGACACCATTACTACCCGCCCAAATAGCCATCAGATCCCACGCTGAGTCCTGCTTCTTTTCTGAAGAGTTTTTCGCCACTTTTAATTGCTAAAGTGTAATGGAGATTTGCGGCGGCGTTGTTACGGGGCCTTGTTTTATGGCACTCGCGGAGCTTTTGCATTAAACGAACGAGCTTTGCGTGAGTCGAATTCTTTGCTAGGTTTCGTTCGAGGGAGGGGTCGGGACGAAACGAAGGGAGGAATTTGTACCGTTCGAATCGTGTGAGTATGCCTGATATTGGGATTTATGGTGAGTGGGTTTGGCGGGTTGTTATAACGGTAGAGGGTATGATGGTGGGGTAGGGGGAAGTGATTACCGTAAAAATGGGCGGAAGCTTGAATTTGTGGTGTAAGTGGAACGCTCGTGAACCAGATGTGGCAAGAAATTTTTAATGGGTTGGTTTTTTGGAATGGGCTGTGGTGGTGGTTGATAAAGAGTAGGAACGGTTTAGTGGGGGTTTGGAGGAGGGTGCGAAACATTCCGGGAAAATTGAGTAACACTTTCTAAATGGAAATTTCGTCTACCGTTTACATTTAAATTTATTTCGCGTTAGACACACTTCTGCGCTTCGTGGTGTTAGCTATTTCACCGTCTCCGTGTTTATTTTAATTACTTCCACTTTAACCGAAATTTATTCATTGTTTTCACATCCGGATTAATACAGTGGTCAAATTAATTACTCTGCTTTCTCTCTTTTTTTTTCTTTATTCACTTTTAATATCAATTTAATAAAATATAGCGCAAAGAATTTAATTTCATGATGGTATACCAAAATCTGCCCACATAATCCGTACCAGGTTATTGTTAATTATGAGAATCGGCATTAGCGATATTTTATCCTAGTATTAAAACTAAACGGATAATCCAGTTATACTAATATTTAAATATTTATTAGCTTTGTGCAATTACGCAAATCCGCATGGATTTACATTTTAAAACAATGATATTTCCGATTTCCAAATGTTTTCCAAAGGGTTTTTCAGTATAGACTTCAAATTCATGAACCAAAATATTCCACAACATTTGGATTTCCGCAAAAACTTGGATAAGTAATATAGAAAAAAAAATCATTTGTTCTTCCATATGGTTCATAGTTTTTGAAATGTAATTAAATTCAAATTAAACAATAGTTTAAATTATAGACTACAACTTGACAAAATTTTAAACGCTAGTACATAAAAAATAAAATGCAAGATAAAATGAAGCCACTAATATTAATATAAGTTTTATATAAAAATAGCTGATGGTTAGTATTTATTAATATAAAAAAAATTTCGCTCCTCTTGTTTTTTACGCACCTAAACCTCTTTTTACACGATAAATACATTCCCAAAAAATACGCGTAAATATGCCTTTCTATTCTCAAAGTATTCTTAAATCGGCCACTTTTCCTGTTTTTGACTTTAGTTTGGTTGTATTAAAGTGACATAAAACCATATAAAAATTTTTTTCATATACCAATTCGCGTAAAAAGATGTTTAGGTGTATTATAATATGCACAACAAATGTTAAAAATATAAACAAATAATTTCGAAGATCACTTAGGAAATAGTTAACAAAATATTAAAGTTTTGTATACATTTTAAAGTCTTTTTTTATAAGTTTTTCATTACTTGAATGTTTACAAATTAAAAGTTTCCTGACTAAAGTGTTTCTTTTTTTTTAAATTCATATAAGTCCAATCTTTAAAAATTTCTCATATTGTTACATTAACTTTTATATTGTTAAAATATTTTTAAAAAAAACGATTTCCGCTACTTTTAAATTAGACCTAAATTTTTTTTTCGAAATCATGAGTGAAAATTAATCAAAACGAATAAGTTAAATTATAACAATACATCAAAATATTAATTATAACATAAGTGTTCATAGTTCAAATTATTCATAAACATGATTCTAAAATAATTTTAGTAGATTTGTCATTTGTCTAGTAGTATTTTTCTTACAAATAAACAAACGATGATTCAAGGATTAATTTTGTTATTTTTTTTTTTTTTTGCTTGTTGGTTAATTTATTAATACAAAGTGCACTTAGTCAAAACGAAGCAGCACTTACCTTAAATCCGAGAACACCTCTATTTGTTGTAGTTAAAAGAAAAATAAAAAAACAAAAGAACACAGCAACTAATTTTAACATTATGTTTTAGATTTTTAAATGCAGGGTTATTTTAAATTTTATCTGAAAAATTGTAGTTGAAATTTTAGTTCGAGCCACACTTCTGCGCTAATAGTTTAATAGAATGATTTAATAAAACAGTTGATTTTTGAATTTTGATATAGAATAGTATATTTTTAAATTAAATAGTCGAAAATATTATATATATATATATATGAAATATCTCAAACCAGCTCAAATGTTTCATTTAAGATTTTATTCACAACAAAACAGGCAAACACACGACTGTTTTTATGTATGTAAGATTTGTAGTTTGATAAAGTTACACAGTTTATAGTAAAAATTGTTGAAAGTTAAAAAACTTCCCACTGCGTTTTATCTCATAATATTCAATTAATATTACAATGTTTCATAACATATTGATTTTAATTGTGTTTTGCAGTGGACTTGGTTTGTTGCAACTGAAAGTTTCGTGTTTTATAAGTTAATTATTTTTATTAAAAAAAAAAAAAAAAACTCTTTTCATTTATCTCGCTTTTGATTGGCATTGCTAACCAATTCAAATTACTATTTTCAATGGTTTCCAAATTCACTTTCATATTTAATCGTTGTTTACTTATTAAAATTATTTTTAAATTATTATTAATCATGTTATAAATCTTAAAACTAATTCGAATATTTTGTTTTTTTTCCCTCCATTCTTTTTTTTTCGAAATAGGGCAATGCTGCCAATTCGTCGGAAACATCGATGGCAACACAACCCGGAGGCTCGGTTACATCTCGTGCTGCTTCGGAGAGTCGATCGGGTCCAAGTAGTGGAGCTGGCAACAGCAGCACAAACGCTAATAGTACAGTGACTGGTGCGAAATTTCGTCACGGCCTCTTGCAACTTATGATCCACACAATTGATCCTCTACACGATGGTGAGTTTGAAATAGGTGTCTTCTATCATGTTCACTCGTTCATTAAATGTTTGTTCGAAAGGCATTTGCTTGTTTGACGAATTGCTGCTACTATTGCTAATAAATGTTTAAGTTTGCTCGCAGTTTTATCTGTCTGCCTTATTCTGGCCATATTCAATTACTCTATGTCCAGAAATGTGAATAATACAAATATTACAATTTTCACCACAATTTACATATTTTTGGAGCGTGATTAAACAATTTACAAACAAATCTCCACAATGGCAGAGGTTTATTTTAACAAACATTTAAATATTTCCCAACATTTGTAAAATAAAACTGTAGATAAATAAAGAAAGCGATTATAGATTTCTTAATATTTCTATTCAGTTATTAAACTAATGTTTATAGCGACCTACAACCAATCTACCTTCCTATTTGTAAGATATTTACAAGCATTATTTAGTTTTTTTAGTAAAAGTCATAAAAATAAAGTTTTGTAACTTGAATTTGCTAGCTTTTTACAATTATAAAGAAAGATTATAATTTTATAAAATACTTAGCAGATATTATGACAAAATTTTAGCTTTATCATCTAAAGAATTACCTGGTCCAATTCTATTTTTATTCACTTTAAACCACCAGCGGATTTACTTCGAATTATCTTGGTAGCTCTAATTTCATCAAAAATGAAAGAAAAATGTTTTCATTTTAAAAAAGTAGGCGTATATTAAAGAAACATTCATTTCCTTAATCCGCTCTTATTATCCTATAATCCGCCGTATATTTTCACTAATAATCAGTCATCTTTGAGATGACTGATTGGAGTCGTAGGCATCAATTAGTAGGGAGCATAGTAGAAAAGAGGTCTATTCTTCTTTAGATTTTAAACATTGATGCGAAGTAAAAAATCTAATTTTTTACACTATTGGGACAAATGTGATCAAGAGGATCTTTGGTAACCTTTTGAAAGCTAAAACCTAAATAATTTTTAATTTAATATTTAAAAGAAAATTTGCCGGTGTTAAGGAAATGTGACCAATTTATCAACAATAAGTCTTGATAATTTATCTGATGTCAAGACTGAATATAATTTTTAAAATTGGATTCTTTAAATAAATACGGGTTTTTAAATGCAAGCATTGAAACGTCCAACTCAGAGAAAAATATTTAAATTTTATAGAAGACTTGCATGAAATGCCATCTAGTCTCTAGTGTCCATTCTAAGGCTGTTGGAAATTTTTTGCATTAATTCCCTTCTTTCTTATTGTCCAGTCGTACTCGATCTGTCCTTCCTTTGAAAGCAATTTGGAAAGCAGGGATACACTAATAGAGAGAAACAGATTCCAGAGCATACTTTTTCTGCATATAAATGCGCCTCATTACGAGAACGGATGAGTGTGAGCTATCACCGATCCCCAACGTCATGACCTTTACCTCGTGTGAAATACACTCGAATTTAGTGGATTTTTGCCCATACCTCGGGCTTTCTTATCGTTTCCCTTTGTCTGGGGGAATTTCTTGAATGCTCTCTTTTTCTGGAATTTTCATTAGAATTCGTGCTTATATAGCATATAGAAGTGCGTGTGTGCATTCTCAAATTGGATAAATCGATAAACCGGGAATGCTTCACAATTTTTCTTCCCGGCTTTCCGCCCTCTTGAAACATGAACGACGGTTTATGGTTTTCAAGACTGTTTTGGAAAGCTTCCAATTTTCCGCGGCGTAGAATTATAAAGGAAAAATCAAAATTGTTTCGAGTTTTAACCATACAGTCAAACTAAATTATCCATACAGATTTAAGAAAAAGAAATATAATTTTCATAACTTTAAACATTTGGTTTTTATACTTAACAATGCCAAAATAGATATAAAATATAGCTTTACTTAAAGATCTAACTACCATAAACAATATTTAAGATAAATTGAAATTGCATGTTTGTGCTAGCATGAAATTCAAATGAAGTTCATAAATTTTTTTGACTATATTTGTTTTATTTCTTGATAAAAAATAAAATATACTTTGAATAAGTCTACGTCGACATTTAACAATTAGCCAAACTATTACTACTACTTACGCGCTACTTTGGTATATTTTTGTTTCTTAATTTGCCGGACCTTTTTACATTTCAAAGTAATTATGAAGAAAATTGTAAAAATATAAAACTATCTACACAGAATCTACGTGTATGAAAAAATTCAGTAGTTTCCGTAATTTGTACACATCTAGTGTATTGTGTTAACAAATTTAGTTTTTCTCGCCTGTCTAGATTAATCATCCAAAATTAAGGTCTTTATGTTAAATACTTTTGAAATTTCTACGGTAAGGACCTTGTTTAGAGTTTTTTAAAAACAATGCTTTAAAGTCTTGTATTTGCTTGCACTTACATAACACGAAAACCAACTACTACACGAATTTTAATGGAATTTTTACAATCAAACACAGTCCTTATGCTAACTTAGAAAAGAGGAAGTGAGTTTGTTTGAGTGAATTTTACTATATAAAGTTAAAACTATTTATTAGAGTCGTTTTTACAGTACTTACATTGTCAGACAACCCAAAGGTCAACTTAAAATACGGACCCCTTTTGTCCATCATAGCCGAAGACACAAATTAATTACACATATTCATAATTGTTTGCAGACTAGTCCTAAATGATAATTACTTAGATCGATAAACACGTACTGCTTCGATGACCATAAAAAAGACTTAATTGACCGACATTAATAATCAACTTGTAAATATTTTCTACATCGTTCAGCAACTTTTGGGCCGCATGCAGACCATGCAACTATTTATCGGATCTTAGCACTTCATGTCTGACTTTCGCAATATAAAAGTGGGATGTCGTCGAAGTTCTGACTTATGGATTTCATTTGTAAATCTACATCTACCCATTTGTCCGCCGGGGGGACAAATTTCAGGCTTGTCGACGGAGCAAAAAATGTTGCAATTGGCTACAACTGACTACACTACTACTGAGCATAGGCGTCAAATTGAGTGATTAAAAAATGTTCCAGTACAGGGATTGAGCAAGCGATATGTATATATGTGATTTACAGTGGTGAGAGCCTATTTAGAGATCAGAACAAAGGAGCAGACATGAAACTAGGTCAAATATTGTGCGATAAGAATATTCATCAGCACAGCAAAACCTTGCCAACGCACTATTTCTTTTTTTTTCAATTTTGCAAAGTTTTTTTTTTCCCACGAATGGGTCAGTGAGCGTTGAAGCAATAATAACACGTAAAAGTTTGTCATGGTGGAAGGCGGCACGAATGAAGGCACGAGAAGAGGCTGATTTTCAGGGCTTTAAAATGAATTTATCACTTTGAAGGTAACTTAGTTGAAGAATGTCGAAAGACAAGAATTTACGAAGAAGGAAACAAGTGGAAAAAGGGTAGTACTTCCAGTACCCTACTCCGCCTGCAGTCGTCTTGCGCCTCACTAGAGAGCGACTATAAAAAATGCACTCTAAAGCTCTTGTCCTTAATTCGACGTGTACGGGACGGAAGTAATTAAAGTCTCTTACACTCTCAGGCTTTAATTATTTTGCACTGGGAGGAAGGGTCTTGGGGGGTTTGGAAACATTTCGGAGGTGCTTACCATTCTTGTAAAAGTGGTGCTAACATTGTGCACGCATCAAGGTTGGCGGGTAGCTTTACATATTCCACAAAAGAATTAAAGAACTCGTATGATAACTGCTGCAGCACCTTTGTAAATTCATAAAAATAAAACTGCTACAATAAAGGTGTTAATCTTTAAAAGGATACATGGAAGTACACGTAGTTGAATCAATTTTCTCTTTACCACTGCTTTTCCCGGGTCTATAAAATATTTCCAAAAGATGGTAGTAAAGATTTAATTTCCCTCGCACCACTCAACTTTATGAAAAGAGTTCTTCGGGACAAGAGTGTTAAACATTAAAAAGAGATTTGTTCAAGCCGCCCTAAATCTTTCGTCCTAACAAGAAAACTTAGACGAGGATATTTGCAGAAAAGTTAATAGAACAGTCGCCACAATGGTTGAAGGACTTTTTCCTGAAATGAAGCTAATTGTTTAAATATTACACAACTTTTTATTTAAAAAATGAAATAATTCATACTCGGGATGTTCTTCTGTTTATTTTTATAGTTTTAAGGATTTGTCTGAGATTAACAGAAAATTGTTCGGGCTAATGTTTTTTAACACTTAAGTAAAAAGGACCTTTCCGTGTCTACCCTTACTGTTTGCTATGTGCTCTAGAAATTCTTACCACATTAAAAAATAATATACTTTCAAGGTTCTAGGTGCTGCTGAAGTAGATTTTACTGGCAAATATTTCTGTAACCTTTGCCTTGCCTTTAAAAAGATATAATTTTAAAATCAAATAAATGCTCATAGATCTCAAGTCCAAAAAACAAATCTCCTAACACACCAGATTTTCAAATCAGCTTTAAAAATTTAAAAATATAGTGGAAAATTTAAAAATACATTTTATAAAAAGTACATTTCTATAAACGGAGATTAATGTAAACTTATAATTTGACTCTGCCTTGGTAGCGAAGTTAAGAAGTTAACATTTTTATAAAATTGAAGTTTTAAGACCAGCCAGTCGTTAGATTTAATCCATCGGGTAAAAAAAAAACAGGAATATCTGATATAATAAAACATTGTGCTTTTCAGATTTGTAGTATATAGACGAATTTCTATTGAAATCATACATCACTTATCTAGAGATAAAACTTTTACAAAAGGGTCTATCCCGTAGTTTCATGGTTAGTGTGCCATTAGATAAAATAAATAACCCACTTAGTGAAAAATCTGTAGGAAATTTGTAGAAAATAAGGATATAAATCTTATATAGCGCACATATTTCTAAAGGGATACAAATACGAAAAAAATAAATATTTTCAGTTATACCTAAACAAAGGTTCGTTTGATTTATCATGTAACTAATTTTCGAATCCCCTACCTTTTGAATAAACGACCTTCTACCGTTCGTGTGTTGTAAAAATAGATCCAAACAGGAGCTGCAGAACAGCATAATCGGTAATTGAAAAAAAATTCCATGAATATTTATTGCTAAGTGAAACCATAATAACTATTAGAAAGAAAGAAAAGAACTTAGAATCTACAATTATTCATTTTTTTTTCTAAACAATTTCTCTTCCATTGCCATTATCCGAGTAATTGCACTCAATCCGAAATCATTTTTAAAAATCCCGAAAATCCTTGTAGCAGCTGAATGCATATTTACAAATGCCTTGCACAGACGTTTGGGAAAATATTGAACCATCCACCCTGAAGACATAAATTGGCGACATATTTCCACAGTCCTTAAAGTGGAGTCGAGATCAGCTTTATGGTCTCCCGATAAGTACTCCGAATTGTATTAGATGTGCTGGACGCCAAAAGCTACAGATGGCGGATTAAGATAAAGAAGGAGTAATATATGGAGAAAAAAAATGGCTCACTATATACACACTAGACGGCATCGTCTAAATGCACAGAACACTGTGAAGTGTCTGAGTAATTTTATGAGGAGTCGGGCATTTGAAAATCGAACTGGAACAATTTTGTTTTCGTCAAATCTACTCCAAGGACGACAACATAGTTTGTTTTGCTTAAATATGCATTTTGCAAATGTGATAAAATTGAATTATCCAATTGAAGGGAAGTGACTTTCTAAAAATACCAGTCTGCCTTTACATCCATTTAAATGATGCCCTCAAGCGCAATAAACAAATGAAAAACTAATACTTGTATTTTAAGTCGATTTTTGAAGTACATAAGAGTAAATGGTGCGTAAAAGTTCATCAAGTAATTTTGGCATTAGATGGTAAACAAACATGTAAACGTTTAAAAATGTATATTCTAAATTTTTAGTTAACCTGTAAGCCATTTAACAATCAAATGTTTCTTGAAAAGAAACATGTTTGCTGAAAAGTTATGGAGAAAAACAATAACAAATAGACAGAAAATAAAATATAGCCTACTCGTCCTTTAAACTAACTATCAGTGGGGATATATACACAACTAATTCCATAAATTTTCTGCAATGGAATGATAGGAATGGTTATTTTAGCTTGAAGATTTTTCTATACCAATGTGTTTTTAAAAAGTCTTATCAGTAGATAAATATGATATAATTAAAATATCAACATGCTCGTAAGTCATTATACTTCGGCTAGTTCCTTTTCGTATAAACAGTAACAATATAACATAAATACCTTTTCAAGCAACAGAAAATATTTTTAACTAAAGTCTTCTATGTTCTCTTACAAAATATTTGTCTAGAATTTTATATTTTTTTTTTTCTGAAATTCTTTTCTTTTGAAAATATTAAAACATTAAATTTTCAGCTTTAATACATTTTGAAGGTTGCACTTTTCAAATTGAATTAGTGCAAAAGTTTAAAACAATTCTGAGATATTTACTTTTTTTGGAACACCTAAAAATGACCTTCTTTATGTTTTTAGTGTTTTTTTCTGTGTAGACTGAACGCGCTTTTGGACATGCAAGCTTGAGATAACAACTAGAAATCGCTTTCAGTTCCTGTCAAGTGTAATTCGTTTAAGTAAGAAGTTTGAAAATGTCTCCTAACCGTAAACAAGTTTTGGAGTTTCGGTGTTTTCTATGTGTTCAAATCTCTTCTTCATCTGTCTAAAATATTAATGCAGAATTTCTTTTCATAATGACATATCAAAGATGATGTTCCAGGGAAGGTCGATGAAAAGGCTACACAACTCCATGCCATAGCATCATTGAAAGTTCTATTGGATGCAACAAAGCCTCAACGTGGCGCAGCAACCACTTCAGCGGCTAACCACGTGAAAATCAACCTTAAGGAAACAACATTGGCCAGTGATCGTCCGAATGGGAATATAGACACTACCCTCGATTCGGTAACTACTTTCCGTTCAGCTCAATATGCTTATTAAAGATATTCTTCTTCCTTTTGTCGACTTTTATTTATAGAAAAGAAATAGATTTTGATTGTTTTTGCAATTATAAAATTGACTTAATTTTTTGTTTTTCTCTTATTTCTCGATCGTTTATTGATCTGATATATTTCTTTCGAACGATTAAGTATTACTAACTGATATTTCTTCTTTACTGTTTCTTTTCTTTTTTTGTTTTTTTTCTTTTTTTTGTTTTTTTGTACTACGGTAATTGCATATGAACTTATATAATTTTTATTACCTTTTTTTCTTTTTCCGATGTTTCAATGGTTCAAAACAATATGAATGAATGTTGTCGTCCACCACAAACAACCATCACCACCCTACAAATCACCGAACAAATTGAATGAATATATCTAAAAATTGATAAACACGTTCTATAACAACAACTACCATGACATCATCATCATCATCAACATCTTCCACAACCACGTCTATCACCGAATGTTTAACGTTTTGTTTCGTATATTCAATGTCACTCACCTTATGATTGTGTAATGTTTGTTTGGATATTTGTTTGTGTTTAATGTTCATTAATTTCACTTCATCTGATGATTGGAATCGTCACTCATTTGTTCGCCGTGTTTTGTTTTGTCTTGTCTTTTAATGTCCTCCTATCTTTATATATATATTTTTTTTTTATTGGTATATATTCCTCTGTTTTGTGTTCATTAATTCATAATTCAATATTTCTCTATCGTTTTCTGTCTCTTTCTACATCTCTCCTTTTTATGAAAAAAAAAAAATTATATATATAACTAATGAAGCCATCAGTGGGTGGTCGTCGTGCTAGTTGGATTGAGCAGAGGTGCAAACTACAAACGAGAAGATTTAGTACAAAAGTTAGTTTCACTCATTTATTAAAATTACATATTTACTATTTTCCTATTTATAAAAACTCCATAAGTAAATAAAAAGTAATTCCTATAACCTTAATTTCAAATACATCTTCAATAATTCCCAATTTCCTTTATTTTCCAGAATTTTATTCTTGATAAGTTAGTAAGCTAAGTTCTTAGATTATTATTTTGCTTTTAACCTTTTTAACCTTAATCCTATCCGTTGATTTAGTATTCGCTATATCATTGACAAAATTTAACATTTTGCCACTTGCTACTATAACTTTGCATTTATTTGTAGCATTGTGAGCACTGGTTTGCCGCTTTCTTATGTAGTTTTGTGCACCAACGTACCTCGAAGACAGTACAAAAAAGAACAAAAATATTTTTTTCTAAGAAAATACCTTTGAGATTTATTGTAACCGCATTCCAAAGGTATTTTCATAATTTACTAATTTTTTTACTGATTGTAGTCAATTGAATGCATTTTATTCATTTATGCATCTTAGTTTAATATTTTACTTTATACTGCATTAAATTTTGTTTATTTATTTTGAAATTATTTCCTTTGCAAGAAGGGTTTTTTACATCTTAGTTATTTAAACGATAATTTCAAAATAGCATTACAACGTTTAAACGAACAGAACACATTGTGAAAATGCGTCGTTCGAGTAAATTAGTAAATGTAACCAAAGGTATTTACAAATCTACTTTTTGTTGTCCCATCAAATAAATAATGTAACAATATAAAAATTTGTGAGCCATATCATATACACTACGCTTTTGTATTTTTGCACACACATAAAGATGAAAAATTAAAAAGTGAATGTCTATTTACTTTAGAGATATTTAAAAGTATCACAAATGTAAATATAATAAACGAGTATGTTTTAAAACAACGCTTATTATAATTCCTTGATAGTTCACTGCTGCAAACCTGTTCCTCTTTAAAATGCAAAAAAAAAAAAAAAAACGATAAATATTTATCTGTTCAATTTCACTAAAGCTACATTGTCCATATATTCCATATATTAATAATTATACTTACTTACTCTTTTACCCCTCACTCTTAAACTGACAGAAAACAGACCTATTAATAATAATATTAATAATTGCTTATTTTTAAAAGAACCTTATTTAAAAAAATTACATTTTGTTAAATTATGACATGTAGTGTTGCATTTTTTCGAGCTATATTTCCATTTTTATACGCTAAGATACACTCAGTGGAAAAGAAAAACCACACCCCAAGAATTCTTAAAGTAGACCCTGTAGTAGCTTATATATTTTGTATACGAAAAGAACACATTATGAAATAATTTTCTGCTTTCATCCTATGACAATAAATCTTTCTTTATATGACCTAACGAATCCTTAATAAAGGCAACCCGAGTCTCTATTGAAAGTAGAAAAATTAATCCTTACTCTTTGCCAATTACTTTCATTAAAAAATTAAACCTACATATACTTCACCGATTCTTACATACATCTCCGCTCAAAGGTATTGTATCAGTTTCCGATTAGATCACCAGGCTATAAAATGATCGATATAGCGAACAAAAATACAGAGAAAATTGTAAAAATTGCAATTTTGTATCAGCGAACTACGCGTACATGGCCATAATAAAATAACGTCCGAAACAAATAGAATATCTGCTTTAGTCTCAGTTGTAAAATATGAGATTAAATCTTCGAGAATTCTGTAATTAAAACTGAAACATTAAAATAAAATTAGAATTGATCTGACTGCGTTATTTTTGTTATACTGAGTGTAGGTTTCAAGCCAATATTGTTTTTTTTGTTTGTTTTTTTTTATTGAAGGAAGAACCACAATACGGAAATATTACAATTATTAATAATTCCACCTTTTATAAAAAAGACATAAGATTTTTAGAAACTATTTATTTTAATTAGAAATCTTTTTTTTTCCTTTAAATACAGAAACCAAGTACCTTGTAAAAGTAACCCCCTCGAAAATTAAAATAAATTTAACATGTCTTTAGAGCATTGTGTGAGAAAATTTTCCATAAAAAAGTGGTAAATATGAAAATATATGTTATTACAGTTAGCTTAATGAAAATGACGAAAATTGAATATACTATTTTTAACCAAACTTGTACACAACTAGAGTTGTTTAAAATCTAATGGAAATTTTAAATATCCAATTAAGAAATTTTAACGCTTCAAATTTCTTCAACAACTTTCATATAATTATAGTACAAAGCTAGGGTGCACGAAAGAGTTTTAAGCCAATTCGTCCAATTTAAGATTTCTGTATGCAAGCAAAACGACCAGGCACGACAAAACGTAGCAAAAGTTCAAAATTTCGACATAAGCAATTTATGTATTATCTCAATTTTAAGCATAACTTTATGACAATTCCATAGACATGAATTTTGAACGTATACATTCACTATCCGTAAAATTGCCAAATAACTTTTACAGACATTTAAAAAAATGAGTTTCTATTAGATAAATACGTAACATGTTTTCAGGGTAGACAATACAACAGATATTTTTAAAATATGTTTTAATTTTTTATGTTTTATTGATTCATACGATAATTTTCGCAATATCCCGAACTGTTTTAGAAAAAATACTATTGGTAATGAAACAGATTTTTCATTTCAAGAAACATTCAAAAATGTATTAAAAAGTAAAACAATTCGAAAGTGCATCTCGGGCTCTTCGGATTTTATTTGCACGTAATCGTAAAAAAATATAAAAGACCCACAGGTTTACACTAAAAAGTTATTAAAGGAACAAATTGGGTCATCCACTAAAGCCAGTTTAACTTTATCTGTAGTAGAAAAATTCATATAGCGTCCTCGTTATAATTTTTAAATATAAGACTACTTAACGCGTGTTTTTATGTTTAATGTTAAAACCAGCGTTGTTTCGGAAGCCGTTCAACATTTTCGTAAACAGCATTTTAATAAACACAAGCACGAAAATTATACGCAAACAGAACATTGGCCAAATTCAATTTACGCGCCCCTCTCAAAAACATTCTATGGCAATTTTAATTTAACCTTATACCATCCCAAACATATTCAAATCCCAAAGGCAATTTTGCGGGCCCTTCTTTAACAGAAGTTGGCCGCTTTCATTAAAAATTATTCCGCTCCATCTTTCTTGTACATTCATCTTGCGCCGATTTTGTCCGTGTTCCTTTTTTTTTTCTTTTGCCTTTCTTTTTAATATCTAAAAGAACAAAATCAGTTTCGAATGCCTCCGAACGAGTTCTTCAATCCGCACCCCCAAAAGATCGAAGGATGGCGATATCCCACTTTGGCATCTCGCCAGATGGACGCAGATTGAATTTATCGCTGGAGAGATTTCTACTAACAGGCGAGGGCCAAGTGACGTTACTTTATGGATAGGCAGGCAGGATACCGGAGATGATGTAATGATGTTAGACCCTAAAATTTTTCCCACGCTTGAATCGGTGCCAAGTTGAGCTTTTATGCGGCAATCAACGAAAGCTCAGAACATTTGAGAAAGATTCATGAAGTGGGAGCGATGCGATTGATACTCAGTGCTCCAAAAAAATCACACCAAAGAAATATTACATAATGGGCTTCCCAGCCATTAAATGTGGTATTGGAAATCTGATCCACTTCATGCACTTTACTAATGTTAGCCCAGAGTACACATATTTGATGTCATTCACTATTGAAACTCTATCACTTTACTTAGACTTAGAGCAAAAATCAAATTTATAAAAATACTTTTACACTTAATGTTGCTTGAAGAAACCAATACTTTTAAGAACAATAAAATTTAAGAACAAATGATGAAGATTATGATCGGATTCTAAAGTTCGAAGTAAGTAAATAAAAAACTGGACAGACGAAGCAATTTTAATTAATCTATTGTAAATAATTAAAAACTGGTCAAAACAAAAACAGATAAAAAAGCAGTTGAACATACTTAGAATATTTTTTTCTATTCTAAACTATTAACAGACACCTTTCCATTTAGATTTAGTGTCGACATTAAGAGTAGTGTCATGACACCAAATCTCAAGGCGACAAAATAAGCTAACGTCACCTGTTACTATAATTTCTAAAAAAAAAGTTTAATAAACAATATGAGAAGATTTATTAAATTAAAAAAGACTAAATTCTAATATGAAGAGCGTAAGTTTACAATGGCATGCCTTTTTAGTGAGGACTAAAAATATAATAACTAGACATAAATAAAAATACTAAATATAATATTCCACTTAAGAACTAAAGATAAGAAGATATTATAATAATATTTTCGTTAATGTTACATGTATATATATTATTAAATAATCACTTTTCTACAGTAGAGTTCTCACCGGCATATTGTACAACATATTTATAGTTACCTACTATCCTATGCCGTATTAAAAGTGATCGCAACGATCAGTATAGGTTGCGATTTTCATCATAGATTACTGCTCAAGTAACCACATATAAGCTTGAAACCAGCTACGAATCCATTCATCTGTTTTATTGAATAAAATGAATCACATTTCTTGATTCAACACTCTCATCTATATAAAACTATTTTTATGTTGTTCTATGCCCACTGTTGTTGAGCTTTTATATTACACACAAGTATTTTAGATGCAGTATTTTTAGATGTAATATTGAATTTAGCTTTTTTTTTTTCTTGAGCAAGAATAGTCTCTCTCTCAAGTCACTTCCTTAATTTCCTCTCCTATACGTCGGTAAAAAATTAAATTGATATTGATCTTTTCAAATCCATGTCTTAACATGAAATAATTTGAAAAATGAAATTCAAAGAGAAGTGAAATTGTTTTGCTGTTATTTTTAACTTTAATAACAGCAGCACAATTATTTTGAGATGTGAAAATTTTTTGAAATATTGGGAACAGGAGTTTTAAAGTAGAGTGAGTTTAGATTAGATTCATTTGACTCACTAATTCTGTTTCAAAAAAAAATTCATTTACATTGTAATCAAATGAATTTTATCTCACTTTTTTTTAACAATCAGAACTGGATGTTAAGATGTACTCAACTCAAGGATGTAATTTCTATTTCAAATGTAATAATATAATTAAATTGCGGCAATGAATAATGTGTGCAAAATTGCGATGACTAATTTTCATAGTTAGGTACATTTTTCAAAATGAAATTTGATTAAGTATTTCATAAACAAGCGCAAAAAACTACAAAATAATACTTTCCAAAATTCGTCGTTACTGTATAAATATAAATAAAATAATAAATTATTCGATATGTTTTGATTTTATTTGAAAATCTTCTTCTAAAAATACTCTCCATAATTTTCAAATTCGGTTCTACAATGTTTACACAAAGAAAAAAAATCAAAGATTTAAAAAATTGTATAAAATCAGTTCTAAAAAAATGTTCTATTATAAATGATGCAATGCAAGGAAATTAAAACCAGTATATTAATATAGAAATTTCGAACTAGTAATTATACCCCTTTGGTTACCATTGTAAAAGATTCTGTAAGTTGATAATAAATGTTTATATATATTATTACATTCTGTTAGATTTATCTAGTCGTTTAAAAGGATTTTATTTTAAAAATCTAAGTTAGTAATAATCTGTTTCATTAAAATTTTATTTTCACTTTCGTTCTGCACATGCATCCTTACATATTTTTGTCATGTTTGTCATTAAATTCGTCGTTTCTGCTAATGAATTAATTCGTATTAAATAATTTTTCCAAATCTAATATAAGAAGAATTTCGTTTTAATTTCTTTTTTTTTTGAAAAATTTTCGGTTTATACCACTAACTACCAAACAAAAAAAAAAAAATAGTTTAAAATATAATAATTACTTTTTCTCTTTCAATTCAATTTCCATTTTTTTTGGATTTTAAAAAACACAAAAATCTAGGGCAACGAAATCGACGAAGAGCCTGAAGCGTTGAGTATGTCGTGGCCATCGACTGGACGAAAGAGGATAACCTATCTTTTGGTGGCACCGATTGTTTTTCCTCTTTGGTTAACATTACCCGATACGAGGACGCCACGGGGAAAAAAATTTTTTCCTATTACTTTTATTGGCTCAATTGTATGGATAGCCGCATACTCATATCTTATGGTCTGGTGGGCTAATATAGCTGGTGATACTGCGGAGATACCCCCTGAGGTTTGTTACACTCCCTTAATATTAAAAATAATTTCAGGCGACTAATTCTATCCATTGTCCATTGTTTTCCCTCTTTTTGTTTTTCGACTCTATAGGTAATGGGGTTAACGTTCCTCGCTGCGGGTACATCGATACCTGATCTTATTACCTCCGTAATTGTTGCGCGCAAAGGATTTGGTGATATGGCTGTGTCTAGTTCTGTTGGAAGTAACATTTTCGACGTAACTGTTGGGTAAGCTTAATTTGAAAATTACTCCTTAAATAAATTCTTATTTTAGATATTAATTGAATTAATAAGCTCTAGTAAGAGAGAAATATTAATTGAATTAATAAGTTCTAGTAAGAGAGAAATATTAATTTCATACAAATAGAAGTATAAATGCAAATACTATATGTTCATAAAAAATACAACTATGCTACCTATTCTATCTCCTATCTACTGAAAACAATGCTTAAAATTTGATGGAGAAATCTATCGATCTACTATTCCATGTTTTTTCTCAAAGTTACATCCCCTCAAGTAACTTGATATGTTTGTGATACTTTGTTATTTAAAAATTAAATTTAGGTAGATATCCAGACTGAGTAATGAGCTCTATTTGTATCCAGACTGGCTTCTCGACGACCTTTCTATTTATAATAAAATATTTCGGCTCCAAAATTTTTGTTGTAAGGAAAAAAACAACTCTTTCCTTCTAAAAATGAAAAACGTAATATAAAAATATAAAAAAATAAATTGATAAATAGGGTGTTATAAGATTTTACAAAAAGATAAGATTTTTCGAAAAAAAAAATCGATTTCTATTTTTTTCAAAATTTCAAAACGATTTTATAAACAAGCCCAAAAAAGCGAACAATTTTGCTATGTTTAAAATTTCAGCATGTTTAATACAATTAAATTTAGTTAAACTTAGTTTTCTTAATTTCTTATTCAAATTTTTTAAAAATCCTTTAAAATTATACCGAAAAAAATTGCTATACAGATGAATAATTAAAAAAGAAGTCGTTACGGATAATTTCTTTTTGTTTTGCAATACACGAGCCACCTCGAGTCAGTTGCCCAAAAATTTATTTAAAACTAATATATTTCTTAAAGCATTATAATATTTTAAAGATATAATTTACTTTAACACTTTTCCCTATTCTCTTTATGCTCATCGACCTTGTTAACTTTCTTCCCAGTTTTATAATATTATAATAATAAATTTGCCTTGATTGAGTTTTTTAGACAACAGAATGTAAACTATTGTAAATTTCTTAATTATATTTTCATACGAAATCTCATCATTCAGCATTCCTTCTTCAGTCTTATCCCAAAAAAGGGTTGGAAATGACCTTTGGGAGAACACAATGACCTGTATCTTAATCATACCAATTTAACTTAACATACCCCTAACCCGTTTAATAGTATATGAAATAAAAACACGTATATGAGAACAAAAATAAGCTCGAGCATCAGGAACGAAGAAAACCCTTTTATTTAGGTTTTTCTCATCAAACTAGTTAACAAAGTAGCTAATGGAAAGGTACAAAAACTACAGGACATCAGGTCTCGGCAAGGTTTTTAGCATAGCCGCAGATGGCATGTCTATGTCAAACCTTTTATCTCACATATGACCACTGTGTCAAAGAGATGGTTCTTCTGGTCGAAATGGTCGAAGTCAATCCCCTTTCACCCAGTAGTGGTAGTGTCATGTTTTTGGCAGCGACAACCGAATGGCACCTACGAAGTGATATATAAACCTACCGATACGGGAAGTACTGCTCGTTGTTTTATATTCCTACCCGTCCCTGGTAGAATCAGCTAGAATATAAAACAAATTCGACATTTTCCGGTTTTTATTAACAACCAATGAAATTAGGGTGCCAGACATCGAGAGACGTGAAGGGTTGATATACCCTAACAATATATTTGCCAGTTTGGATGCACTGCAGGATGAAATCCCGGTCGAACAGAGAAAGGAACGATTTATGTCCTGTAGAAGGATAATCAAAATTGAATTGAATGGGATTCGAGGTTTATTGTTGAGGGTTATGGAATACTGTTGGTATGGCCCCAAAGCCAATGCTTCTCGCTTGGCGCTTGTGTGTTGCTTTTATTTTAATCCACTACAACCATAGTTCTCTTTGATATATTGTAGAAAATTTTGGTTTTGAGAAATTGGGCGTGAAAGTTATTGCGATCATGGAACAAAAGGAATTTTCTGGTTATCCGAAATTGTTAATATGGACTTTTATTAATGAGTCCTGACTTGCTATACATTAAATTAACTAATGCTTAAATTTTTATTGAATTCTACGTGACATATAAAATATATATTATATAAAATGATTCGAGCAGTTACAGTTAAGACTGTATTTAAATATTTGGATCATTATTGCGAATAATGTTTTAAAAGATTAAATCAAAAATTAGATGTCAAGCATTATGAAGTAGATAATTTCTTGTAATTTGCAGATATTTTCCTAAATCCTAAAATATTTTCAAATTTATCAGCATTTCAATCTCAATAAAGCAGCATTAAGAAAATATTGACTACACTTTTCTTCCGAAATTAAACTCTAAAATATTTCATGAATAATGAGCAATTTCCGTTTGATTTCTTTATTATTTAATTTTTGCTAGTTTCAGTGTAAAATCAAAAATAATAATTACATTTCTAAATTCATCTCTGAATCCAATTCCTTATAGTGCAACTTAAGAGGAATAAAATGGTCGCGTCATGTCGTCCCATCCTCTTAATTGTTTGTTCCTCAATTAGACATTGTACAGAAAACGTCTACATTTCCACTATTCAAAACCGAATAGCAATGTTACATTGGATGGGCGCTCCTTCCTCGTCCGCATTCAAGAGAAAATTTTACAATGTCTTCGCCTTGAGGGTTTTCTAGGGCGAAGCTTGGCTAATAAGTGCACAGAAAATTGTCTAAAATACTCACAGCCTGTGCCTAGAAGATGGAGGCTGCTAGCTTCTGGCAAATGTTCCAGCAAATAAACATCTTAACAGAGAAGGAACGTTCTCCAATGATTTTAATGTGACATTTAAAACAAAAGCACAAATTTTCTTTTTCCTCAGCCGGCATATTGCTATGTTTCGAAAAATCTCTAGTCTTGCATCTTTACATCCTATCTTGGAATAAACTTAGGAAAAATGTAGCTAGAGGCAAGACAGCTTTGTATTCCATCATCATACGTCTTATAAATTCACTTTAAGAATTTAGAAAGGAATATCCAATGAAGTGAATTGCACTTATTTTTTTTATAAAAAAGTAGTTCATAAACGTGAGGTCAAAGTTTAATGGGATTTTATGTGGGAAAACTGGATTATTACTTGAAATAAATGGGTTCATAATGGTACTTCTATTTGATAGGAAAATAATTTGTCAAGCATCATTAATGCGATTTAGATTTTTTACGTTCATGATTGGACAGCATTCACAGATGAAAACTATTAACAGAAAATGTATTATTTATACATCATTATTTGACTACAGTAGTTATCTAATCTTGCAGGGTATATCAGCATTTTATCCACTTTTTTACCATATTTTGTTGTAATGTTGGTAATTGAAACATCTGGTTAGCTAATCAGAGAAATAAAGACCATAATCTAGCCAAAAATATCATCCTGTTTCTGCCAAATGAATTTATTGCAAATTTTGTCCCCCGAAAATTAACTCATCCATTCCAAACTGGAACACCTCAACTTGGAGGCAAGGGCACTCATTCGGGATAATTATGTATTGTTTGCATAAATTGGTTCAGCGTATGGTTGATGTTGTTGTTTACTACTAGCGAATCCTTAATTATACCTATCCGAACGGTTTATACGTCTAATTGAAATTTTACTCCATTGGATATAATATTTTGAAAATGTTTATCTTAGCGGACACTATTTAAATCAATAAATGCAATGGGTTAAAACAAAAAAAAAAAACACCAAATGAGAATTGGACTCGCATGAACGGTTTTCCGTATTAACCAGCGAGTGTGTAATTTAGGACAGGTACATTTTCAAATAATTCCATTCACTTGTCGGAGTTGGAAAATCAATTGATCTGAAATTGATCTGAATATCAAAATACATAGTTAAGACATTTTTTAAACAAATAATTTTTGGTCAAAGTAGATTCTAAAAAGCTGTAACAAACCGTCGAAAAAAAATGGGCGAAAACCAGAAGAATGAAATGAAATACGATGCAAAACAGAGCGTACAAATCACAACCAAAATATACGAACATTGAGAACACATTGAAATGTTATATTAATTTATGTTATATTCTAATAATTTTTCATAAGATGATCAAAATAAAAGATACATTCTTTGCGTGTTTTCCGGGAAAATGGACCTTTATTCTTCTGTGATTGAAATAAATATAAAATATATTCCATACTGAAGTTTCAGAACGTTGCTAACCCAAGATGGGACATTATAAAATATTGACATCATTTTTAAATTGGGAATTGTAGATTTTATTATAAATTTATTATTAATAGTTTCAAGGCCCCCTGCCTCCTCTTTAATGTGGAAATTTTATCTCAAACTTGTTTACGTTCAACTTGAAATAATAATAAATTTGTACATTATTTAACCCTTATTCTGTCCCAACTTCTCAAATACAGTCCAAAGTAAAAGGTAAATAATTACTTTATATATAAATACTATACTACTATAAAAATAATAATAAAAATATAACCTAAACATATAATACAGGTTTTCTTAACATTTTAAATAATTGACTAAAAAAAACATTTCATAATTAAATATTATACTTTCATCTAAATATAAATTCTGTGTAAGCGAGAAAATTAATAAAACTATATACGAAAATTTCACAAAAATAAACCTGTTCTAAACAAGTTATGGCAGTTTAATTATATATAATAATTTTATATTGTTTTGGAGGATATATTTGAAAATTTTCTTATTTCCTCCGGCTAAGCTTTGATATAATGTGTTAAATGATTTTACATCAGTATGAACAAAGCCAATTTCTAAAATCCATCAGTAAGATTTCTGTTTATGTACTAATACTTTTAAATATTTCAGATTACCAATACCATGGCTATTATATGGTCTGATATACCAGCAACCAGTCGAAGTTAATTCAGTTGGAATGGTTTGTTCTATAACAATACTATTTATGATGTTACTTTTCGTAGTGATGTCGATAGCGTGTTTCCGTTGGCGAATGAATAAAGGCTTAGGCCTAACAATGTTTTTGTTATACTTTGTATTTGTTGCAGTTTCACTAATGTTCGAATATAAAATAATAACATGTCCGGTGTAGAAAATGACGAATTCCAAAATCAGAATAATATTATTAAGTAGAGAAAAAAAAAAGAAAATAAAGTGAATTGCCTGTAATTGCTTAGCACAATTATACTGTAAAAAAAAAAAGAAACAAACAGAAGAAAGTACTGTAACAATATACGATTTTATAATTTTACTAATTAATTCTAACTAAAACGCTAAGATTCCGTACTACTATTAATTTTAAATTTTAAATCTATTAAATATTTACCTAATTATTTAACAAAAATTCAAAAAAAAAAAAAATTTGAACTATATATCTTTGCAGAAGCCCTATTATTAAAGTTCACAATACTATTAAAACATTACGTAGATACAGATAATAAATTTCAGAGGTGAGAAAAAGTATGATGCGAAATGCCTCGATTGTGAAAGAACATTAAAAACAAAGTACTTAATTGATACTTTAAAGCAGCAAAAAACGCTTTGTATTAAACTGAATGTCGTGAGTATACAATGCAACAGAATCCCCTTTAACCGCAACATTTATAAAATACATGTTCAGACCTTTGTTTTTTTTCAATTTTTCAAATCTCTATTTAGGAAAAATCTCAGTATCTTTTTGAATCTATCTCTCTTCCTGAAAAAAAAAAAAAAACCCAATAAACTTAACTAAGAATCTTATCTAAATTTCAGGCATAACCAAAGCTTTTTAGATTAACTTTATGCGTATACTACGCAAAAATAAACTTTGTTATACAAAGTTGAACGTTTTATAACAAAATAACTAGAAGATTATAAAAGCAATTTTAAATTTTACTCTATAACTCTCTCTTAATCTGTCTTTTCGTTCACTTTTTGTATAGTGCCTAAAATATTGGTGAGTTATCAAAACTCAACCAATACAAAAAAAAAAAGAAAACTTTTAATTAAAAGCAGTTTATCATTTTAAACTAACGTTTCGGTGCATTTTCTATTTAATTTAACTTATCAGTTATACTTAGAATACATACTGAAGTATTTGAATAATTATATTCTTCCTGCACAGTGCTAAGAATACAAATATGCAACAATTTTCTCACTATTCTTATGTAAAAACTCTATCATACATTGGCTTTACTGTGATACCCCCGATGGTACACATATCTATTCTTTTAATTCGAATGTTATTTAGCAAATTTTCAAATAGCGTATTTTAGCAGTTGATAGTCCTTTAAGAATTATACGCGACTAAGCTATCATTTAACAGCGGATATCCGCGCTAATGCTAATATATAATATATGAAATAGTTATATTTAATAGTTTACACAAGAAGAAAAAAAAAAATATATATATATATATATGATCAATATTTCGCGTTTGTTTCATTAAAGGAAAAAATAATTTTTTTTAAATCACAACCTGCATTTGATGTCTAAATAAATTGCTTTTAATGTTGAATATTAAAAAAAAAGAACACATACATCAATGAAATACGCTAGGGGCCTTATTCTGTGAAAATAAAATCATATTTTTGCCTTTCAAATAAATCTTTAAAAAGCAAAATAATACAAATACAAGAAAAAAAAAAGGTAAATAAATAAATTTACAATTCGTCGATTCCAAAAACTTCAAGTATGGTTTTTAGAATTACGTATTTAACAATAATGCTGCTGTTACACTTTCATATACATTTAGCATGAACTACTCACTAATTGTGATTTTTTTAAATTAAAATGCTTCTGTTTCGAGGTTCCATTTATTATTCTATTTTCATAAGTTGGCTACTTTTTTTTTTAAGGAATAATTTTTTAAAAAAACATATCGCAAATATTACAAAATATAGAAAAACTGTTTGGAACAGAAAATTGTTGTGTATTTTTATATATATAAAAGAAAAAAAAAATAAAACAAAGAAAACTTTTATGTTTGGATATGCCTTAAAGCACACATTTGTAGCAACGAATAAGATTAGAATGAGTTTAGCTGAAAAAAACAACAATAACAAAAAGTGGAAATATCAGTTGCAGTAAAAATATCTACTTCGATTGAAATAATTTTAATATTTGTAAACGTTCTATCTTAATAACTTTACTATTTACAATTGTAACTTAAAAAATAAATTTATGTTTACTTTATTACTTCCTAGTATTATAGTTTAAAATCCCACCTATAAAGGGACAATAGACCTTTTAAGTTCAATGGGTGCTATGAATTATATTGATTTACCCTTTAATCAAATTATGTAATAGAAATAAACAAAAACCAAATAAAGCACAAAATTTAAATACTAATATTGATACCGAAGTGTTAAGATGTTTCTCATAATTTCAAAATTATAAAAGTAAAACAAAAGTATGATTAGGTATCTTTAAAAAACAACATTTCTAACTAAGTTTCCTTTTTTTTGACTTTATTTAAAAAATTCTAACTGAAAGACACTTCTTCCTTTAAATTTAAGTTAAAAATAAATTCGGCTGTGTACTTTTCGATAAAATTTTAATGCAATAATAGTTTTAAAAAACTAGCTTGTTGAAACTTATGTGTTTTGGTCATACGACTATATTATAATTATTAATTAATTGTCTTTCTTTTAATAAATTAATTATTTATAAAATAAGAACTGACTACCAGCTAATTATTTCCACCAAAAACTATTTTGTTTCGTTAAAACTTTTAGAGTATTAAATTAAATAAAAGAATTATTGGGTTTTTTAAAGATACCTTATGATATCTTATAAATATTTTTCTTTAAACCATATTTTATCAAAATTACTGAAATGTGCTTTATTATTCAAAGAAAGCGCAAAATTTTAATCTCATACTAAATTAAACAGTATAATACTAAATTAAACAGTATACAAATTAAAAAAAAAAAATAAAGTAAAATAAATAATAATAAAATGAGAACAAAAGTTGAAATTATGATGAGAAAGCAATAATATTTATAAAAAATTCCTTTTCTAAAATGAAAAGGTTATAAACAAAGAACTTTGTAATTATATAGAACGTAGTTATTATTTTTATATTTTTGAGGAGACATATCTTTCTCGCTTTAAGAAACTACTTGAAATACTTATATAAACATTTGTAGATAATTCTTTGTAAAAAGTCCCAGTTTTAGGATAAACGCGTAAAAAATGAATAATTGAAACGAAGGAATGTCGGAAAATTTCATAGGCGTGTAATATTCTTCCTTAATATATATATTTTTTTAATAATTATATTATGTTTAAATACATCCATGCACTTTGAAAATATTAAATTATCTCATAAAACTTATTTAGATATTTTCTATCAATTGGTCAATTCCATTTACATAATTGTGGGAATTTAGATCTAAATAATGTTCACGAAAAACCACAAACTAAAATTTAAATTATCGCTAGAAAATTTAAATTATTCGATTTTTCTATATTATTAGGAAATCAACAACGAGTACGAGCTCATACGTAAAGATTTGAACCGCTAAAATTCAAAAACCACACTAGAGAATTTATTTAATATATTCGTAATATGTTCGTAATTCCACAAAAAACCTTGCTGAAACATAATTTGCCTGGAATTTCAAAAGAAAAATGGATTTTTAAAATACTGTTCAGATCGAAATATAGCATATACTTGAAATTTATACAGATCAAATTTCATATATTTATAATTAAATTTTCCATATAATTTAATTGTTCTTGCAAGTTAGGCGCGTTTATAAAATGGGTAATTTTCAAATACAGATCCAAACTAAAAGAAGCAGAGTAGTTTCGAAAAATTGCAAACTTCCTGCATTTCATATTAACTCATACGATATTCTATTTGTTTAACAAAACTTTTCACAACAATGTGTTCTATATTTTAGCGAGCTCTAGAACACTTTTTTCGCAAAACTAAAATTTATATTTTAAAACATAACAAAACGTAAAATTTTTAAAATTAAATACATTTGATGCAAAACGTGAAGAAAGGGCACACAGTAATTTGCATGTTATTATTAGAGCTAACTAATGCGGTGTATATGGTTGAATTATTATTCGTTTCTTCGTTATTATGGATATTATTAATTCACTATTATTTAAACAAACAAAAAAATTACTTCATGAAGTAAAAGAAAAGCCGAAAAATGTTTAAATCTGGTGGTTCTATAGTAAATTTAAGTTGACGATTTCATTTATTTTATTTTATAGTATAATTCAACATTTTAAGTAAAGGGTCTGCTGAAAAGAGATTGCCTATTTTTCTGTTGAATATTATTCCCTAAAATACCGTGTAATATTATTTAATTCTAATGTTCCCACAAAAGAAAAATTGGAATAGTGGAAATATATTTAATTTACTATTTTGTAAATTACACGCTTATTTTTTCATTGGGAGCTATTCTTACGAATAAAAAAAAGGAAAAAAAGAGGCAAATAAAAAAAAATAAAGGTATATATTGCGTCCTTACGATTTGGAAGAAAAATTCTTTGAAAAATTACAAAGTCGCAAAATTTCGTTTATAGAGTAGCTGTAAAAAAGGAAAACAACTATTGGCAAATCTCAGTCTATATTAGATTGAGAAGATAACTAAGTTATTTAGCGTTTGCATGAAACACAGCAATCGTGCTGAAATAAACAACAAAAAATAAACATTATTACAAAATGCAAAATATTGAAATTTTAGGATTTTATGTTTCCAGAGTATTTTCAAAAAAAAAAAGGTAATCTTAATAAAAACATCTTAAATGCCAATAAGGCACAAAAAAGAGCCTTTTAAAAGAAGAAAACAACATAATGCTTAATATACATCCACTTGTTTCGATTTACGTAACATTTTATTTATCTGTTTATACATTTACAACTAATAATAAACTGAAATAGTTAACATTGTAGTGTAAAAGAATATTCAGAAACATTTTTTATGCGAATGGGCAAAACGTAGACAATTTTTTACTTGAACAGTAAAAAGGGCATTTAAATATGTTTAAGACTATAACGCTAAATTTCATTATGAACAAAAATAACATTAAAAACACGTAAAATTATTTGTCGAGATGTTGTTTGCATCGATAATATGCTATGCTTTTGGCATATCTATCACATATCAAAAAATAAAAATCGGAAAGTTAAAATAAATACTAAATACAAAACTCATATCGAAAGGTGATATTTTCATAGCATTCGTATTGAAATATAATTTTTTTTATTAATCTAAAACAAAATAATATAATGGTCTTCAACTTCAACAGCTTAAAATTTTAGAGAGTGCCGGCGCCAGCAAATAATTGGCATGCAAAATATTACTTTATTTCCTTTTGTTTTTAATACAAAAACCTATAGTGCAACCAATTTAAAAATGTTCCACATTTTAAAAAATTCAATAAAAATATTCTATCCCTTGTTCTCATAAAAAGCATTTTAAAATTAATTACAACAGATATCACCAGTTGATTCGTACTTTTATGAAATTGGATGCTGCATTAAATCAGAAATGACCTATTACTGAAAGTTAATATGGGAATTAAAAACAATTGCTTATTTTAAATGATTTATTTTTCATTAAAACGTTAATAAAGTAAGTGGCTTAAATTTTCTTGCATTTAAAAGATAATGTAATAATGAAATAATTGACAATAATATATTTACAACTCCCCAATATTTTTATAAATTATAAAATTGTTATGTTTCATAACCTAATTATTATTTTTAATGTAATAGCTTTATTAGGGAAAAAAGAAAATTATTTTATTAAATTTAAATTAAACTACAGCAAAGCTTAGAAATTGTAAATGAATATTGCTTTAAAAAAAAATAATTTCGCAATTATTCTGCACATCGTAAGCTCACACACTCGACAAGTTAATTTTATGTGAAAATAAATAAAATAAATGGTTAGTTTGTAAGTAACATTAATACGCTTTTAGTAAATAAGATTGTAAATGAATAAAAAAAAATGAAATAATTGCGTAAGAAAACTAGAAGATATGTTTAGAACAAGCTTTTACAATAAAAGGTAAAATGTATAAAGTTAAACGATTTTTAAAAACCTGTAAAGCAAAATAATCCGAAATATAACGCAGAAGAAAATTAAGCAAATCCTCAGAATACGAAGAAAGAAAAAAATCTGAAGTAAAATCACACGAATAAAAAAGGGGTACGTAAAGAATATGTCGAGGTCTTTTTAAACATCGTACATAAATAAAAGTATTTACATACATTTATAAAAATTGTAAAAAATGTAGACAAAATTTAGCTAATTTATTACATAACCAAACCAAATTAATATTAAGAAAACAGTCAATATTTCCAAACAACTTCATGAGGATAAGCGGCTGATTGGAGCAAAAAAAGAAAATAATAATAAAATAATATGACCAACATAGATAACGGATATAAAAACAAATAGATGAAGAAAATAAAAACAGAATTAACTCCGGCGTTTTTTATTCTAACACAATATCAAATTTTTGAAATATATAAACCAAACATATTGCGCAATTACAACATACGATTATAATTTAATTGAAAAATTATATTAACTTACTAATAAAAACAAAATAAAGAGGAATATTAAGTAATTTTCAATAAAGGTACATAGGCAAAATCAACAATAAATCATAGAAATTAGATAACGTGAAACTATCCAAAAAACATTCGTTGAGATTTTTTATTTTTTATTTTGAAGCATATTTACGTTTCTAATTAAAACATTGATTAGTCCCCGACACTAAGCAGCAGCGCGATCAAGTTAATTTTGAGATATTAATTCTCAAAAAAAAAAAAAAGAAGAGAAACCAAACAACGACATATTTGGAGAAATATGAAAGTAACCTATACGTTTCAAAAATCCAAGAGAAAACAAATAAAATGTAAGAAAATAAGGATATTATATTATAATGTTATCTAGTTATGTAGGTGAGTTAAAGTATTTATTATTATTAGATGAGAAACAAATTAAATAAAGAACAGTTTAAATTGAAATCAACAAATAAAGTTAAAATAAGAGGAAATTTAGACTGTGTGTTGTTTTGTTGAACAAAAATTTGAAAAAAAAATAAACAGAAAAATCGAATAAACATTCCATGTAATCCACTTAAGTGACTTTCTTTTTGCATTTCCCTTCACCCTTTCCTCTTCCAGCTGCAGCCACTATGGCCCTGTTCCCTAAATCTAAATAACCAAATAGTCTGATCTGACTTCTATTAAAATAATTTTTGTAATTTTTAAAAGCCCCAATCTTTTGAAATATGCAATCTCATAAAAGCCTAAGAAGTTCCATTCCAACTAGACTAATTTTTTTTTTGTGCGCTATCCTCGTCATTTTGAAACAGAAAACGAAATATTAGAGTAGTCTTTCTAATTTAAACACAATATTGTATTTGGAAAATGAAATCCAATTTTTGTTGGCGACGTTATCGAAGAGTATAATTATCTTCTGATATTCGCTACAGTAAATTAAACTTAAACTTCTCTATTATCCTCTTTGCTTATAAAATTGCCATCAAGACCTATTGTCTTCCTCTAAGTGGACAAATAGAAAGTAGTTTAGTAGCGAATCGCTGCAAAGGCATCATAATCCCACACTATTTCCGTCCAGTAATTTCTTGCATAAAAGAATAAGTCAAAACATAATTTCCTAAGAATGCAGAATCTACATTTGCTTGGTCCTTGCCCTGGGAATTCTAAAAACTTCAATATGGCTTTTACTCGACTACCTGCGAGCGCCTTACTAGGCCATACGCGGCAAATGTGTTAAAATAACTGAAGCAAAGTGGGTTAACATCTTACACATCAACTAGTACTTAGTAATAAAAACAACATGGAATTTCTAAAACGAAAATATATTTTAAAAGTTACATTATAAATTAAAATTTCCCGTTTGGTTCCCTTGATAATATAGGATTGAGTCATCTGTATTCGTAATAGAGGTTACACCGTTTTCTTGTTCTATAAATATAATTGTTTAATAAGACATAATAATATAGCACTATTTACTTACTGAAGTCATCAGAGGAGTCCTTAAAATAAATTTCATCATTATAAAACAAGTTGCGATCTGATTTTGTGGACTGGAAAAATAAAAATGTTTACTAGTAAAAATCAGGTCGGTGTTTTTCAAACTGCAATCAAGATAGCGTATTTTAGAAATTTTAGAAACTTTTCTAGAAAAATGCAGAGTTTTATGTCTATTTGAAAATATTCCGACTATTCTTTGTATTATGCTCTACACTGAAGCATGTGAGGAATTTCCTGGTACCGAAAATAGAAATCTGTCATTATATGTTAAGGCTGATATAATACCGTTTATAAATTTGTCATTTGTCCCTACGATCGCAGTTTCACCTGTTCTGAAAGCAAGAAAATATTTACCTCCCTATATTTGTGCAGATACAGTGTCAATGGCTCTACATAATTATCGAAACCCAGAGTAGCCATGGCATAGAGCAAGTCGTCCCCGTTCACGGTCTTCCTGTTCTCACTATGGCTCCGATCGATCGCCTCTGATGTGATGAACGAAATAAACTCGGACACACATTCCTGAATGCATTCTCTTGCATCTTTAGCAATTTTCCCATTTTCGGGTATAGCACGTTTCATTATTTTCACAATATTGCATATCGGTAAAAAACGATCCTGTTCTCTCAGTAATGAATTTTTAGAATTGTTGTCTGTACTGGAATCATCTGAAACTAAATATTATACTTTGTTTAATGTTTTAATGTTTTTACATTCATGTACCTGATGCTTCCCCGTCATCTGGCAATATGTAACTTTCGTTAAGAAAGGGAGTCGATAGATTATCATTCGAATTATCCATTTGCCTATACTGTCTAGATTCTATAACTATAAAATGAAAATATTTACGCTGTAGTGAAAGACACCTATCGCGATATTGACATTTTTCGACAATTCTTAAATTCTTCTTCTAGGAATAAATCAACTAGCACTTTATTTGTAGTGTTGATTAGAGCACTACCATCGTTCCTCTATGTACAAGACTTTATTTATATTTTTATGAAAATATTTCAAATTTACGAGTAAATAGTAAAGAGTTTTTAAATATAAACATATAAAATGCAACAAAATCGAATATTGTTTTTCTTTGAATATTGTTTTTCTTTGAAAATTATTTGTGTTAAGTAATGGTCTTAAACAAAAATTGGCTAAAGTAATTTAATACCAAATTCACTTCAGCATACATAAAACTTTTATATATTGCTAACTTATTATCAAGAATTTCTAATTCAGACCTAGACGGTTTAAGAGCCACTCCATCTAGAAATCTTTCCTCTTAAGTGTAAAACGAAACAGTCCACAGACTTGCCGTTGGTGGTTTTGATAAGCTCCCTGTGCGCAAATTCTGCGGACGACTCTGTGGTGTTTGTCGTATTAGGTGCAGGAGTAGTGTTATTGTAGCGTGTTCACGTTTTTCGTCGATACTAAAGTAGCAGGAATTTTGCAATCGTCAAGATGTCGGCTGTAGAAACTAGGGCTGCGGAAGAGCCTCAGAACGCTGAGCCCGTTAGGGACATCAAGGAGGCAGCAGAGGGACAAGTTGACGGCGTTAAGAAGCAAAAAAAACCAAAGCCAAATAACAAGAAGTTAAGGCAAGGTAAATGTCATGGAGGAGCGGACTAGACGCTTCCGTGTAATCTCATCTTGTGACCTAGGATGTTTGATACACTCCAAACGTATTGATATTATAAAATTATCGGCCGTTGTGTCGATGATTCTCATTTTTCTAGCCACTAGTTCCCTTATAGGTTATAAATGACACCAGTCCTATTTCTAGATGGTACTCCCACATTCAGCATTTTGTAGACGTTATCACTTCACCTTCATGTGCTTTTAATTTTTTTTTTAGATTGTGTTTAAATTTGTCTTCGGTACGCCGTTGGTAAAATTTTTAACTCGAATCAGTAAAATATTTCATTTTAAAGCTAGAGGTAATTCATTCCAAAGGTACACATCAGCATCTGGTAAATGTTTTGTATAAATAACACAATAGAACAATTAAATTAACGTGCAGACCGTAAATTCTTGAATGCTGGTTTGTAAAGTATCCAGTTCTAATAAAATTTTAAATACTTTAAGAACAATAATATTCAAGACCCCATTTATGCAGATTTATCGTCTGGGCAGGTAAGATTTTTCGGATCAATAGTCTACGAAAAGCGTTACCGATTGTTTTTCTATTTTAAACATGTTATAGTTTATAGTTTTTTTTTTTCCTGTGGGACTCTAATTGTACATTCAGAGCTTATTTCGCAGATTTTATTGGAACTGTTAATTTATTTGCAGAATTAGTAATTTGTTTTAACAAATACCAAATGTAAATTCCCAGCTAGAATTACTCTGCTTCACAAATAGAAAAATCTACTGTCACGTTTTCAGCAGACGGCGGTTCAGAACCGTAATAATTGTTTTTTACTTTTTGTTGTTATTGTCTTATGTTCTTTAGAAGCATTAATTTACAATTTAAGAAAAAAAACTTAATTTGCATTACTATAGAGAATATTTATTTCACAAACAAAACATATTGCTAATATTGTAGAACACCTGAGTAGCCCACGAAGGCGCAAGATAGTAGGGATTGCTTTTATTGGATTTAATTTTAAAAATTTGTGTGGAAGTCTATAGATCTAGTTAACTAACTTCCAGTAAAATACTAAATTTCAGCTGAAGCAGCTGCGAAGAAGTTGCAAGAACAAGTGGAAGGTAAAACGGTTGATGAAGAGAAGAAGGAGAATGGTGAAGAAAATACCGCTGACGATGCAGAAGACGAAGGTAACGATAGGTCTGGCGATGGCGTTGAGAAGAAAAAGAAAAAGAAGCCGAATAAGAATAAGAACAAGCCAAAGAAGACGACATCTGGTCAAACAGATCCTCCAACAATTCCCATTGCGGAGTTATATTCCGACGGCAACTTCCCAGAGGGTGAAATTATGAAGCATCCTTTACCGGACGATCGTACGGCCAAGGATAGGTTTACGAGTGAGGAGAAGCGCGCGCTTGATCGCATGCATAACGATATCTATAACGAATTGCGTCATGCTGCCGAAGCTCATCGTCAAACTAGGCAGTACATGCAGAAATTTATTAAGCCAGGCATGACGATGATTGAGATTTGCGAAGAGCTCGAAAAGACCGCTAGGAAGTTGATCGGGGAGAATGGTCTTGATGCTGGTCTTGCTTTCCCAACTGGATGCTCGCTGAATCACTGTGCGGCGCATTACACTCCGAACGCTGGAGATTCCACCGTTCTGGGTTATGACGATGTGTGCAAGATCGACTTCGGAACGCATATCAAGGGCAGAATAATCGACTGCGCCTTTACTCTAACATTCAACAACAAGTACGACAAGTTGTTGGAAGCGGTCAAAGATGCGACCAACACTGGGATTAGAGAGGCCGGCATCGACGTCAGGCTATGCGACATTGGAGCTGCAATTCAGGAGGTCATGGAGTCTTACGAAATTGACATAGACGGCAAAACGTACCAGGTGAAGAGCATAAGGAACTTGAACGGCCACTCGATTAGCCCATATCGTAAATTGCAGTCAGAAAATTTTGAATAGAAATACTTATGCAGTTATTTTTCTAGGCATCCACTCAGGCAAGACGGTGCCAATTGTGAAGGGTGGTGAAACTACTCGCATGGAGGAAAATGAATTTTATGCCATTGAAACGTTCGGATCAACAGGGAGGGGTTTAGTTCATGACGATATGGACTGCTCTCACTACATGAAGAACTTTGATGCTCCGTACGTGCCACTTCGTCTTCAATCGTCAAAGCAACTGTTGAGTATCATTACTAAGAACTTTGGAACATTGGCATTCTGTAAAAGATGGCTTGATCGCGCTGGCGCAACTAAATATCAAATGGCTCTTAAAGATTTGTGCGACAAGGGTATAGTCGAGGCATATCCTCCGCTCTGCGACATCAAGGGATGTTATACGGCTCAGTATGAGCACACAATCATGCTAAGGCCTACATGCAAGGAAGTCGTGTCCAGAGGCACTGATTACTGATGCCACGAGCTTCCACTGCGCTTTTATATGAAAATGTTGTTTTATGTTGAACTTATTCTGTGTTTTACAACCTTTTAGTTTATTTTCGATTAACTCTTCCTACATATTTTGTAGTTGTTTTTATTGAAATCCATCAATTGTTTATATAAAACGACTTAGCTATTGAAATAATAAGTGAGAAGCAAAGTTTAACTTTTTGTGTTTAAACCTTAACAAAATCCTTATGCATGTTATTATATTTATATTCTAAATTTTATTTTGATTACCTTAATCGATGTACTTTAAAAAGTAGAACTTCCAAACAAATCTTTGTTTTTAATATAAAACTGATTAAAATCGAGTTTTATGCAGGGTAAACGAAGAAAGATCTTTGTAAAGTAACAAAACAATGGAAAATTATTTTATTAATTGATAATTTACATTTCGCTTTATTTATAAAGATTTGATAATTAAATTTGGAATTGCATCAGAAATTTCCTTAAGACCAAAATACTAGCAAATTTTCGATTAGAATATTTTCTAACTCGAAAAGATCAAACGATAGCTATTCCTTTTTCAAAAAAAAAAAATCAGAACATGGTTTTCATGTATTTATAAGGAAGTACCTTCGAGGGTTTTTCGATGGACTTCTCGGGAACCAGGTCTACGTCCAGAACATTCAGTTAAATATTTAAAAGTAGCAATTTTTCGAATTCTTTGGCTGAAAACACGGAATATTCAGAATGGAAATGGTCGAAAGCTGTAGACGTCATTTAGGGCGACTCTGCTTTACAGCAAGCATTTTTTAAATATTTATTAATATGATACACAAATATGTTCAGCATGTGATATAAAGTAAAATATTTTATTTGTGTGTATGTCGCTTTTTCCGTCAAAAAGACATAATCTATTTAAAGAGCTAACGTAAGAACTATCCTTTAAAAAAGTATTTGTTTATTTATATTTTAAAATTTTCATTGTGAATTAAAAGGAGTACACCCCAATTTCTTTTAATTTGTGTTTTCAGTTAAATTCGAGGCTTTTGGCTATCGGCTATGTTAAATTATCCAATTACAGCTAGCTTCACACCAGTTTGAAGTTCACATTAAATGTCAATTGGTGCGGCGGAACTGTGGGCTCTCGTTTCTGTGACATATTTCTTTGCACAAGCGGTATTATTTGCACTAGAGCCCAGAATAATGTGTTTAATCAATTTCGTATTCTAGATATAGCAAATCAATTGAAAAGGTGACTGTGCGTTGAATGTAATAAAGCACCGTGTCCAGCGATTGAACATCTTTAACAAACACATCGATAAACAGTATAAACACGAGTTCGGCGTCCAGTCGACGAAAAATTTGGGAATCAGAGGAGCTGTCAAGACTTCGGGAGCCACGTCGGCCACGTCATTTGTGCGGCTCTGGTCATCGGTCCGTATTAATTGGGAATTAGATTGTTTTCCCCTTGTGAAGCACTTTCAGCGCATAGCTGATAGGATAAATACTTAATAATAATTTAGCACATCTAGCAAGTATTAGATAAATAAGACAAAAAAAATGAATGTATTCCGACTAGCCGGTGACCTGTCACATTTGCTTGCTATTATTATTTTGCTGATAAAAATATGGAAAACGAGATCATGTGCAGGATTGTCTGGAAAATCACAAATACTATTCGGGATTGTGTACCTCACAAGATATCTCGACCTGTTTACGACGTACATAAGTCTCTATAACACATTCATGAAGATAGTGTTTATAGCAACGTCCGGTGCCACAATCTACTTGATGTACGTGAAGTTTAAAGCCACATACGACCACAATCACGATTCCTTCAGGATTGAATTCCTTCTGGTGCCCTCTGCTATATTGGCCCTGCTTGTTAATCATGAGTTTACTGTAATGGAGATCCTCTGGACATTCTCGATATATTTGGAATCCGTTGCCATTTTACCACAACTATTTTTGGTCAGTAAAACCGGAGAGGCTGAGTCGATTACAAGCCACTATTTATTTGCCCTCGGCTCGTATCGAGCTCTGTACCTGCTCAACTGGGTCTACAGATACGTGGTTGAATCCCACTATGATTTGATTGCCATCTTTGCCGGAATTGTGCAAACGATCCTCTACTGCGACTTCTTCTACCTGTACATAACAAAGGTTCTCAAAGGGAAAAAGTTACAACTGCCGGCATAAGAACGCTTTCATCTTTACTTTTGTATTAAAGTTATAAAAAGAAAAAAAAATTATGTATGTATCTCTTCAATATTCATGTTCTGTATTTTTAAAGTTTTTTATTGATAACTTCGAGTAATGTTAGTAAATATTCAATCACTGAAAATCTCTCCTCATTTGTTTGAGAACAAACACTAAGAACTATTCCTAACTGGTGGATTTTCAGTAATAACAAGTAGGATTTGTTTATCATTGCAACAAAAAAAGAAATCGGGATGAGTAGTTCGTTGGGCCTTTTACAACGGATATGAATCTATAAAGTATCAAACTGCGCTGGTTGGACGCTCTCAGAAGTTTGAAAGCGTTCTGCCACTTCGGACGTCTGCCGGCTTTTATTTTTTACTTAACTGCCTACATTAAGATTGAAACAACGCAGGAAATATTCTTTGAAAACCAAAGTACGTCTATTAGTCGCGAACTATGTATGAATGTGAGTTTTGGTCAGCCATGATTCGAAATAAATTTATACAAAACAACACAATTACAGATTTTTCATTTATGCTGATTTTATCAAAATTAATTTCCTGACCTAATTACGTAACAGGAAGTCCATGAAATGTTGCATTTATTAGTTCTTGCTCTTATCAGAGGAGGACATCGCCTTTTTCTTTATTGTACTCATAATTTGCTTTAAAATGTTTTCTTTATCTAAACTAAACATCATATGAATTGCTTGGATTCAGAATCTCATTGCTTTTATGTTGAGCATGGCCATTAGTCTGCACAGTACGACTGTGTTTTTAATGTCTTTATTTTATTTAATACCAATGTGAAATTAGCCAAAATATTCTCATATTCATGCGTTATTTACGAACAAAAGTATGTTAAAGGATTTTACTCAATAAAATATCTTAAAAAAAGTCCCATAGTTATGATAGTTTATACTTCGTCTTGAATTGACCAAGAAGATCCCAGGAGTGATGCGATCTTCTATCTTATCGGGCCCAGAATTTTTGTGATTCTTTATTAAAGAACTTTGATAGAAATAGATTTATGGAGTTAAGAATGTGTAAATATATTTCTATTTCATACAAAATTATGTTTTTATTATTTTAATTTGCGTGCGTTGAGTTTGGAAGCCCAGTTTAGGAGCATGAACTATAACTGTTGTCACTATTCAACGACTTCATTTTTATTTAGTTTCGAGAACATATCCACTTTTAAAGAAAATAAAACACTGGTCGTCCTAAATTTTATAAAAAAAAGGAACTTAGGCTACTTTCCAAATTACCAGCTCTTATCGAAAAGCTAATTTTTCAAATATTCAGAAATGCCCCTTAAATCTGTAGTAGGTTTTTAGGTTTACGAAAGGACGCTCGTTAGGAAGAAAATAAAAGTATGTAATAAAATGTTTGAATTTTAGAAGTAAAAAATACTTTTATAAATAGAAATAGTGTCGACAAATTTTATTACGATCGAAAAATCCCATTTGTTCAAATTTGTTATTTATTTAAATAGTTAAATGCATCAAGGGGAAAATACAAAACACAAATAATACCATAAGGCGAGAAACACAGAAATAAATTTAGAAATGTATAATTGTTCAATTTGTGGTACATTTGCTTGCGGGACGTTCCCCCCAAATTTCGCTCTTCAGATTTACTCACAAGGATATATCAAAATAGCTTCGCTTCAAGTGTTTTCTGTATGATAGAAAAGAATTATTAGTTAAAAGGGATAATAAACGTATAAAATTAATCCACCTTAAGTGTCTACCGCTGGAGTCATCCAAAACTCTCACCTAGCTCTGATCCATCGATATATTCTCAGAATTGCTATTTATAATCGAGTCCTTTTGGATATAGTCATAAATTTTATTTAATTCGGGAGTTTCTCTAATCAACTTAAGAAATTCAGCTAGCTGTTGATTTTTGTCTAGAAAAATAAAAGCGTTAAAATTTAAATTATACTATAACAAGAAAACGGTTCTTTACCAGCTTTTGGTATAGATGCTAGTGCAGCAACCGCCCTTAGAGCTGATCGCTTTAGTTCATCTTGTTTCTCATATTCCTGCTTCACTGAATTAGCTTTTACTTTATGTGTACATGTTGCCCGCAATTGTTGTACAAATTGATCTAGTCCTATTTAAATAAATAAGTGTAAGCGATTTTAATTAATAAATGTGAATAAAACATACTTAGAAGAACAGCGTCAGGACAAAGAACTGCCAATCTTGCTGTCATCAAGTAAGTTAACATCTTTATATCGTAGTGATCACGTAAGCCGGCTTGGACATGATCCAAAAATTGCATTATATCTACTCTATCGAGACCCTGCTCCAAAAGAGTGTACATACACTCAAAGGCTGCCTTTCTAATGTCCAGGCCATCGTCAACGGTATGTTTAAACGGTCCCATTTCGACCTCTCGTATAAGTTCATCCTATGAATTAAATACACTCCCTAAATATAAATAATGAAAGGATAAATATCCTCTGTAATTACCTTAATTTTTGTTTCCGAATAAAGCCACGGTAACAAAGTAGGAAGCAAATCTCGTACAAGGCTTGGCTTATTATGAACAGCAGAATTAAAAGCTACTAGAGCTACTCTCCGCACTGAAGGCTCGGGATCCCTTAAAGCAAATAAGAATTCGCCAATACACTGCTTAAGAAGCACATCGATGGGTTGTGGTCGATCTGAGATGGTAAACTTTACAGCAGACACCACAGCTGTTCTCATCAACGGACTTTCACTCCTTAAAGCCTGCTGCAGTCTTGGTAAAAGATCTTCTGGATTAACTAGGACTAATTTTCCTAGGCACTCTGCTACAACATTCCGCGAACCTTCTTCAGAACATTCACAATGTTTGAATAGTTGACCCCAAATAGACGGAACAGATGGTAGAAGCTGTTCCAATCCGTTCTGTGTGGTAGACAGAGAAGAAATTACTTCCTTCAGCGAATGCAAAAGAAGATATTGTCTTTTTGGCTGGGCTTCAATTTCTCTCAAAATGAATGGTAAATACGTTTGTAGGCTGCCCACTGCGACAGCACCAAGGGCGTGACTGGCTGCACCTTTAACGTCCTCCGATGTTGCCGCAAAACATTCGATTATAGTCTGAGGCAAAGCATCAATCGAACTCAAATTGAAATGTCGTCCAATTTCACCGATTGTTAGTAAACAGAAGACCAGATGGGAATCACCACGTTTCCTTTCGATGTCTAGTAGTAGTTGTGATGCCAGAGGAACTGCTTCCGTAGGACACTGAAGCGTTAGTGATGCAACACATTTTGCAAGCGAATGATAGGCTTGTTTGTGAAGCTGTTCACTAGGGAAACATAAGATGGGTTCTGTTAACTTTTCCAATAACTGTGAGTAACCCAAACCAGGCAACTTTGCTTGAACAAGGGCTTGAAATAAATCTAGTGTACAACTTAGTGCAGTTCCTTGAAGTAAAGGAGATCGTACAAGGATCATGACTTGAGGCAAAAAGTGGTCATGAATTCCCATAAGAGCTTGGGGTTGCTTTCTAGCTGTTGTTGTTAGCAATACCAACGATAATTGTGCAACATGCAGATCGGAATCAGACAGTAGTGGCTGAATTTCTGCAATAGCCGTTTGCAAAAGTTGCGGACTGAATGTGTGACTGTAGTGATTGACGAGCGTGTACAGCAGTGTTAGAGAGTTTAGCTTAAGAGCACGTTGGTTCTTGCGCAGGAAGAGTCCAAGAGCTGGTATAACATCGTTTAATATTGGTGTTAAATCTACCCGCAATGGCGAAGCTGCAATCATAGTTAGAGCTTTAACAGAACTAAGTCGAGTAACTTCATTGCGAAGACGTTCCATAAAAATGGGAAGGCATGTGGCCAGTTCAGGTTTCAGATAGTCTCCCATGTTGGCAATTAATTGACCCATACACGCAATGGCCCGCTCCTTCACTTCCTGATCTACTTCTGAGGATTTCAACTTCTGCAGTGTGGACTGATACAGTTGTCCAACGAAAGGTTGAACATTGAAGTTTGTCTCAACATCTAGAGGACGAATTACTTTAACTAACTGTTGTAAGACAAGTAGAGCTTCTGTTGCAATCTTATAAAAAGGATCAAAAACAGCATTAACAACAAGAGGAACTAAGAGTGGTATATGTGGATGAAAAACCTAAAAAACACGGTTACAATGTTTCTGGATTACTGAAAAAATGAAATTTATACTTGTGGATTGTGACCCTGAAGCAAACTGCATACAAATCCGAGTGCATCAATTTTCATATTCGATGTTGAGTTCCTGTCGCTTAAAGAATAATGAATTCCTGGCATAAGTTGATCCAGGTGATTACTGAGAGCACCAGGCAATGCCGTTAGTAACTCCCGAAGCAAAAGGAAACAATCTTGTCTGGTCTTCACTGATTTTTCGCGCATCAACGGCTGAACTGCTTTAACAATATCGGGAACTTGATCTTGCAACAGACTGATCGGTCCTGGCACTTGCTCCATCGAATCGGGCTCGTGAGAGAGATCATCAGCTGGTCGTGTCGCTTTTAGTAATGCTATGTACGCATGGAATATGTCCGATTTAACATTTTCCTCCCGCTCTATAAAAAGTGATTTTTTAATGTTCAAAATTCGGATATAATTTATGTTAATTTTATGTAGTTTTAGATTCATTATAGAGTATTTTAGCTAATGTTTTTTCGTGAAGGTACTTTGTAAACAGCCTAAAACAGGACCCAGGTGGGAATTCAGCCGACAATCTTTGTAATGGTAGACAAGTTGCACTACTACACAGATCCACCAAAGTAAAGAAAGTAATCTAGTGCTTTCTGAGTTTTGTTACACAAGAGTTATTAAAACCAACACTTATTTCGTTGTATATTATATAAACGCTTTCCCTGACCACTAATCACAATAAAAAAAACTGGTTATCATGCAAAAGGATGACCGCACTTGTTCTTCCTCTAAACAGAATTTTTCGAATTATCAATGCAAATAAAAATAATTTAATATCATTTCATAGAGAATTGCTTTCACAATCCTTTGTTTGAGTATTTCTTCTAATTCTCTTCTTTTTAATATTGGACAATATTAATAAATTTAAAATAAAGCTTCATTTCTTCTTGCTTTTCATTTTGAATCTATGAACAATCTAATAGCAGTATTTAAAACTTACCTTTGAATCTCGCAATCAGTGCTGGAGACAAAGTTCTGTAAAACTCTTCTAACAATTCATGTCGAGTTGTTATAACTGCCTCAAGGCATTTAGCAGCAGAACGTCGAACTTTCCAACTTATATCATCATCGTCACTGTACTCCTCACTGTCTATGTACTCCTCGTCCTCTGTGTCCATTGCCACACCGGCCTCACCGTCATCAGCTTCGTAGTTGTAGTTTGGGTCGTACGTGACATATTTCAGACATAACTCGATTATCTAGTAAAAGAGCATTTAAATACTACTACTAGATCTTGAAAATCCTTTTACCGTTGGAATATGAGGGACGATCGCATCAGGACACCGATAAACGAAAGCCTCACAAGCTTGAAGACAGAACTCTCGAAGTTCATGTTCATCGTCGTTCCTTTGACTGTATTGCTTGAGCAAGAACATTACTCGATTGATGTGATTACAGAGCCTGTGACCTGCCTGACGACTATTTTGGAATACATTAGAATTGTTTTTATTTTACACTCATCAAAATTTACCAAATCGATGCCAGACATTGAATGTAAGTGGGAATTGCTCCAGAATTTTGTGGTTTCTCTAGCCCTTCTAAAAGGTGATCTATCACCTTGTTGTAGGCATCATTGTTGCAGAGTGTCAGTAAGTGTGATAGAGCCACAATTGTTCTTTTACGCACTGCTTGTCGAGAAGATCCTAGCTGAGGTACAAGCGCCTTTAAAATAGTGTCGTGGAAGGGTATAAGAAAGTCCCCGAAACGTGATAGTAAATCTGACAATATATCCAAAGCTTCCAGTTGCACAGACACATCTTCCTGGAATATATGCTGTTAGATTAACATAATCTAGCAATTAAAAATCTGTCCAACCTTCTCTATAGCATTACTAAGCTTTCCAGTGATCCGTTGGCAAACATTCGGAGCTAGTGAATTTGAGGTCTGTGGAAGCTCAGATATGACCGTTTTCAGGCCAATGCTCGATATATCCCGAAGCTGTTCGTTATTAGAAATCATGTTACCGCACAACGAGTCCACGATAGTCTCAACTTGATTTTCTTTGACTTTGTTCACAAGTGGGCCAAGACATTTTACAGCGAGATTTTGCACTTCACCGTTTTTGTCCTCCAGTAGCCGCAACACCATTCTGACTACTTTCTTCTCCGACTCGTCGTCCAATTTGATGCTGTCCTTTTGCAGTTCCGTCATCAAATCGTTCGTAGCCATAAATCGAAAATCTTTGTCATTGGATGTCATCTAAAAGTAACAATTATTAAACAAATTTCAAAGAAATTGTCTCTCCATGCAAAATGAAACTTATCAAAACAAAGAAATTTCTGAGGTTATTAAAAACATTTTCGTATGAGATTATTTGCATATTGTAATTGTGACAAATTTATAGGAAAATTAATTAGCTTTCGGATTATATAGCATTAAAATAGCTAAATCCAGGAGCATCATATCGACATACCTTCTCCAGCAGATTAGCAATCTGATGGTACTGATGGGACGCCATTTCTCCGGCGCTGCTGCTTTCCGATGAGTTTTTATTGAAATTTCAAATCGTTATCCTCTTTTATTTATCAATCGATTTTAACAAATGTTTTGCACAATCGTATCGGAACGTAATTCAGAAATTTACGGCTCGCCGTTCACCTGCAAATTACGAAATTAACCCGGCTCAATATACCAAAGTCAGAAAATTGCACGGGGACAGAACTGATCGAATGTTTTTCGTTCAGTTTGTTCATTACGTGGATCATTGACCTGCCATTAATGGACTACAATTTTCCATAAGACAGAAACTATCATAAAAATTATAAATTAAATTTTTACACAATCTCTGATTTATAAATACTTTTTTAATCAAACAAATTAAAAATGAATCAACTTATTATTTACTAATGATAATAATAATTTAAAAAAATAAACTTCCACATTCATTTACTTTCAATACAAAATTGGGAAAACTGATTTGTTTAATTCTAAAAATTGGAATAAGGGAACAAGAATAAAAGACATTCGCTATAATAAATACAATTTGTATTAATTTTATAATTTTCAAAATATCTATACAATTACTCACTTGATGCATGTCTCTTATAGTTTTTTTATACAAATATTTAAATATTTAATTCTTAAAACTACATTTTGGCTTCATTTCATATAAATTTTGTCTTTAAAAAACTCCTTGATATTCCAGAACGAAAATTTCGGATTTTTCTAAAGGAATAACATATTTTTCTCAATTATCATTAGCGTCCTTATTTTATAAAGGGCATTAATAAATATTTTTCTCATCTTTTCATTAGATCTCGAAAGATTATGAGAAATATTTAACAATTTATATTTTTGGTACTATTTCTGAGGTTTCATAGTAATTTATTACAGAATATCTTTGGACTGATAAAAGCGTTCTGTTTTCGAAACATTTTCCACTTATTTTCCCAGTATAAACTAAATTCTACCGTTTTGTTTTTTCTTGTTCGGGTTAATAAACATAAAATGTATTGTCTAACTTTCATTAGTAACAACTTTGGCCTTGTTCTACGATTAAAATTAGTTTATAGGCCTTATCTGTATACTTTTATATTTATCACAATATTTAAATTGAAAAGCCTCAAAATTGTGTTTGTGATAAAAGACATCACAATTACTTACATCGAATATAAATGATAACATTTTTGTTGTGCCTTTAGAAATACTGAAGAACACCCAAAGAACAAAAATACATAACTTATAAATCATACAATTCTGCCTTTGAGTTATAGCACGTACTTAGCCCCGTAGAGTATTATATGTTCTTTTCTTTTACAATTAATAAAAAGTATTTTAAACAGCAACAGTCACAAACTAATGCAACGACAACAGCTCCTCTTATTTATTAACATAATTATTTTTTCTACTCTTCACCCATTTGTTATATTATTGAATTTTTTGTTTGATTTATAAAAGGGCTTTAAATATCGGCATTTTTCATCACATTTCTAGGCTAAATACCATTAGTAACATCATCGGCTTTCTATCTTACATAAAAAAATTTATATTTCATATAAAATCTTAAATTTTCGGAAACAATATTCAGTAATTCGATGTACTTGTGCGTCTTCAACATTTTCTTTTTTAAATCATTATTTGTTTGGAATTTATAGGTTTTCTCTAATAAGCGATAATGAATTAATCGGATAATTATTAAATTATTAGATTAATTAATTATATCAGTTTATATATTTAGTCAGGGTTAATGCTCTAAACTCAAAAAAATATATCTGCTACCTTTTTATCTGTAAAAAAGAGAAATTTTATCCCTGTTTGACTTATAATTGATATGGTTTTAGTGTAAGTTGTTTCTGTTTATAAGTAGAAAAAATAATATTAATTAGGTTACTAAAAAACTTTGACTGCGACGTACTAGGAATTCTTTCCTTATGGCAGAAACAACGAAATAGTGCGCTTTAAAAATGACTAGATTGCTAGCTTTTCACTTAAAAGAAAAAAAATTAACCGTCCTCATTTTTGGTAGAATTAATGGCAAAACTATAAAACCTTTACAATAAGAAACATCCTACATCTCTATATAAATTGCACCTGGTTAAAATGTCTCATACCTGTGTATCCGTTAGGATACTTAGTCGCTAACGGAATTACTCTGTCTGGCTGTTGAACTATGCCTTGTCTTTCGAGAACCCTCACTGTCCAGTTCTAGTGAGGCTGTTGTATTGGACAGTGCTACGGTTTTATTAAAATCGATCTCCGCGTATCCTCCGGCTGCTTTCTTAGGACTTTCTGGAGCCAACAAATTAGGCCCTGTTATTAATGTTGGTGTTGTTACTTTAACAATATTATTATTATTATTATTTACTGAGCTCTGGACAATTGTATTCGTCGAATTCGATGAAGAACTTGTCGTTATAGTTATTAAACTATTTGCAGAGGAGCCCGATGTGACTATGGAATTTGATGATGGCGATTGATCTAGATCTAATTCAATGTAATTCACTTTTCTATGTTCTTTCTTGCTTACAGGTGTAGTAGGTCCAGATTTATCCGATTCACCAATAAGTCCGTTTGTTGCAAGATCAACTTTGGCGAATATATCAGGTTTTGAATTCCGTGCACGACTCCCCATAGACCGCAAATCGCTTAGTTCTAAATTCTCATAGCATCTTATTGATGGATCTATTGAATAAGTCGACGCTAGTTTGGGGAAAATAAAGTTATTTACTTGATTCACTGAGTTTACAGGCGGAGTTCCACTTTTTATGGCACCTTCGAACTCCCCGGGTGTTACGTTCACGTACATGTGAGAAGGATCACTTTCTGTGGGTGAAACCTTTGGGGATCCAAAGCCGTCTACAGACATACCGATATGTTGAACAGTTGTAATTGCAGGCGCTGGCTCTTGCGGTGGTATATCAAGGGAGAGCTTCTTATTCAGTAGATTGTTATTGTTCTCACTGGATCTTATTGGGAAATCTTGGTAAATGTTGCTGTTCTGATAAGCGTTCTGATGCTGATTCAATTGAGTCACTTCCAGAAAAATTGTGAAGCTATTCGGTGAACCAGGTGAGTTTGGTTCAGGACTGAGTGGTCCACTACCGACAGAACTTAGCCGAATACCGGTGGGGTGTCTTGTTCCGATGCTGGCGCGCACGGGACTGGTAGGTTCCAGGTAATTGCTCTCTGTCGAAAGAACGTCCACGCTCCGGTTGGAATTGACCATACTAACAACACCATTAGATCCCGCTGAATTCGGCCGACTGGTAGGATTAACGTAATTGCCAAATTGCGCCTGTGATCCGATCCCGGTCTGCCACGAGACAACCGGACGTGTCGAGCTCGAGCGTACTTGATGAATGGGCCCGTTTGATGAGGTATTGCTCGAAATGAAGTCACTCACTTGATGGTTACTGTCGTCGGCTAAAGCTATCCCATGAATATACGATTGGAGCACATGAAATAGGCTTTCGGCGCGACGACATTTGAATGCGTAGATGCCTTCGCCCGTCGTGCAACGTCTTCCCACCTCGAACGTGAAGATGTCTGCATCGAAGCCGTACCTCCGCAGGTGCTGGAGCGACCATCTCGTCGGTTCCTTACCCTTTCGATATAGAATTAATTCTTTTGGGGTAATCTCTAATTGACCACTCCAGAGTGCAATGCCGTCTTCGTTCACGTTCACAACTCGGTAAACATTTGGGTTAATATCATTCAAGTCCCTTTTGCTATTGATGCAACCCATTTTCGCTGATTACCTTCTTCCTTACTGTTGCACATTAACTATTCGCACGCGGGGAATTATTTCTCGACTTCATATTTACCTTTATATCGAAATAGTAGATTAAAGCCATAAACCCGCGCCGATCTTCGTTTTATTTACAATCTACTCTTCAAGGCCATGGTGCGTTTGACAACCAAAACTTTCGGAATATTTTTGGACTGGGAACTGTAATTCTGTTCAAGGAAAGAAGAAGATACATGCGAGTTGTATGGGCGTGTTCAGACACTTAAACATCTTTAAGCAAAGGTGCTGTAAAACTTAGAATTTCTTAAAGGCTACGTGTTGTAAAACTCAGCATTAATAAAATCTCTTTAAAGAAAATTTAGTACGTTTCGAACGCACTGGAGTACCTGAATGCGTATAACTTTTTAGAAGTTACCCAATATTACCCGGCGTTTTTTCGTTTTGCGCTCAAATTCGTTCAGTGTTTCTTAGTTTATTCCCCGGGGAGAAAGCAGACAAAATGCAACAGTTTGTTTATTTGTTTCCCAACTTAATCAGGGTATAAACATGTTTACTTTATAAAAAGGGAAATTATATATTCAATTACACACTCAGCCCAAGCAGGATTTATTGCAAAAACGCAAAAAATCTAGGTGAGTCAAATCAGTTCTGCCACTCGATTGTCGTGTGGTTGCGGTCCTTTTGAACTGGCGGCATTATCGCTAGGATTTTGAAGCAAGCCTTGTTGGCCGGCAGAAATAAAGTAACGCAATATGGAAGTATTTGTTTTTGGACGCCTAATGCATAAACGGTCTATAGCGTTCCTTTGTACACGGATTTAAAAACTGTGTGCTCAGCAATTTGGAAATAGATGGTAAGAAGGACTCAGTAATCGCTTAGTGTGTTTGGTTTGGTATTATGTTTTCCAGGTTAATAAAAATTAGTCCGGAAGAAGGAATAAACCGGTTTGTTCGTTTTATGGTACATCAGCATCTCCCAGTTAAAATCTAGCAGCTTGTAAAAAGGAGGTAGGTTTCTGTATCTGAAGTTTTTACCGTACAAAGTAGCTTGGTATTGTTTTAATATTCATAAAACCACTACTTGAAATTTGTTTATTAGGATATAATTTCGATCCATTGGTAAGTAAGGCACTTGATTCAATTTTTAAACATTTTCTCTTTTTAAATATACCCTGTGTGTATAAATAAAAGCATAATAACTCGCATCCTCTGCTCTGGGTTTAGCCATTTCAATTGATGCCAATTTATTACACCTTAAAATTACCACTGCTTTTTTCAGTTTCTCAATTTTTGCGTTTTTTCTACCGTACTCTGAATAGATAAAGATATAATAAATAAACAGAGCACTAAAAGTGTGGTTGCATTGTAGGTATTTATTTTATGCCTTGAAACTGACTCCTACTATTTAAAGAGTCTACTTGTTTTACTTATTTTCTTACATATCACTTCCAAGAGTTTTTTTTATAAATGAAAATGATGTCTTCATCCACTTTTATACCTAAATATTTTACTTTTACACATTTTTATATTGGCTTTGGATATTATCAACATTGTGCGTATTGTTACCATTATTTCGAGTTTCCATATGAATTTACTTCCTAACTCAAATTTCTTCTTGCAATGTCATGCCTTCAACGCAAAATATTTTCAAGGTTATTAAACATACCATCGAGTCCACAATAAATTTCTGAGCGACTATAAAATGAAGAAAATTATAAAAATATAAATAATATAAAAATGGATTCAGACATTTTTATAACAAATAAAACAATTCACTTTTCAGCAATTAATTTTCTTTCTAGTTTTCCAGTATTATTTACACGTCAAATATTAAATATAAAGATGGCAATAATAAAACTGAGGTACAAATTAATAATGTGAATTAGAACTATAAATAATTATGTATTTAAAGGAAAAAGAAGGAAAATAATCAATAGCAAAATAAACATGCAAAAAAAAAGATTAATGGAAAATAATAAAAATAAATTCATACTATATTTGTTTTAAATACAGTAAATATCTAGAATTAAGTTTATGAGCCTCTGTCACGGAACTACATCGAAATCTTGAACATCATCGAAGGAGATAACACCCAATGCAGCACTAGAGCAAAAAATTAAATTTAGAGTTGAAAGTTTACATCATTTAACTCTGATGAAAAAACTAATGCAAGCGATATTAAAATTTAATTATATACAAGTGTTTGTATCTTTAACACAAATACAACATTTGGGGGGAAAAACACTGAAACAAGTATTATTAGCGCGGACTATCCAACGTGGATAAAAAAGTGGAAAAAAAAACTGCTATTACCATTAAAAACTGTGATTCTTAAAAAAAGTTATTTTCGTTTTTTAAAGTAGAGGAAAAAAGACAAATATGTACTTACCACAATAATAAATAAATTGTTAATAATATACAGGCAATATTCTGGCATTATTCCGTAGTTATTGTATACAATTTCTTCTTTGTAATTTTTTAAGGCAAATCCTAATTAAAAAAGGACTTATTTAAAAGTCATTAAATGATGTGCAAAGTATGATAAGTATACATTAACTGTGACCACAGAAGTAATAAAAAATAAGGAAATCTGTTCAAAGAAATCGTCTGAGGATTCGCACTTATACAAATGTTTAAAAATAAACAAAAAATCTTAATAATCTGAAGTAAAATTCCGGAAATTTTTAATAAAAAAACATGATTCAGTGAAGCGAATAAAGTGAATTCGAAAGAAAACTATATAAATAGTAAACAATAACTGGTGACCATATAATAAAATTAACAGACGATTTTATATTCTATTTTCTGAACTTCTTTTTTATTTCGTGAATCGAATTGTATTCGCTTATATAGTTGTGTGTTTATTAAAAAGAATTTACTGGTATGTATAGTGGAAATAATTTTGCTATCTAAAATGCAACAACGATTCTCACCGTTAAGTGCGGTATACGCATGGTCAAATGTTGATGATCAAAAGGAGGAATTAGTGTCATACGAATCAAAAAAAAATCGAATAGCAAGAAGAGATAAATAAAAGACAGCAAACAACATATGGACAAATGAACAAGATATAAATCTATAGAGTAATTTGGAAATTGAGTGCTGCAAATAATAACCCAGTTGGATTAAAGTGAAGAATTTCTTTCTGTATCTATACTTGGACTAAAGAATTTATACTAGAACTAACAATTTGAAGTCATGTTTAAAATTTCTAGTTAAGTAAATTTGAGATAAATTTTACTTCACCAAAATGAATTTAAAGGAATTGAAAGAAATAGTGTAACTCTCAATCTTCTAAAAAATATAGAATATTGAAATAAAGTAATTTATCTTAATGAATATTTATATTTGAAATCGATAGTCTTGATCATACTTGAAATACAGAAGTTGTATTGAAATATATTTACTGTAATCCCTGTATATTTAATGTTTTTTAACATGAAAATTGTTATATATAGTTTGACTTACTTTAATACTTGTAAAATCTTTTATATTTCATTATCATTGCCAACTTTTAAACTAATTTTTGACCCACAAAAATTCTTAAGGGATTTATTGAGCAAAACGTACAAAGATTTGCATCCGGTTGTAAGCAAATTTTAATTGTTGAAAGGCTTTTTTAGCAACATAAATTACACTATTAATTGAAGTTACAGAAGAACATGAGAAGTAGGAAGGATATCAGTTTTTTTATTATCAAATTATCATTTCACGTTTGTGTGGGAATTCGAAATATAACCTGGGTAATATCCAGTTTAAAATACTTTTCTTTTATGTCTTCAATCTTCTGAAAATAACGTTCCTCTTGAAGGATTTAAAATATAAAATTAAAATATAAAAAATCGAAAAGCTAACATATTTTTGTGTCGTTAAAACACTATGATTAGGATATGCCATTGCTATTTCCAAACAGGGTTCAGAATATCTGCAATGCCGCTTTTTCTAAAAATTCTCTTTAATTACTGCTTTCATCACCTTTAGCAGGTGGTTCTACTTATATCTGTTTATACAATTACTCAAGATGTTCACTTTCGAAATAAAAATCGTCTTTATAGTAATCCACAATTGTCCATATAAATAAAGAATATGTCTTATTGTAGTTGCTGGGAATTATTTACATACGTCTACAATCTTACAAAACAAATATTCTCTATGAGGAAAAGTTGTGCCAAACATGAATCTGAAATTTATTATATCATCTTTATTGTAAATTAAGAGGACCTTTTTAATAAATCTAAAATATATTTTATTAATCAACTATCGAATAAATTGATGGAATCGGATGAAAAATTGGGAGAGAAAATGAAATATTACTTTTACTTGCCATTGATAGGCATTATGACAATTAAATTTTGGGTTTATTCGTTTAATACCCTCTCTCCAACTCAACTTTCTAATTTTATGGATCAACAATTAAACTTTGGTTAATTTGCAATATTTAAATTTGACTCCAAATAAAGGTATCCTGTGGGAATCGGATATCATCTCTTCGGTTTATAACGAACTTCGATATGCCTTCTTCCGATGTTGTCGCGCAAGTAGTGGCGAATATCGATATGTTTCGTTCGTTGACGAAATCCAGTTGCTGATGCAAGGTCGACTGCCACTTTGTTGTCAAAGAATAGTGCGGCCAGGAATCAACAATATGCTCACCTACTCGTCCTTAATCTCGAATTTTAAATTATTTAATTTATGGTCCATTGTACTTTTTTTTATTTATATACTCATCGACTGATGCGCACATCTCTAGTTGAAGCGTAATTAAGGCTCTAAGTAGTCCCACCTTACGTGTCAAATCTGACTTCTCAAGTGAAATTTCTTCCACGTCACCTTTACCGTCTGAGTATCTTGAATGGGCACGAAGTAGGATCGATGGCTAGGATGATTTTAGATTTTGCCTTAATAAGCTTTCTCGAATCCTGCGCGATCCCTTCGATGCCTGCGTGGTAAGCCTCCATGAATTGTGACCAACGAACTTTTCCATCGCAGGTAAACAATTATCACAGTTAAATGCAATTTTTACGTAAAAAAGAAATTTATTTAGTGTTCTACTTGACTAGCCCAGGAACTAGGGCTCTGAACCCATAAACCCATAAATATGAAAAATGAAATACTATTTATTGTAAAACCTTCGCTCAACATAAATTAAATAAATCAATGAATATAAATTAATAAATAGATGGGCAGAGTAATTAAATAAATCAAGAAATTATTTGATACTAATTAATGTCCATCACAATTAATTAAATCAGTAAATAAATTAAATAAATCATTAAACAAAAGAAATAAAATGAGTAGGTATATTAAATAGATTAATAAATAAAAAACAAAATCATCCTTTCACTGATGTTGATATTTATTTATTGTCTTATTTAGTAATCATCTACGAATTTTTTTGGAACTCTTTATGAGCTCAAAAGACGAATTTAGAAGTTTATTAGATTCATAGGAAATATGCAAATATAGAAAGGTTTCCTCTAAGATGAAAGCAATGAGTTCGTCGTCGACGTACCTTAAGAGAATTCAAAGTTCAAAATCGAATAGAAAACTAAAAATCCACATACTTCTTTTCGAAACAATTTAATTCTTTTTTTAAGTAATTCTTGAACAATATTAATCATTCTTTTTTTCTCGGTGGTGATTTTTTGAATTTTCAACGTTCCACTGTGTCAACTCCGGAGGAGTCAATCCAATTGTTTGATCGATTGATTTATCGGTCACTGGCGAGATGTCTACATTGCTATATGTAGGATGGTCAAGTTGGAGGTACCAGCTTAAGAGATTCTCTCAAAGGATACCGTGTTTCAGCTATAACAGGTTTATATTGATATGCATAAAGTAGTTTAAAATTAAGTTGTAAAATATATTGTTAAAGTAAAGGTCAAAGACGGTTGAAGAAGAATTTGTAAGCGGGAAGAACTGAATAAATTATTGTTTAAATGACTATTCATGAGTAATTTTATTCTTCGAATCCCTTTTCTAAAAATCAAGTAAATACAGCTATTGTTTCACCATATTTTCCCCCAATATGAGTCTAAATCCAAAGAATTAGATGACAGAGACGAAGAATCAGGACTGTTTAACGTATATATGAAATTTTAGATAAAATTGTGAATGAATGTAGTAATTTTAACTTTACAAAGTTAGATTTAAGAAAAACATTTCCCCAAATAAAACTGCAAAAACAGTATTAACAGTATTTTTTAGATAGCCTCTCAAACAACAGGTCAACTGCTTCTAGCAGCCGTAGGGCTTTGACTGACCCGTACACCTCATTTGAATATGACCTAACCCATTTAGAGTTTAACTAATGTGAGAAATCTCACAACTCATCTTGGTGGTTAGGTAGTAGGCTCAGGCAATTAAGCACTCGGTGAGAATAGGGGTCATTTGGTCAAGCAAGCGGCCCAAGAGTCTGGCAGGTAGTCGAGCGATCGAGACAAGCGGAGTAACCGAGGGTCTGGTATTCGGGCAACCGAGACTCAGGTAGTCGGGCGACCCAGACTCAGGTAGTCGGGCGACCAAGAATCAGTTGGGTTACCGAGGCTCAGATAGCGGCCGACAGAACTAGGCAGCCGAGTGACCGCGGGTTAAGCACTCAGACGGTCGTGGGTCAAGCAGTGAGCCGAGCCTTCGTAAATTTATTTCATAACAATTTGTTAATTCTAATAGCAGCCAATTTGTGCAAATGATTGGAGGTATACCAGATAGAAAAAGCCTTATTCGTTTGTAAATTTACCTTATTTCGTTTGTAAATTTTTCATTTTAAAATTTTTTATTAGACCGCAATGATCCCACGCCTCAAAAAGGCTTACTTTTGTATAAAGTAATAAAACGCAAAATGAGGATGTAGCTCCGTTTGTCTAAACGTTCAATCAATTTAAAAATATATTTTAAGTAATTGGTTTCTTATTTTTTACTTACTAATAATTCCTTACAGGTATTTAGGCAAAATGTTTGTTGATCGAATTAATTTAGAATTTAAAAACATTTGCGAAACACAAAAGTAAAACACAAAATACCCTACACAATAAATGTATTTCAATCTTTATAACAATAAGTATGATCTACTTATCTTACAAAAATTTGAATTGTCTTGCAAAACTAATTTTTAATAAATTCTAACAACCTTTATTAGGCTTGGTAAAAAATTGTATTTAAGATACGATGACTTACGGGGGAATAAGTGACGGTTACAGACAGAATCATACCATGAAAATACCCACGAGAATAAAGGAATAAATACAACAAATTTCCATTAATAGATTAAACGCACTAAGCACAAGGTGTTCCATAAATTAAACTTAGTGCTTAACAATCAGGTGATAGTAATGAAAAATCCTCCATACAATGATATAAAAACAAAGTTGATGAGAGGACCTCATCTTTCTAGGCTATTGAGCAATTGCAAAACCGACCTTCTCAGTGGGCTGCAGTCGGTTGTCCCGGAGCTAGGCGACTTACAAATGCTACACCTCCTTTCAGAATCCTTGCTATTACAGGCGGTGATTTGGCGGCCAGGGCATCTGTTGCCATCCTTAGTTCACTGAACATGTTCCTTGTGTACGGATTGCGCCTCGACATGTAACGAAGCGACAAGAAATGATAATAAACAAATGGGGTAACCAGAGCTGCCCGCCCCCTGTAATATAAAGAGAAAAATAATTAGCATAATATTGCTACTATTAAGGTAAAGTAAGGAATTACATAAACACCAAAAATACTGTTAGAGGCATTATTAAAATTTCTGCAAAGGCAGCTAGTCGTAGAATATTTGTTGTCTGAAATTCAACAATGGATATACAAAATCTTGCTCCCCACCATGAGTTTTGGCCAAGAATCTGTAATAAAGAAAATTTTATAATTAATAACTGTAAAATTACTAAGATTAAACGAGTTCTAGATCTCTCTCGTTTTAATTTTGCAATTCGTTTGGAGCTTTGGAGTTTGTTAGAACTAAAATTAAATTATATTTGAACTCTTCTTAACACGTATTAATTAATTCAACAAATAATTAATAATTCATATAATTTTTAAAAGTAATATACTCACATCTAAAAGTTTAAGAGAATAACTTGAAGCATGTAATACAGCAAACAGCACCACTGGCAGGAGTACAAGTATCTCTGGGTGAACGTACAGAAATATAAGTGAATAGAAAAGATAGTGACATGAATCCTCTGTAAAAAGGTGAGATAAAAATTCTCGTGAAAAATGAAATGATGGCAGACGCTGATGTAAACGGAGAGCACTTGTTGCAGCGTTAGCAAGCAAAACTTTGTTGTAACAATTTTGGGCATTGCTGAAAATAAAAAGGATATTTTTTTTTTTTAACGACTAAAGGACATTCTTCTATATACCCGAAAATTGGCAGAATATAACCGAACGTGAATACAATTGTCAATACTCTTGTAGCCCAAAGTGCAACATCGATTTTATTTTCTTTAACATGCTCAATCAGTCTGTTTTGCATTGATTCCGTTGATGGTGGTGTTGATGATGGCGGTGGAGTAGTGCTCCCGGTACTGGGTGTACTGCCGGAGTCACCAGCACCAGAAGATTTCGACTCTTTTTGATCGTTACTCATGCTGTCTGTAAAATAAGAAATTTCAATACATTAGTTTAATTAGTTCCTGCGATAATTTTTTCTGTTCAAATAGAAAAGATAATTCTATAAAAACCATGGATGAACACAAGGAAGTGTATATCGAGACAAGAACATGTAAGTGTGAGCAAAAGCTAGAACAATCGCTAGAAAGAAGAAGGACGTTAATAAGATTGAGGCTTGACAATTAAGAAGAATAAAGGAACTTTGCTTTTTTCTGGATTCCTAAATGAAAAACGAAGAAAAACACTACCGCGTATCATTTGTAGAAGAATCTTACTAATTCATTCCAGTCAATGCAATATTCCAATAGTTACACATTTTACACATTTTTTTTCTATTTAATTTTTAATCATATTCCATGATAGCTTGTATGACTAGCTAGGCCATAGACGGATCGATGTCTTCTTAGGACGATAGCTCCGGAAATTACCTATGGACAAATCGATATATACATCAGCGGTTTTAAGGGTACATCAGAATAAACGCCGTTGATGGCATGTCAACATTTAAGCATTGTTTAAATTCATGTTTGCGTAAAACAAAAACCAAAATTGAAATAAAACGTTTAATCCCGGGCTTTAAAAGTGTGGCAATTAAAATTTTATTTCATAATTCCAAGGGTTCATTTCATTTACAACTTTTGCTTTCGAATTGGATATGTTTTGAAATCAAATTTTACCTATTAGTTTAAATTACGATATGCTATTAATTACACATAGAAAGGCTTGTGTGTTAGCACTATGTGCTCCTGACGTAATATTACTTAAAAAAAGACACGTGACCTGTAAAGGTTTTAGAATCCTAATTAAAATGCCGCTCAAGATGAGAATCATTCTATAAACAAAATTTTTTATTTTTTAGTTCGACTTACATGTGTCCACCTTTGGACCCGAGATCGTCAATAACTAAAGTTAAATTCGCTTCGAGCAACAGTTGACCTTAAACCCCACAAGGGAAAGTGTAACTTGACCGGTTAACTTTCCTATAATTTTTTAACATAAAGCTTAACTGTTATTCACAATTAGAAAGTGGGCATAGCGCAATAGAGATTTTGGCAGAGCTTAACTTCTGACCGCATATTCATGTTTTTCCAAAACCTGAAATTCCACCTGCATGTCAGGTGAAGAGACCTGACATACCTCTTGCTTTAAAATGTATGCTGTAATGGAACAAACACGTTTAAGATCAAATAAAAACCAAATCGACTATCAGGACATATATTATGCATTAATATTCAATAAATGAATTTAAATTATTCACAAATAAATGATATTAAATTACTTACAAGATGCTAATTAACCGCCCGATAAAATTTCTGCACTAAGCACACACTATGGTCCAGCGATCTCTCCAAATTAGAGGTCTAAATGAGAACAGAGTAGGCTTAAAATAAGCCCCGTAGTCGGTCTTGGATTCTCGACTCAATTAATTAAAATTGGTGCGCGCAATATCCCTAAAAAATGTAAACCTATGTGGAACCCTCGCTAATAAACTAGATCTTTTTTATGACGACTGACGTCTGTGCTGCCAACCTAGGTAATAAAAACAAATCATGTTAATCATATCTGCAGTGCTGCCATGAATTCCACATTTCGAGCGATTCTGTATGTAGTTATGTAGTTAGTGTTTTTTTTTGTCAACAGTAGAAAAGATTTGAAACTGACGTTTGTTACTAATAAATTGGAAAGGGAATCATTCTTTGATCTTTAGATGCCCTCCAACATTAACAATAACTTACTGCGAAGACTTGGAATCAAAGAAGTAAGTAATTTATTGTAGCCCGAATAATTAAAGGACCACGAAGTTCTACTCGACTTAGTTTCACTTGGATCCAATTTGTTATTGTTTAAAATTGTTTTCAATGTTAAAAGTAATTAACTTGAAGAGTCGCAGTGGACTGGTTGGTAACCAAACTAGAATATATTTATATTTAAACAACATTTTTTGGTTCACATGTATTTAGTCTGTAATTCCCAAAACGAGAAATTCATTCCCAAATAAATAGCAGCCTTGATCGTTACAAGTAATTACCAAAAAAACTTCATATAAAAATTATCTGTGGATCCATCAAACCTGTTTTCAAAACAAGTCTTGTAATATCCTTTGAGATTTCGCTTCTTTTAGATTTTAGGAAAGTGGATACATTTTCATATTTCTAAGTAAATAGAAAAACCTTTCTTAAAAGATAAAAACACTTTAGAAATTATCAATTTTCATTTAATTTTTTTCAAATAAATAATGAAGCAGCTGTTTCGTTTGAAACATATTTCCAAATGAAGTTGAAAAAGTCGTAAAAGTATGATTGTACTTGAATTAGTATTCAAAATCAGGCTAATTCTGGTTCAATAAGTTCTATACGATAAAGAACAACTGATGCATTATATATAATAATTTATTATCCATTTATGTAACACTAATGTAAATCACAATTATAAGATTTAAATCTAAATATCCATTATAAATAGCCAAGTACGGCTTTATTGACCATAAATCATGGGTGATATCATTTCTACATTCTGTTTGTTGATCAGTTCAGATATTTTATTCAGAGCAATAGTGCTCTCGGTTAATTTCTTAATTATAAATTCTTCCCTTAAATCTCTCTTCATTCTTTTTACCTTTTCGTTGAAACGAGATCTTTTGTAGGACTCTACGCGCTTTTCTGAATCTATCTTGGCATCCTCAGCGGACCGCTTGCGCCTACTGGAGATTGAGGAAGTATTGAGCCGACTTTTTATAAAATTACTTTCTTCTAGGAAATGATTTTCTTCAATCGCCTTAATTTGAAGGTTTATGTAGTCATCAATCCTGTAATGGTTCCAGTCAACCTTCTGGACACTGAATGCTGATTTTGGTAGTATGCTTTTCAAAAAATCTTTCATGTCGTCCAGTTTTTGTTGGATTTCTTTTAATGTATCTAAAGAAAAAGGCAAATTTATAAAATCCATATAATTATTTTCTACCTTTTTGATTCACATTTCACTTACTTTCATACGAGGCCAGCAGTTTTCCTTGAGATAAAGCAATTTTTTCATCGTCGCTCCGCACGTAATGCGTAGGACAACATAATTTATTTAATTCATTTTTAATTGAAATTTGTTGATCAATATCCATGTTTTTGAAACTGACTTCCAAATTTTAACGTTCCAATTGATTTGAAGCGGCAAGAAAGACTCAGAAACTAATTCTCTTGACTGCACATATCATCTTATATACTATGCATTTGTTCTAGGATGAACCTTGAAATGAAAGTTCAGATATGGATTGCAGCAAATTTGTTTTCTGAAACAAATCTGAAAAACAAAGTAATTAGATTCTGCACAATAATGAGGGTCTTGAGCCACAAAGATGACTCAGGCTTGTTTACGATTTCTTTTGTCTTTTCCCTTTTATTATCTGGTTTATTTTTATCCTTTAGTTGATTTGTTTGCGCGCTTTTGGTTATCTTAGCGTAAGTATTTTTTCATATCATAAATATAAATTTTTCGTACACTCATGTACTCAGATAACCATTTAATAAAAATTTTACATTTTTTAAATATGTTCAATTTCAAACAACTTATCGGCATACCTAACATAATTTAAATAATATTACATTTAAAATATGTTGCGTGACTTCTTGTATAATGAATGATATAATGATGAAAAAGTTTATTCCAAAATAATATTTATTTTTAAATATCAAAAACCACGTACAAAATATGGGAACAATTTCCTTATGGAAATTAAAAGCAGATCGATATAAAGGCAATATTAAGTGGAAAAAAGTAAAGGAAATATGAATTGTGCAATGAAAACTTTCTGCACACTTTTACCTTATATGTGATTATTTGGTTTAGTTATAATCAGTTTTAATCAGTAACTTTCAAATTATTTATAGAAATATTACGTTAACAGAACATTTTTTTATAAAAGCCCTTTTACTTTCCATTTCTAGACTATACAGGACACAAAGAAAGGGTATTATATATATATTTATAAATTTACTGCTTTTGTGTGCGTTTGCCTTCAAAATTTTTACCTATGCGGGAATGATGACTTATCATGTGCATACACATTCGAATCCTTCACAGGCTGACTCACATGTTACCCGCAGGATTTGCTAGACAAAATCTAATTTTCAAGTCTAAGCAAGTTCAGAAAGTAACGAGTTTCAGTCCAGCTAAGTTCTGGAGTGGTTTTTTTACCAGTTGTTTTTATAAAAAGAATACATCATTATTTTAGGGGTAAGTACTTAAATTTCTTTGGTGCAGATTTTTAAACGTGAGTAACAATCCAAAAATATTTAAATATTCTTAATACGGAAGTAAATTATTAACGTTGTTTCTTCTATTTCATTTTTATTAGTGGTCTCGAATTCTTTTAATATATTTAATTTGTATATAAAAAATATTCGTATCTAAGATATAGAAAATAATCGTATTGTACCCATATTTAAGATACAAAAATTTCGTAAACTAAATAAGTAAAATAATGAAATTTATGTTATATAAATTGAAAGTGTGTCTAATTTTAAAATATATTTGTATACTTTTGTATTCAGAAAAATGAATAGTAATGAAGAAAAATATTCCGGACGACAAAACAGAGTAATTACTAGAGGATTCGCTAAACATTTTAGAAATATGAAACCTTGCGAGCATAATAATACTTCAGTAGATTTTAAATACGGGGAAAATAAAGGTAAATATATAAATTTTCATCATATTAATTTAATCTTATATGAATTATTTCGATAGCGAAAGAATGCGGAGACCCAGCAGAATATATTCATAAAAAATTCGACAAATTGAGAAAACGTGGCACGGGTAGTATAAATAAGCTCGAAAATTCCGACCACGCAACTGTAGAAGAGTCCGCAAAAGAATGCCTGTATTCATTAGCAAATAAAAAATACTATACAGAAACAAGTTTATCATCATATTCTACTAACAAGAATAATGTCTGCATGGAAAAAAGTGTTCAGCCCTTCACAAATATAGAAAGTAATTTATTTAAAAATAAGGGATATGCACCATCCCTTTTAATGCTAAATGTATCACAGTCATCACTTAGCAAAGGAACATGTCAACAGCTAAAATCCATTATTCTTAGTCTGCCTGCCAACAAATTAACTGAAATCTGTAAGTACAATCCAAATATGGCTCGTAAATTTCCACCAAAGCATAGAACGTCTAAGGAACTGGAAAGACGGATAAAGAACACAGAAGCTTGTAGAATCAGTCGCAGAAAGAAGAAGCTAGAAGATCTAGCACGAGATCAAATGATCGAGGAGAAGACAAAGAGACATTTTGCAAATTTAAGACACATCATACACAATGTACTTTATATTCAGATGTTGCAGAGGTCCATTCTGGAGGTAATGCACCAGATTGACAAACCCCACAGCTCTTGAGTATTTAATTTAAATTTTATAATTTCGTTGATAAATGCTAATTTTTATGGAAAACTAATTTTTGGAGAGACATATAATCTTGTGTTATAGTATTTTTGTAATTAATTAAAAATAAAGTTCCAAAATAAAAGATATTTACTCCTGTATCATTTCGTTGGAATTTTATTTTGTTTGGCATCAAAGGGAAAACAGTTGACATGACAAAATTATTACTTTTAACAATTTAACAAAACGTTTATAGCGGTAATAAGAGAATTTACATTTTTTATTTAATTAATAACAAAATACACATTTCGTATTCTTAAAAGTTATTATAAAATAAACTCTCACGAATTTATCATTAGTATCTGCTTATCCCTTCCTCCTCATCTGTGTTTGTTGTGCTTAATATTATAATAAATATTAATTTTTATGTTACGTTTGTGTACTGTATGCATGATTTAAATATACAGCTCCATTTTAATATTATAAAATTAAAAGCTTCCGTATAAATAACCATATTGATACTAAATATAGTTCAATGATTTTTAACGGCCTACTTATAAAATGCTAAATTATATTTCTATTCTCTTGTATAATAATTTAAAGGCTACGTATAATAAGCAGGCGACGCTATGAGTAAATTTTATAAAAAAACAGCACTTTTCGTGTCTGTTTAATTGTGCGTATTTAAATCTAATCCAATTTTAATTAAGCGTTTGTTTAAAAATTTTGCTCGTAGCCTAATAGTTTCCGTATGACTCGCATTTTAGCTATTGGCGCTATTAAGGATTAATTCAGCATTGGCCCACCTAATGCATTATCGGCTGACAGTTGCTTTTAGCAAAAAGTAAAAAAAACAACGCATTACAAAATTTGACAGTTGAACTATTTCACAATAAACTAGAATTTTCGGTTCACATATATTAAACCAAAACATCTAAAATATTTGCAACATTCTAATTTGTGATAAGCAATTTAAGAAGGTAAGTTTTCATTGAATCCTATGAATTAATTTTGAAGAGAATTTAAAAATTCGAGAAATTTCTCTGGTTCCAGATTTCGAATACAAAATGCTTTCTAGGCTAGTTTTAGGACGTCCAATCCTCTCGACGTCGGTTTTAAAAACTGCTCTGCGACAAGCACCGAAACGAGATCCCTTTATAAGGAAATTCACTCGCGATAATCGTACGCGAGAGCAATTTGCCACTAGAACTGGTCCGACGTTAAAGGAGCGTGCTTTCGCTCCCCCAGGACCCAATGGTAGGGATCACATATCTGGTTAAGAATTAAGTGCACATTTTAGTCCTTACAGCATATTCAGTGGGAAAAGGGGCCGTTGCCGGAGCAGCTGCAATGGGATTGGGAGCGCTATGTTACTACGGTATTGGACTTGGTCAAAAGGAGCTTAGTATTCAGGAGGGGTCAATGTAAATTTGATTTCAATACTTTAATATTGCTTGTTTATGTTTACTGTCTTATTAATTAGGATGTGGCCTGAACACATTAGACAGAGGATTCGCAGCACGTATGGGTACTTTGGTGCATCCCTTCTTATATCGGCTGCAAGTGCTCTTGCAGTTTTCCGGTCTCCACGCTTGTTAAGTCTTACGACCCGAAATGGTTTCATGGTAAGTACACTTAAACCCTATAAGTGAACATTACCATGATAATCCAAGTAGTTATGAATAAAATGTTTATAGAATGCTTTTCTTGAATTTAGTTATTAAGTCGTCTATTTTTGTAACAACAGACTTTTTCTACTAACTGTCGCGGGTAATTTTTTTAATGTCAACTTAATATTCGGCAGTGCGAGTTTTTATATTACACAATGTGTGTATTTATTTCGACATTATTTATAATGATTTCTCTCAGTCTGTTTTAGGAACATTTGCCCTTATGATTGGCTCTGGTGTAGTTGCACAATCTCTACCATATTCACCAGGAATAGGTCCGAAACAGTTGGCTTGGGCAGCTCATTGTGCTATATTAGGTGGTGTTGTGGCACCCCTTTGCTTTCTTGGAGGACCTATTCTAACGCGTGCTGCCTGGTACACGGCAGGTATTGTCGGCGGACTCTCTACTGTAGCAGTATGCGCTCCTAGTGATAAATTTTTGCATATGGGAGGTCCCCTTGCTATTGGTTTGGGATTCGTATTCGCTTCTTCTTTAGCTACAATGTGGCTGCCACCAACAACTGCAATCGGAGCAGGTAAGCATCACGATTGTAAATGAGAATGATGTAGCATGCTATATTTTTTAAAGGACTGCATTCATTGTCTTTATACGGAGGCTTGATACTCTTCAGTGGCTTTTTACTTTACGACACGCAGCGAATTATTCGTCTAGCTGAACGTTACCCAGTATATGCTGAGAAGCCTTATGATCCTATTAATTCGTAATTATATTATTTTTCTTTTTTTAATTCTGTGGAAGTAGTAATGACTTTGTTATAGGGCAATTTCAATTTACCTGGACACTGTGAACATCTTTATTAGATTAGCGACCATTCTTGCGGGAGGTGGTGGTAACACCAGACGAAAGTAAATACAACTCACCAATATAATCTCTACTCATTGATTTATTTTTGAAAAAAAAAAAACATTTGGTATGTGATATACAAAGTAGACTTAATAATATAATGTGCAAATAGCTATAAATCAGAAGTCATTCAATAAAATCCCAGTATCTACTTATCGCAAAAATTTTGTTTTAGATCTTAAAATAATATACCTTTTACAATTTTCGTTTTTGATATTTTCTTTTGAATATTGAGAAATTTAAGCAATAATATGCAATCTTCAGACGTTGTGAATGGATGCACCTTTTAAGGAATCGTATCTGTTTGCGATGGGGTGCAAGATATATTATTATTTCATAGAAAATGGCGCATCAAGTGAATCAAAGAAATTTAAGCAAAATGGGCTTTATAATTTTTAAGAAATCCTAATTAATTTAGTAAAAATGGGGTTCGTTTTTTATTTCGAATATTGTGTGCGCAATGCACTCTACGAAAGTCTATAACCGACAATTTTCATCGGATCCACTTAAAATTGCTAGTAATATATTTTGAGAAAGGCCAATAGGTAGGAATGTATGGAAAAGCGTCAAAAGTAAAATACATCGCATAGAAATTTCTAGAAAACAACTTTGAGGGCTGAAATGAAATTTGGGATTCTTTACGCAAGAAACAAAGTAACAAGTACGGCATTGATTGAAAATTGTTAAATTGCGGAATTAGCTCTAGGTCAATTTGTCTATAAGCTGTTGCAGATAAAAGCATATCATAAATTTCTGGAATAAATTGGAAAATATTTTGGTAGTATTCAAAAATGTCGTCTTGATGCAATTCAATATAAAAAAGTAAGTACAGAATAATATGAGTAATATGCTTTTTTCTGTTCCTTTAAAATATCGTTAATATAATTAATTAATATGTCGTATTGTTACATAAAAATGAAATGGAACATTACCACTTTTATTTATCGGGAAAGATATATTTATTATTTATATAAAGAAATATAAATAAACAAATAATTCAAATTGAACGACGTGTCGTGTAATGTAAAGTGAATTAAATTTTTAATTTAGTCATATTCTACTCGACAAGGTTAAAACAATAATACTCCATTTATCTACGGTAAGGAAATACGTTTCATGTAGGACCCCTGTTAACCCCCTTCGCCCAGGAGGTTTTTGATATTTTTCATTATTTTTTGTTTTGGATGTTATCGATGCATAATTTGCATAAATTTGAAATATATAGTTCTGATACATGGACAATGGCACTGATGCAAGGGCAGATAGATAGATAACAATTTAATAATTGGACTAGCAGAGTAAAGAAACAGAGTTTCAGGATCATGATTATAGAGGAAATAATAAAATTCATTTACTCTGTTTTTATGTAAAAGGGATTGATCTTCATTAAGAATAATTCAGAGAATTGCCTTATAATTTTAATGTAAATAACGTAAAAAAAGATCCAGACAAAATAGCGTGCTAATGTGATAATTTAATGTTAAGCTATTAACATATATCAAAGATTAAAAACTAAAATAAAGCATATTACATTCATTCGCAATATTTCACCGAAATGGTATAGTACAATTAAGTGAATTAAAAGATAACTAATATATAAAAGGACTAGAATTGGATTGTCTTATACGTACTAAAAGTGTATTTTTACTTAATTGGACTTAATTTTTTCGGAGATACAGAAACATTATGATGTAACAAAGAGGAACAACTTTCCAAGCTCTTCATTCGCAGGAGATTGCTGCTTCCACTCATACTAAGAGCTGCAGTAGCTACTGTAGTTCTCGAAGATTTAAAACGGTTTTTATGCTTAAAACCTGCATGAAGAATTTTGTTAATGGTTTCATTTTGGTAGGTAAATAAAATTCTTACCAAATCGTTCCAAAATTAAGTACCACACCCTCCATTTAAATACGTATATTAAAAATACTAGAACACCTTGTAGTGAATTGTACAAATCCACAAATACCCACATAAAAGTATATTCTTGATCATATAAAATGGTAGTTATGATTTCCAGCATCCAGGATACTCCCATTACCACAAACAGTTTGAAATTCATTGTGAAGCGTGCTTTATTCATTCCAAGTTTTTTCCTAAGCACAGGCTTTTCCGAGTTCGTGCTCTGCATTCGATCGATCTCCTTTTTCACTTTATTGCAGTATTTAAGTGTTAATACAAAAAAAATGAAATTGCACATGACGAGAATTCCAGCTGGTCCCAAGAAAAACATGATGTGAGGTGCAACATTCAAATCTGGAATAAAACCATAAAATTTAAATATATTCAACATAGACTGCTTCATTAAAATGAGTCTTAAAATACTAGTTATATAATTAAATATTTAGTTTGTCCAATTGTGCCAAAAGGTGTTTGTCCTCTTTTGAATTTTTTAAAAATTTATTATATTTTTAATCTTGTTAAATAATTTTTTTTTATTTATTTAATATTTAATTTTCGAAACTAAATCGTGTACTAACCTGTTAAGGAATGAATATCTGAAGGGTCTGCAATATAAATCCGTTTAGTCACGAAAGACATAAATCCCAAATTTGAAATATTAGTGTACTTGATTTCATCCTCACTAAGATAAATTTTAACTTTAAAGTTTAGCCACCATGCAATTAATTACTCAATTTTTTACTGTTATTTTATTATTTTATCTTTTAATTTGCTAACTTGTAGTAGTTTTACTCTGCTGATTCACGAAAAGTTATTTCTAGCTTTCCTTTCTCTCAATGACTTCCAGATGCCACCTGGGTACTTATATTCATACAAGGCCTAAAGGAGTGTTCGTTTTTATTGTTGAAGACCATTTAATTCTCGTACTTAGTCTGTACTTTAAACAGTGTACGGTGCTGAGATTCCAAAAAAATAGTTATAGGTATTTTTAATCCAAAGGTAAACCTATTTTTGATATAATTATACGATGCGTATTTTATAATATAATTTATTCTTAAACTATTCCCTTTAATATTTTTTGTTAACTTTTATAAAGCCAGACCAATTAGAAAAAAATTAGACACAAAATATCATGCTGTTTACCTTTACCTTTTGAAATTTTACAATCCAACTTTCAGTTGGATGTTCAGGATGAGGGCAGATACACCTCTTTACGAACTTTGAAAAATATTTCACTTTTTTTTATTTTGAAAAAAAAGTTGTTTAAAATTTATCAGACTAACTCAAAATGCTTTGTCTTGAGGGTTTGGTCTTATAAAACTGAAAAGTTTGTATACTTACTTTCAAACCAACATCGGCCTCTGCCAAATTTAAGTCTCAAATGATCTGGAAGCAATTGGCACAAATCGAGTGTAATAGTTATAGATGTGAATAGAACAGGCAAACCCCATCCATATAAAGAATAAAGTGCGAAACGCTTCTTTTCCTCACGCCTCCAAAGCCGATGTGACTTCTCCGAAGAACTAGAAGTAATTAAAAATTGTTTTAAGAAGATTTAATATCGTGGAATCAGCAGGCCTTATATGTACTATTTTTATTTCTTAGTATGAAAAAAGGCGACCCTTAGTGCAATTATTTTTTCAGAAAAACAATTTTTATTTTGATTGAAATCGTATTTAGAGCATTATACCCACGCAAAGATATAATGAACCTCTTAGGGAAGTAGTATTAATGATATTTGTAGTAAAAATTAATTAACAAACAGCAGGATGTAGTGCAGTGAAAATCAATAGTTATTATGGACGACTTTTCTGGTGAATAGGATCGTGGGAAGTTATGATACAAACTTCTGATGTAATCTACCTTATTCATCCAGTCACGTGAACGTTAATTTTCAAAGTAATGCTTTCTGTTTGGAGGAAAAAAAATTAAAGCCTTCATATTTCACGATTACTGTAAGAATTAACATAGGTAAAGAGTTCAAGCTATAATAAACATGGTGTGAAAAATTACGAATTATTATTCGTTTAAGTAATTTTATGAATTAAAATGGGTGTGGACACGTGTTTGAGATTTTGGTATTAATTTTATGATGAGCCATATCTGGTTTTCCCCAAATTTTTAACGCTGGGAGTGTGGGACACTTCTCCCTTATTATCGTTGATAAAGTGGGATGTTGGCATAGGTTTTCTTTTGGGTAGGTTGAATGTTGTATTTGATCATGTAAATAGTAGTTCCTATGTATATCTTTAAATAGTATACAAGGAACTATTATATCCTATCAATGTACACATTTTGGTTAAATGTTCTAATAATCAAGCTGAATTATATGTAACGAAATATTTAAGTTTTGTTTTAAGAGATGTAATTAAAAATATGAAGGAGTTATTATTAATTATTAAGTGGGATTTCTTCCTAAGGGCAAAATAGCTAAGCTGTTTTATGTATAAAGATATATAAAATATGTTTATAAACATGTTATGGTCCCATTATTTAAATAATCAAATTAGTAGGCTTTCAGTAGTATATCTAACAAATAAAAATTGAATTCGTAAGAGGTGGAAACATGAAGTTTGTCATTATAGTTGTAAACTGATATATACACTCATATTTCCAAAAGGTAAAATATGTTGATTTTTCTGTTCATGTTAGATAATGTAAGTACTTGATAACTAACACATTTCGTTTTTATAAGTTCTGTGTTAAATTTTATTTGTTTTGCTGATTATACGGAAGTACATCGGAAGTACGACACGGTATTAAAATGCCGTCAAATTATATACAATTATCTTTCTATTTATACGATAATTATGATAAGATATGAAAATGAAATGGTTTTCTGTAACTTCTATTTCTGGGATGAGCTTATTAATGATTTACTTCAATCCTGTAATGCAATGCTATCTATCATTTGCTTTTAATTCTACAGTAATCTTAGTAATAAAATTTATTACCTGAAAGTTATCCAAATATCAAAACACATGACGTTCATCCATGTGAATACTGCCATTAGACTAAAATAAATGAAAATTGCTGGAATGATATTTAGTTGAATTAATTAGTTAATATTTATATGATTATCATACCGAATGGGTAGCAGACGCTATCATCAGTGGGATGGATTTGACCAATGGCCATTGTTAAATAGGATGCAAGTTGGCAGAAAACAAGGCAGACTAATATTTTTCCTGGTAGGTTGCGAAGTTTTGGCAAACTCAGGTAGACAAGTAGGGTAATAACGGAGAAAAAACACGAAATCAAATTTCCAATGGAATATATAGTAAACCTTAAACGATCACCATTTTCTTCAGCGAAACACACAAATGTGAAAGGCTGTGAAAACGGGTTTTACACTAAATATTAAATTAGAAAGTATAATAGTACCTCTATTCCAGATTCCATGCCTACGAATTCGACACAGTAGTCATTGTTTTCATAAATAGCTGTTAATTGGGGTAGATGAACGGATCCGTCCTCATAGTGAAAGTAGTGTTCATCTTCTGGAGTTTCATCTGGTCGTAATCGATAATTGTCGCAAGTCTGTCCTTGTATAATGCCGTATTCTGAAAAGTGAATAATTCGTAATACAAATAAAAAAGTTTATGGGGGAATTTAAAGCAAATAGAAGTCTATATAATAAATCATTCTTTAATTAGCTAAATTCTATCTGACAAATCTGTTGATGGCATATTTTTGAATCCTCATAAATCCTATGCTTATTGGACAATGTTCTTGTAGATAGAAAGATGAGTGCTTTAGTGCAAAGCATATTTTTCTAGTGATGATATTATTGAATTGAAATACTCTTCGACGTTAATTTAATATGAAATTGTCTAAAAATATACCGATTTATTTATTCGATCAAGACATTACCTTGTTTGTAAGATTCGTCTAGTATAACCGATTCTATTGCACAAATATTAGTAAAAACAAAGAGGAAATAATTTTGCTTCGCTTTGTTTATTCGAATATAGTCGAAATGATTTCTTTATGGATATATTTCAAAGTAATGTAAAAGCAATGAACAAATAGAGTATTAATGGCTACTAAAAAACGTTAAGACCTATTAAAAATTCGTTGAAATGTTATCGTTGTATACATTTTTAATAGAAGTTTAGTTTTATTTTTTCAGCTGCTACTGTGAAAGTAATGAAATGTATCGAGAAATGTTTGAAATGTTTGAAAACAAGTAATTCTTTATTTAAATTTTCAAGGAATTGAAATCAGGTGTTAATTTAATTTCTCCTCTTTCTATTAACAACTTCCTAGTGATTCTAGAAGATCTTTAAAACATCGGATTGTTATTTGGTTCCCAGGTATGGGTTTTTCGATTTGTTGTATTTAAAATATAGCTTACTAAATCATAAATTGATTCTTTCTTAAAATCCAAAGGAAACAGCTTAAGAAGACCTGACAGGTTAATACTCAATCTTTCTTTAATTTCATGTTTGCTCTAAAATCATGTTTGCTCCCCTTAAAACGAGCAGCTGGCAAATTTAGAATTGTAAAATTGCGTTAAGTAAATTCCTAAGAATTGAGCCGACTTAAAAATAGTTTTATTGATTTTTAAGTCTCCCGTATATTTACTTTGAAAAACGCGACAGTCTCTTATCTAAAACGTTGCTTTAGTTGATATATTTAAAAAAAAAATATTACAATATAAGTGAAGTTCATTTAAACTGATTTATCAAATTAAAAAGTCAGTAAACAAATGCGTGATTCATAAATTTAAATCAGAAAAAAATTCTAAACCTTTTGAATTTTTAAATAATTTTTGCCGTGTGGGTATAATTGTATTATGCAAAAAAGTGAAATACACCATAAAATTACTAATATACAACTTTATTTTATAAAACTTATTGACTTAATATTAAAAATTTTGTTTATGTTAGGTTTATCAGTAGGTAACTTAGCCTCTAAACAAAAAGCACTCTCTCCCGCAATACTTTAGAAGGTGAAATATAGTACTAAATTTTGTTTTATTTTGTGTGAGTCTGAATTCAAAATCCATCGACATGCACTGCTCTAGTGTTTTATTGTTTTTATGTTCAATTATCTTTTATCTTCAACAAGAAACAGATGGGATAACTATAATAAAACACCTATTTAATTTTGTCTTTAATTTTATGGTTCTTTGGAAAGTAATAAATTGATTTTATGAGAATATACAGGGCTAGGTTGTAAACAATATTCAAATTTGTTTACAAAACAGTAAAGAAACTTGCAGCATTAAATTAATTTTAGCTAATATTTCAAAAACCAAAACATAATGGTTGAAATATAACGAGTAACTGAAAATCCTAGTTGATTTGATTTTGTTTTATTTTATTTACCTATATATTTTAAAATCTCATTTAAGAAATTTTATTTTCAGTAACTGATTATAAAACTAAGTTTTTTTTTTTAAAACAAATAAGTGCAATGGATAAAATAAATGAATGAAAAAAAAATTGAGTTATACTTTGAAAAAAATATATTTCTACTACTACAAAATAATTATTTTATATGTTTTAATCTTGCAATAATACCTCGTTTTGAATAAAAATTTGATAATTTAATTCATTGTCTGCATTGGGGGATTTACTAATTCACTGCTAATAAAAATGAAACAAGAAACACAATGAAACTTACTCTTAAGAGTTATTACAACGATACGAAGAAACCTTGATTACAGCTTATCTTTTTAATGAAACGCCATACGCAAATTTGGGGCGTTTTAATTAATGATAGTATGATAGCGTGTAAATAAGTCAAAGGGAAAAGAACACAATATTTTACTTGTAATATAATATAAATAATTAATAAGTTTTACAACCCTTCCAAATAAATTCGAATATGTGTGTATTAACGTGTCCTCAGAAAAAAAAGGAGAAAGTTTAGTATAGTATTGCTTTCTACCAAGCTTTATTTTATGTAGATATTTGCATGGATGCATAACCCATTACCAGAAATTAAATTTCAAATTCCGTCTAAATTGATCCATTAATTTTATGACCTCACTGGGTATTCAAATCCTGAAAGATGTCTATTAAACTAGAGTTTTATTGCTTATATTTATGAAACTATGTGTGAATAAAATTACTTCTAGATAATTGTTGCTTTAAATGGCATAAAAGAAAAAAACTACAGTTTTAGGTGTTCTTTTCTAAAACTATATTTTTGAATTCGATGCCAAAACTATTTTAACTACTATTAGACCGATCTTGATTAAATTTAATAAGATTATTTCTTACAGCATTATTTACGCTTATTATTATTTTATTATACGCTTTTGTTCAAAGCGTATATTTAGTCATATATTTCATTCATTCTATATAGGAGTTTATCATTTTTACTTTTCTTAAGTTTATAGAAATATTATTTACTTTAAGTTTTATAAATTTCTTTTTAATTTCTCCAGTTTGCCGTTTGTGAAGTTAGTCCATTTAACAAATACGTGGCTCATATGTAAATTTGTTCCTATTTGTAGTGCTATAACTTTGTTATTTCTGCCTTCAGTATCGAATTTTGTAGATATATTCCCAACGGTGTCTAAATTATCGGCTTTTTAACCAGCTAAAACTTGAAAAAATTATTCTGTTTTCTTTTTTTTATGAAACTTAAGCGAGCTATTGTTGGTATTGTAAGCATCGTACGCTCTTATTTTACTCTATTCAATATTAAAATGAATTAACACGCAATAAAACACGAAAATTGCCTTTCTTGTACACTCCCGTGCATTTACAGTCCTTTGCGTAGTTATTAAAACAAATAAATATTAGAGATATATATTTTAAAAATAAAATACAGTCAACATTATTTTCTCATATTGCACCATTATGAGATATTTAATTAGCTTTAATTGGATTAATTCTCGTTCGGAAGAATTAGAACCCATTCCCTTTATGATATTTGATATACTAAGGTGCTTAACTAACTAATTTCTATTTTAACACTAGCGATAATGAGATTCTCACCCAGGTAAGAAGACAACATAATTTACAAAGTTATAGGATCGTCTTACAAATGTGTAATCAGTCAAAAATGGTGTCAGAATTGAGTAAACTTTCATAAGATAAAGCAAATAGGAGAAACGGAAGTCAGCATTAAAAGTACATTAAAGGCAAACAGGGAATGTATAAATATGCTTAAATGGAATGCGAGCTTTTTTACTTTAATTTCGCGAAAAATGATAAGAGATCTATGAAAACTGTAGAATTCGATTATCTTTTTTTATAAAATATTCTCGCATCATGATTACATGCTCTAATATAAAAATACTTCTTTCACAATGCGGCGTCTATTTCGTGCGCGTGCTGTTTACTTTACTATCCGCGAAGCTAAATAAACAAACCGAAAGAGTTCACATGAGGCTGCACGATGAATGATTGTTTCAAATGTTTCAATATTACGAAAACGGAACTGATTGGGTTCCATTCGAATTACCTCGGATAATGGGATCCGGTAGAGAACTCCTATTGCCCAACAGGTCTTTGGTGTCATAGAAAATGATACTATGGTCAACTGGGTAGGGTTGACAAATAAACCTGTTGTCTACTAAGGAATACATCTGTTTGTAATTACAGCACCTTCGGATACAAGGTATTTTATTGCAAACTAGAACACTGTTGCAAGTCCTTGCTATAAGTGTCGTCTCTGAGGGATTCCCACTTTCTGGATCTGCTATGGAACTGTTAAAACCCGCCTCCAGGCAATATGAGTCAGAACCAAATGTTTCGCGATTTTCACGGATTATTAAATCACTGTTGATGAACAAGAAATTATGCTGCCTTGATAAATAATCCACAATAACTCCAGGTGGTCGACAATCAAAGACCTGATTCGAAAATACGACGGCATGTTTAAAAAGATGATTATACACTTCACTTGTTAAATTGCTATCGGCACACAACTTACGTTCTAGATCGTATGCTTGACCGTTTGGACAACATTTATTTAAAACACTTATGGCACTTAAATTTTTACTAGGGCACGTAACCGCATGAACAACCCTATTTTTTTCGAAAATGCAACTATTCGAAGTTAACTCTTCTGTTCCGTTTATTTGAACTAGAACTGGTTTTTCACATAATGGTATTTCGTTTTTATAACTAGATCTAATTTTGTATCCTTTCAAAACCGTTGATGATGTAGAATTTCTATCTGGGACGCATTCAAATTGCGTTGTTCTAAAAACGCCCTCAAAGGTGTATCCAAGAGGGCAACACATTGGAATTTCGAAACCGAAAACCGTTGAGGTGAAAAATAGTAAGAATATTTGGTTTTTTACTTCTAAGATCATGTTTTTCAATTCCTCGAATTCATCCACCCCTAAAATACGCACTGTTGGAAATGCAACCACCTAAGCCAACATATAGCACTAGACTAATTCTCTGCAAAAGCTTCTTGTCCGGAACACCCGAGCACGAAGCTCTAGGCAGATAAATTTTCACGTAGGTCAGTTTTCTAAAAGAATTGGTGTGATTCACTTCCTTTAAAGTATTTTATTTTTATTTTGAAATATCGTATTTGCACCTCAGTGCTTTCTTAAACTTCGTAATAATAAAATGATAAGGTTTTAAGATTAAATTTTTTCGAGGAAGCAGATTCGTCGTTTGGAGGCTTATCGGCAATTTGTCGATGATAAGATTGATGGAACAATTTTCTTTAATAGTTTTAATTGAGTCTGCTATTAGGAGTGCTGCATGAAATTTGCACTGGGTATAGTAATTTTAAAAATTGAAAACTAACTACTTTGCTACACTGAACTTATTTGTACAAATTTAATTAAATCTTCACCGTTACGGTAACTCATAGACCATTTTAGAATACTTACTATTTATAATTTTTTAGACTTTTAATATATTTTTGGCATGAAATTTTAATTTTATTTTAAGGTTACGTTTTTACAGTTAATTGAATTCATACGATTCTAGGTAATGATTTAAGGTGTCCTCTTGTTTACACGTAAAAAGTGTTAATTTTTCGTCTAAGTACCAACTAAAAGTTATAATAAAAATATGGTGTAATTAAATCCTAAGATTATATACATTTTAGTGAATTAGATTAACACTTTAACGGCGATGTGCACCAAGTTGCGTCCGAACTGAAAACCACATATGTAATGCCATTCTTACTATAGAAATCTAATAATATTGTTATCTTGTTATATATTTACTTTTAATAAAGTACTTTTATTATAGAAACAAAGCAATACGTTCACTTCCGGTGACGGTTACTTTAAATCTTTTTCGGTTAATTCACACTAGTTCCAGCAGGTTGCGTCATGGCGTCGTGCGAGTTTGGCCGGTCTGCTATCGGTGACATATCGCTGAGCATGCATAACCTCAAAGTCATTTTCGCAGTTAGTGTTTTTATTCACTGATTTTTTGAACTCTGAAATGTGATATGAGACTTAGCAGAATGGACGACGACTGGGAGGATTCTAAAGCAAAAGCAGTAGAGAAAAGTAATTTGGATAAGAGACGGGAAAATGGCGCCTTCAATGGATTCCCTGCTATTCGTAAGGCCATGAACGGTGGCGAGCACGACAAGTCGCCGAAGAAGATAAAATCTGAACCAGTGAAACCCAGCCGGCAAAACAATTGCAATGGAACAAGTCTTCCGGTAAAAGTAATAGACTCTCGGTTGCTTCTTCAGCAACGGCAGAATCTTCCAGCATATGCAGTTCGGGACAGGTGTGCAATTACTCCTTAAGTGGAAGGTCTAGTAATTAGTTCTTTGTAGGCTCAAATTAGAATTCTTCCGTAACGACACGTTACTAATTTTGGGAGATACGGGTTGTGGAAAGACAACACAAATTCCACAATTTCTCCTTGAAGCGGGTTATGGCAATCAAGGGATGATTGCTGTGACTCAACCCCGAAGGGTGGCAGCAATTTCTGTGGCTAAGCGAGTGGCTCAAGAGGTCGGTTGCGAACTGGGGAAGACTGTGGGGTTTACAGTACGATTCGAGGATTGTACTAGCAAGATGACGAAAGTTCGCTTCATTACCGATGGCTCTTTGTTGAGGGAAGCGATTTCGGATCGGTTACTCAAGAATTATAGTGTAATTGTTCTGGACGAAGCCCACGAGAGGACGGTTAATACAGATGTGCTTTTTGGAATTGTAAAAGAAGCCCAGAAGCAGCGGAAAGCGCGCGGTTTGCTACCTCTAAAAGTCATTATTACCTCAGCAACGATGGATGTTGATCCTTTTTCGAAATATTTCGGTGTGAAAGGCTTTTTTCTTGAAGGCAGAAGCTATCCGGTCAGGGTGTTTCATGTAAAAGAACCACAGCGGGACTACCTTGAAGCTTGTCTCACCACTTTATTTCAGATACACAAAGAGGCTCCACCCAAGTAAGTTTTACAATTCTATTAATATAGTTTTCTGTATAATCTCTTTTTAGTCACGATGTGTTAGTCTTCTTAACTGGTCAAGAAGAAATCGAAGCCATGGCACACACAGCTAGGCTAATAGCAAGGGTAAAGAGACTAGTAATCCTATAGATACCTACATTAATTTTGTTCTTTTAGACGAATAATCTCGATGCTCCCACCCTACGTGTACATACCCTTTATTCGCAACTACCTCAGAATAAGCAAAACGAATGCTTTAGACCCTCAGCACCAAATACGAGAAAAGTAATTTTGGCAACTAATATTGCTGAGACATCCATCACCATTCCGGGTATCCGCTATGTAATCGACAGTGGGTTTGTAAAGCGGCGTATTCATGATCCCTTCACTGGCATGGATGCTTTAAAGGTTGTTCGTATTTCTCAAGCACAAAGCTGGCAAAGAAAAGGTCGTGCAGGCCGCGAAGCTGAAGGAGCTTGTTATAGAACCTACACAACTGCCGAGTATGCGAAATTTGAAATGATGCCAAAGCCTGAAATTCTAACAAGTAATATAACTACAGTGGTAAGTACATGGATAAAAAGTAATATATAAGCTCAAAAACAATATATTAATAGACGATATAAAAGTAATATGAGTTTAGAAGTTACGGAAATGTGGTTCAGATAAATATACAAAAACTCGTAAAAGTGTTCCAAGACTTCTTTATCTTTATTGCTATAATATTCTAGTATATTTTGGACTCCCTACTTAAATTACAGTTTCATATTTTCCAGATATTACAACTGTTAGCGATTAAAATAGACTGTAGGACATTTGACTTTATGGACAAACCTCCTGAAGAAGCAGTAGAGAATGGTTATCGAGAACTGTACTTACTTGGAGCTATTAAATCAATTAGTAATCCAGAACTTACACAAGTTGGAAAGAAAATGTCGATATTTCCACTGGATCCCAGGTTTAGTAAGCTGCTGCTTGCTGCACCTGAATTCGATTGCCTTGAAGAAATGTTAAGTATAGTAGCAATGTTGTCGGGAGAGAATGTATTCCTAACCACAACGGATAAGAGGGAACAGGCAGCACTGGCACATGCTAAATTTGAATCTAGACATGGGGACCATTTAACTCTCCTTAATGTTTTTTCTGCATTTCAGCAAACCGAAAATATTAAGGTGAATTTATTGAATAATAAAAGCATCAGGAAATAAGTATAGGTATATCTTTTTTATTTCTAGATGTGGTGCAACGACAATTTTTTAAGTTGGAGGAATTTGCTTTATGCAAAAGATGTTCGTAATCAATTGAGGGAAATTTGCGAGAGGTGCGAATTAAAAATTACAAGTTGTGGTACTGATTTTGATAAAGTTCGCAAGTGCCTTTTGATTGGCCTTTTCAATAACATTGCTGCGGTGCAACGTGACAATTTTTATTTAACGATGTCGAGTCGTCATAAAGCGAAAATTCATCCTTCTAGTGTCCTCAGCGGTAAAAAGCCGATATGTGTTGTTTATGTAGAAATAGTCACTACTCAGCGTAACAATCTTGTTTGTGTTACCTCAATTGAGCCAGAATGGATTAGAGAAGTTGTACCGAATTATCCACATTTAAGTCGTATTCAAACATTATTGAGTTCGTGATAGCTTTACTGTTGAACATTTTAGGTAGTTATCAAATTGTGAAAATAGTCTGGTTCAATATAGTCTTAATACTGTTTTATAAAAACCGGCTGTCTTACTGCCTTCTGGTTTTGTTACAATTGAAATGTTGCTGAATTTTTAACAACTGTTCTTGTTTTTACTATTATGTACATTTTTATAGATGTTCTTTAACGATTTTATCAAATCGTTAAAATTCAGAGTAAACGTAAGCAAATGTGGCAAGTAAAAAATAAATATGTACTATCTAAAAATTCGTTTGAGATTTGGTTTTTTAAATATCATTTCTTGTATGGGAACTTAAGCAAAAATAGTTACATACAATGGCTTAAATATACGTTAAATAGCAATAATTAAAATCGAGGAACAGAACTGCACCAAAGGAATTATAAGCAAATTGCCTTCGTCCGAGTTCCTAAAATTTTTATGTACTGGGTTGTTTTATTTATGTTTTAATACAAAGGTAAGATAAAATGGTTCTCATACGATAAATAAAATTTCACAAAGTTTAAATATTTATTATTATATATATATTTCTAATAACAGAATAATAATACAATAAATTTCAATAATTATAATATCGTATATTTATTTGTATACAAATATGAAACTTTAAATCCAAAGGAAAGAACTACTCGATTTAATGAGAATTCCATCCAAGATTTTTATTTTGTGTATATAAATTGTGCACACAGCCATCGTTAAGCATTCATGCCATAATCCAAATATTTTTAACTTTTAAATGCTTCGCCCTATTTTTATGGCTAATGCCAGACTCGTTAACTTTAAACGTTTTCGAGATCTTACAAAATGATAGATATTTCAATAAGAAGTAGTAAAATTTTAAACTGATTTGTTACAAATTTGAGCAATATTTTCGTTTTCTTTCTAGATTCATTGATATTGTGGAATAATAAAGATCTGCTTTGATCTAGAAAAATATGAATATACTTTACTCGTGATTCATTGTATTAAATATAGCTTCTTTAGTAAAATTAATATGAGTTTATTTGATATTTATTTCATCTGTACGATGTTTTCTTCTTTTTTCCAGTTATAGTAAAAGGCATGCCTTTTTATTTGAGCCGTTAATTGAAATTAATTTTAAATATCATATAATTTTGAGCGGATGTTTTTGTGTAACTAACAAGTTTGAAATAAAAAACAATTAGTTTTTAAAATTATTAGTTTCGTTACTAGTCCTTTTTATGTTTTTGAATATTATAGACATACTTAGAAAATTATAAGTTTTTAAAACTGTGATTTAAATTCATGGCAAATTGTTTTGATAATTACTATGGCAAATACTAAGCATAATTTCTGACTTTCCAACTCGAAACTTAATGTAGAGAAATAAAATCTTTTACTTTCACACGATAATTCTGGATGTCCACCAATTTTTTTTATCACGACCTTGAGAAAGTGTGGTACTTTTTTGTGGATCTGTTTTATGTTCACCCATGAATAGGCACGAGCTAATATATATTTATTTTATTTCCGTTTTGTGTATACGTATATACAGGACAGATATTTTTAAATGGAAAGAAGTACTTATATATCTTTTTTTATAAGAATATAGATTTTAACTTATCTTACCATTTTGAATTATAATAAATATACTGTAAAAAGAATTGAATAGGTTTTGTTAAGTAATGTTAGAAATTTTCTGATTCGTTTTTAGTATTGTGATCAATTAACTTGTTCATATTTAGTTTTCTTTGCATTTGATGCCAGAAAACAAGACAAAATAGTTCCAATTATAGGAGCAAATGCAACTCCTGACGCAACTGCACCAATAAGAGCCGTATTCGAATTTAGAATTTCAATTAATTTTTTGTAGCAACCCTGAAAAATAAGTGGAATATGTTAATACTAAATGTAAGTATAATTTGAAAACTGAAGATGCATTGTACAATTTTTTATAACATGTTTCTTGTAAGAGCAATAAAATTACATTTATTTAAATAAGTAAATAACAAGACAATTTATCTATGGGTAAAAAAATTCATACCCCTTGGATAGAGTAACTTACATCTGAATAAACATCTACAGATTCCTCTGCTCGGCACTCTTCAGGCTTAATGCAACAGGTCTCTGGTACTTCTTTAGCTGGACTATATTCATACCAGTCCCTGTAACTATTAATTCCACAACATTTCAACTATAACATAAAGATTTTATATTTATAACCTTTAATATACTTGATTTATTTTACCTTCGTCTGAATTATATCAATTGGGGAATTGTGCTTAGGTGAAACAGAGTAATTTCGCATATTCTCCTTCAATCCTTGACCGAATCCCTCAGCAACACGATCTCTGTAAGCGTACATGGAAGCAGCTAATGCAACTTCAACAAATAGCATGATGACTAGAAAACCACTGTACTAAATATTTGAAGAAAAAAATGTATTTAAGTAAAATAAATTAGAGTTTGTATTGAATTTTACCAAGTAAAGTAAAGCTGGCTGTCCTTTTACAGTGCAACTACAAGCCAATGTCGCGGCGAATAAAATAACGATACCTACTCCAACTAGAACACACGGGACGGTATGTGAATACTCTGCACTAACTTTGAGGTAACTATCCATATCCGTTTGCATCCATATTCCTGCCCAGATTATCATTAGACCTGACAGCTGTATTAAAATTGTATTAGATGGGTTTAATTATTCTTAAAAGTATTTCTCACTCAGAATTTGCCTTAAAATAATAATAATATAAAAGCTTGATTAGAAATTATGGTTGAAATTGAAATATATTTTCTTGTATTTTAATCGTAATATAGAAAAGCAAAACATTCAAAAGATGATGCATATTTTAAAAAAATAAAATTTTTATAAACACAGCTCAATTAAATGTGTCTTATCTCAAATTCTTGCAAGAGAGTAATCTAAAGATTAAACTTTCATTTAGGTAGCCGATGGAGTTTCATGAAATCATGAACTATATAATTATAATATTTTTCTTAGAAGCTTAGTATAGAATCTTATTATGCCTTTTAGACTTCTATTGTATATGAAAACAAAAGCGTAAGGACCTTTCTCGATTAAAAGGTTTTTCAGACTGGTGTTATTTTTAAATGTCCAGAATAAAATTGGGAACACTCGTTGGATTTTTGCTTATATCTATTTTCTATTATGAGAATTCCACCACGTTTAACATGCAATTATACATCACATGTGCTAAAGCATATTTTGTTGTTCCGTAGGGGTAAATCAAAACCATCAAGTTGAATACGAAATAAAAATTCATTTTAGCAATCTGACTAAAAGAAACCAAGCTAAAATGTTGTTTTTAATTGAAATTTAATGAATTCAATTTTGAATTCCTATTCACACCTAATTCATAAGCCTTTATGTTGAAATAGCTTTCAAATAAAACATGGTAATAACTACTATATCAAATTATGTGTCGCATTTTTAATTATGTCTGTTATTGTTATTGTTGTACCACTTATTGCAATCGCTAGAACAGATGCAATATGTGTTGAATCAAAACACTTATGACTCAGTGTTATTTAATGCGCGCAAACATATCTTCAGAGCGGCTCTTACCGAGACAGTGTTTTTTATAGTGACCTAAACCAGCAATGAAAAATAAGTCATCCTCTTTGATAACACTGTACCAGTCAAGATAACCATTGATGGAAATTTTGACCTTCTGTATACTTTTCGTCAATCAATTACGAAGACCATAGCACGAAAAAAATCACACTGGTAATTTATTTTATTATTATTCTGTTTAGGTTTATGTTTCCACATGTTTATAGAATAAACTTCTACGTGCAAACTCACCCAGAATCCCACATTAAAGATCATAAGTAAGCTCTTCACACAGGATATAGCACATAATCTTTTTAGGCCCTCCATCATTCTGATTGTATATTTGGTAAACCAAAAATATTGACACCTTTCTCTATAGTTGTTATCTTTTGAATTTTTTTAAAAATTTGCCAAATAGCTAAAAATGTCAAAATATTATTAATAAAAAGTCAATTAGCAATTTTTGGAAATTAATGCATGTTACCTTTGATCGAATATTCCTTTTAAGCGAGTGTGCAACGTGCAACTTCTAACAGATGGTAGATGGCTAAAATTCTGTAAAAGTTGGACAACTTGGCAACTTGTTGTTCCTTCTGAGAAAAGTTACAATCAAATGAGCTTGGGAATCGATTTTCCACTGGCGCGGCGCGGTAGCTTCTGATAAGCTCGCTAGAAAGTTAATCCGAATGTTGTTGTTTCTTAAAGTTTCGACTAGCTTTAAAATTTTTGTTCATATGTAATTTTCATATTCGGACGCATTCTTGCTTCACAAAAAGATACTAATATATTTATGAAATAAACAATAGAAAATGAAAAATAAAGTATCGTATGGAGTTATATTTACCTTGGCTTCACTAAGCCAGGTAAAGAATAATATAGGTGTATATGGCTTTTAATAAAACTTTAATAGTTTAATTATTTATTTTGTTATTAGTTATTCTTGTTTCTTGTAAATTGCGAATATAAAAAATAGAGCGAAAAAAAACTATTACGTGGAAGAAACTAAATAGTGAATTAAAATTTATAGTATTCTGTAAAATAGCATTGAAATCGGGATAGTTATTTTAAATTATGTAGATTACTCCATCTTAGATCACCCACCACATGTGTATATCACAAATTTCCAAATTTTTCAAATCTTCAATGGTTTTACGGATTTAGCTTATACGAAAAGGAATAATTGAGGTTTGTCGTATTTAATTATATACTACTCGATTGTTATATCATAAAGCAGATATAATAGTTCAATAGTTCATTCAAATAAAAAAGAAAAACTTTATTTTCAACTAGCTGTTGGTTTTTTCGTTAATGATTAAGAAAAAAGTACAACGAGAATAAAGAAATTTGTGCTAAGGTCCTGCTGTGTTTCTATTGCTTATTATATTTCCAATAGTTTTATATTTTTATTTTTATTTTTTCGCGTAATGTAGTACAATACTTTAAAAGAATTTTAGGGCTTTACAAAGTTCGAATCATTTAATGCTAGAGCTGTTTAAAAGTTATGAATAAAAACAACAGGATCGACAAACCTGAAAACGTGAAAATTTATATACTAATGCATCCCAAGTTAAAATTCAATGGACTATCAAATAGATCCTTATTCCTTCGTTTTGGTAATAAAGTTTTACGATAAATATGTCTAGATTCCAAATTAAGTGATACAAGTTTAAATCGCTAGCCGATAATAATAGTTCCACATACAAGGACTTAATAAATGTTCCATTAACTTATGGAATTAAAGTTATGAATTTTATATCAGTCTATAAATTTTTATGATTTTGCACACATATGACTGGGTCTAATGTGCAAATATAAAGATCCAAATAAAAATCAGCTTTACCGAAACAACTTCCATCTACAGGATATCTTCATAGAGGTTCTGTGAAATAAATTGAACATTTTAGTACCCTCTCAGGTAAAATCAATGTTCGAAAGAGTTCACACATTTCCTTCGAATTCCAATCTAGAAAAATAATTCAATTTTCCATTTCAATTCACTCTTATGAAGAAGGTGGAGGGGAGGTAAAAAAATTCCTCTATATACTGAGACAGTCATTCGTAGGGTTCTTATCCAGTGCTACATCAGTACTATTCGAGAATCAACCCTTTTACTTTTATGTACTAAAGGCACATAACGTTTAACTTTAAGGGCCTGTGGAGATACTTGAGCGCCATTCCAATCCTTGTCTTTATTGATCTCAAAGAAGAGCCCAGAGACTTTACTCCACTCCATTTAGTCATACTTCGTCTAGGTTCATGACAATGACCCTGAAAATACAAAATCCAAATCTCTGGATTTTGACGAACACACAAGAGGGAAGCCCAGCTTCATTTATTTTTGAGACGGGAAGTTTTCCGGTAGCCGCATCATTTGTCATTCAAACGTGTCTTCTTCGCTTTAGAACTTCTTACAAGAATTCTGGGAACAATAGAGCGATGATGATGATGATGTGCTTTTTGTCGAGCCCATAACGAGCTCATTTTCACTTTGAAGATGCGATGGATATCTGCTGTTGTTGGCAGCAGCAGCATCCTGATTCTCCTCAAAGGGATTAAAAGTCAGCAGGATAAAAATAATCGGTGCTTTGTCTCTTTAGGGGGAAAATTGATCGTAATTACAATTTGAGCATTATCCTCGGGCAACTAAAGTGGTTTTGGAGAAATTTATGGAGATCCTAATTACCGTCCAATAAAAACACTCTAGCATATTACGGCGCGCCCGCGGCACGGTCTATTTTTTGTTTTTGTTGCTAGTACTTTGATGGCTTTAAATAATCGATATCTTTCTTAAAACGTTACCATAGACAGGTACTGATAATAATTTCATCTAATTAAGTGGTTGGACGTTACGACTTTTACAGTATTTTACAGAATTGTAGACAAGGTTCGCTCTTGTTTCAGTCAGTTCAGGACGTGGAGGGTTTATTAGGGCTTTGTATCTTGAAAGGGAAGTACGAAATCCTTATTATATAGTAAGACTCGAGTGACTTGAGTTTTCGTCTTGAAATTCGGAATAATTATAGGTTATAAATACGATTTTTCTTATTGGTTTTTGTTTCTTTTTGTAAATGACCAATAACTTGTATCCAAATATATTAAAAACCCTGTTCAATTTAGCCAAAGAGTGAAAGTTTGTGAAAAAATAGGGTTTTAGTTAGTTTTTAAATATTAAAGGTATAATATGCTAACAAATTTTAGAATTACTTTAAATTTCTTAAATTCAATTTTTAATGTTTTTAATAATCGATTATCTAGGCTTATAATGTCGGAAATTATGGTGATAATTCTGAGAGAACTTTCTGTAGAGATTTTTTAGGATCCGTAGGTATTTAAATTTCTTGGAATTAAGTTTAGAAACTGCTAGAATATTGTAATAAGGTGTTAAGAAACATAAAAATTAGGTCTGAGCGGACTAAGAGAGTGTTGACTCAAATTGTGTTGTGTTAAACATTTTAAAGTATTATCACAACAACTGGCATTTTTAGGAACGAATTTTAAAGAATTAATGCAAACATTGTTGAGTTGAATTTTTTTTCTCAATATTTTGTTTTTTAAAGATGAAATAGTGGAAATAAAAATGCGTTTAATATCTTTTTAAGTAATTTGATTTTCCTGGTATACTCGAAGCTTTAGATTTATCACAGATCGATGAATTTGATGATTTGTTTGACTCTGTAAAACGTTTTCCTTTTGTACTGTTCGTTTCTTATAACCATCGCGAAAAATCGTCACGATTCAACATTTGCATACGTTTACTGAATTAATAAATACAAAAATATTGTTCTACCTTCAGAATACACAAAAATATAAAAGAGAAAGTAAACTGGATTGCACTTAAAATTGAATGATTTTGTGTCGGCAAATCAGGGAAGAAATCAGGTGAATTGAATGGGTTCATATATGTTTGCTTTCTGAATCGTATTGTGGCAAAACGAAGAAGCTTTTCTTCTATGAGATGAATTTTTTTTTACAATTTTATCGTGCCGTGAACCTTCTCAAACACAACACGTTTTATTTTCATCGGGTCTCTTTTTTGGACGATTTGCCTTTGAAGTTGGCTTAAAGAGTTTTCTAAAGTTGAAAATGTACACAAAGAGATGCCAATGGGAAAATGTTTTTCTCGTTTTTTTCTTTACTTTGTTTTTGTGTAGATTTACAATTTGAGATTTGGCCAAAAGAATATTGCGAATGTATCCGCCCTAAAAAAGTTCTCTAAAACAATTTTAAGCAGCAAAAATCCTAAAATCTTCGCTAAAATTCACCAGCCCAGAAAATCAACTCTTTTTATCCTTTATTTAATGTTTCGGCCAGGTCAGAAATTTTCATTTAGGAAAGATACTGAAACGCTTTTTCTTTCGAAATCCCTTTGGATTCGTGTTTATAAATATAAATGATAAATTAAACATTATACTCTTGGTTTCTTTATTCACTTTTTAAATTCAGTACAGTCAGGTTTAGGCGGGGTATTAGCTATTTGTATTAACGCATCTTTAAAATTTTAGAAGATTGTCTTTATTCCTATTTCATTATTAATGAGAAAGTTAAGATTAACAATAGCAGACAGTACACTCAATTTAGTGAGCACAATTAAAAAGGGTATTTTGAAAATAAGCTGAAAATATTAAATTATTTAAGTTGAAAATATTAAATTATTTAATTAATTATTAAAACAGGAACTAACAAGTAAGAAGGAAATGAAATGCAACGTTTTTACGATAAAGGGATATGGTTCGGTCTAATAGTTTAGATATAACTATATAAAGATTTTGATGGTGCAATAAAAGCTTCCAAGCTCCATTAAGTTTTTGTAAAAATAAATAATTAAATATTATATAATTTAATTTAGACTATAATTTTACAAATATTATTTATAATTTATAAGAATATGTAATCTTTAAATATTATTCGTACATTAGCCTGCAAGTAAACTTGCCACTGCCTTTGGATTAATAGAGAAGGCTGTTGGAGTTATTCTAAAGGAAACTAAAAGAATAAAAATAATTTAATTTCTTTTTTAAAGTTTTTATTATATTGCCTTTTGAAATCTTTGTACTCACATTTCGTAACGACAAAACCATTTTCATCAGCAACATAATTTACAAGAAGTCGATAATTTGGATAGTAAGTACTATACGATCCCTCATAAACGACTACATTCTGGCCATTAACATTTTTTAGCCTTCCGATAACACTTCCATGATCATCTCTGAAAATGTAAGTATTGAGAACTACTAAAAACACAAACACTAAAATATTATTCACTGGTATTCAAAAGTGGATTCAGGCACAGGAGCACTGCATGCTAAATAAATAGTAGAAAATAAAACAAACAAAATCCACAAATTCGTCATCTTGTTACACTCAATAGTTTAGCTCGGTGTATTATACCATCAATTAAAAAAAACCGTTTAATAGACAATCCCTAAAAGAGGCCTAATTTATATAAAATTTTTTAGAACGTGTCACGTGACGCATTTATTCAACTCCCCGATAAAAATTTTAAACATTTAAAGGCATATAAATCTTCACAAAGTTCCGACTGTCTTATAAAGGCAGGTTGAGCTGAGCATTCGGATGTTTCAGATCTGGTTAGGTTAGCAAATCCGGCGAATTTCTTATAGCCTCGTCCATCGTTAAAGCTTTCTTTAGCATTTTCATTTATAAAATGAATATGGACTGATGACCTTTTCGGAATGCCTATAAGTTTTACTAGCGCTTTTGGTAGTGTTAGGTAATTGCTTAAGTGGGTGAAGAGTTCGCGTTAAGAGAAGATTATAAGATTGAGCTGGTCCATGAATTGAAGTTTTTTGATTTATTATTACGTCGCTATGCATAACAATGAAATTAAATTCTATTGTAATTTCTAATATTTCGGCATATGCGATGAAAAAGAAGAGAAAACTAATACTTTATTTCAAATGTTTTGTTTTATATAAACATTTTTGGGGCTAAATTAAACTATTGGTCCAAAATTTACACTGTTGAACATGGAAGATTAAAATTTCGATTTATTTGCGTAGTTTTGGATAAACTTTTCCGTACTCATCACTCATAAAGTCCTATGATGTAAGAAGATTCCATGAAAACGGACCTCAAAGTTTCCCCGAGTAGTTTTTATCTCGGTTTGTGGTTTCGTTTTTATTAATATTTCGTATTAATCTGTGTTCGTTCATATCTTAATAAATTATAATTGTATATTTCATGATTTTTTTTTAAATCATCTTTTAACGTTGTTAGTAAATTTTCTCTGGTCGTTTTTATATCATTATCACTAAAAACAACAAACTGGAATTATGAAAAGAAAATACTTTAAGTTCTTAAGTTTGTTATTTCGTTCCTTAAGTTTGTTTTTTCGTGAAATTTGAAATGCATTAATTGGCAGCCTTTCCTATTATTAAGTATTTTTAGTTCATAGAATTTACTGATGACCTTTATAAAATTCTTTTTATGGGAAGTCTACGTTCTATGTATGTAAAATTATAGCTTTAAAAATTTATGTGTTACCTAAATTTGACAATAAAATTCTAAATTTTCTTCGTTCAGTTAATCAATTCTAATACCTAACATTTTTACCATATTTAACTTTTATATTTGGAGAGGTACAGGGAGCACAACATGATTAATAAAAAGTAAAAAAAAGTAAATAAAACAAACAGGATTCACACGTTTCTTATATCGCGAAATTAGATTCGACAACCCCTAAAAAAGGCTTAGTATATACAAAGTTTTTTTTACAATATGTAAAGCATTTTCCGAGTCATTCAACCAAATCTCGAATTAAAATTTTAAACACATATGTAGACGAATATAAAGGTTAATAATGTTTTAACTGGTTATCTGTGTTTGTGAATATTTTGGGACTAGTTAGGCTAACAAATACGATGCATTTCTTGATAGTCTTGTCTGTGAATAAAAGCTGGTGGCCTTTTAGGAATTGCATTAAGTTTTACTAGCGCTTTTACTATTTTATTTTTTAATAAATTATTGCAGTATATTTCCTAATTTTTTTATAATAAATCTTCTAAATGATAGCTTTAATTCTTACATTTTGTTTCCAACTTAATTCTACTCATTACGTAGAGTTACAAATTCTTAATTTTTTAATTTTGTAATACATCGAAAAAATTTCTTATATGCTAGCCAGCAAGGAGACTTGCCACCGATTTTGGGCTAATAGTTTTTGGTTGTGGGGGCGGTGGAGTTGTTGCAAACAAAACTATAAATATCAAAATATTTGCTTATTCTTTATATAGAATAAAATAATATAAACATGCTTACGCTTTTTTACAACAAAACCATTCTCATCAGCAACGTAATTTACATGGAGAAATTGTTGTGGATAAGAACTATGATATGATCCTTCATAAATGACTACGTCCTTGCCATTAATGTTTTTTAAATTTCCAGTAACAATACTTCCATGACCATTTCTGATATTATATGTAAATATGGTTAAGTTATTAAAACAATAATATTATGAAAATTTTAACTTGTATGTAAAAGTGGAGTCCAGTCCAGAAACACTGTAAAGTACGTAAAATGTAACCAATAAGTGAAGTAAAATTCGTAAGCACGTCATCTTCTTTATTGAATTTTATAGATAACTCCTTAACACTAGGTCTTATACGTTCAAGATAAAAATATTGTTTAGAAGGCAACCCTTGAAATAAGCCTAATTTATACAAACGTTTTCTATAACCTAAATCACATTTTGTGAAAATTTTAACCCACTTCCAAATCGAGATCTTAAACACATAAAAGCATATGAATATTAATAAAGTTCCGACTCCTACTACAAACTGAATATATGAGCGACGGTCTCTTGATCAGTTTCCTTCAAGGTGTGAATTTGAACTGATGACCTTTTTATTTAAAAATTTTAGTCAATTTTACTAGCGCCTTCGTTTAGTGACATTAAGAAATTGCTTAACAATTTTTTCGTTTTTCGTAACCAGCATTTTATCTTACTTTGATGCAATAAATAAATACATACAAGAAATTTATATTTCAATATTTTCAAAAATTATCATAGTAATCAAATTATTACATTTGACTATACTAACTCATAAAAACACAGTTTTAGACGCTATAACTTTGAACTTCAAAATTAAAAACTGAAATATAAAAACTATACAACTATAAATAAAGTCTCAGTTTACTAAACTTTAGGTGTTAATATTCTTTAAAGAGTAGAAAATAAAACAAACAAAATCCTCACATTCGATAATTTAGCTCTAGGTATTATGACTTAAAAATAAAAAAAAACAGTGTTTAATAGACAACCCGGGAGAGAAGACTAATTTATTTAAAATTTTTCAGGGTGTGTAACAAACTTTGTTTAGCTTTGAAATTCAGAATAAAAATTTAAAATTCAAAAGTTGACCAGTTTAACTTGTAGGTGTTTGTAGAAAAATAATATTTCGGCTAAGGCCTTGTCTACACTTATATTTAATAGCATTTCCCGATCTGTGTAAGTTACTGATGACCTTTTCAAATTTCTCTCAACAAATGTTTACCATTTTTACTGTTTGCATAGGTGAAAAGCTTACGCTACACAAAATTGTATTTCGTATAAGTTCTTCTAAAGAATTTCTTCATTCGATACAGGGAACGATCGCATTTTAAAAGCATGTGAAAAGACAATTAACTAATGCAATAAACTAAAATTGTTAATTTAATTCTAATTCTATTTTTAACACCACTAATTGATTCATGACTTTTAATATTTGAAGTTCATAGAAGTTAACCTCGGAGTTGTTTGGTATTTTGTTTTTTATATATATAAGAAAATTTTGTGTTAAGAAAAAACAATTATTTGCAATTTTATAAAATATTTATTAATATTACTTGTACCGTAGCCAGAAATCAAATTTTATTTGTAAATAATAAATTTTGGGGTTGTGTTTTAAGAAAATGTTAAACATTAGCCTCCAAGTAAACTTTGTATCGATATTGGGCTAATGGTTGTAGCCGGTGGAATTCCATAGGAAACTGAAACCATCAAAATAATTTATTATATTGTCTTTTGAGTTTCGTACTTACGTTTCTTTACGACAAAACCATTTTCATCAGCAACATAATTTACACGGAGACGTCGATAATTTGGATAGTAAGTACCATACGATCCCTCATAAACGACTACATCCTGGCCATTAACATTTTTTAGCCTTCCGATAACACTTCCATGATCATCTCTGAAAGTATAAGTATTTAGAAGTACTAAAAACATAAACACTAAAATATTATTCACTGGTATTCAAAAGTGGATTCAGGCACAGGAGCACTGAATGCTAAATAAATAGTAGTAATTAAAACAAACAAAGTCCACACGTTCATCATCCGTTGAAACTCCAGAGCATTGCTCTAGCTTTCATGCGTTGAAGATATAAAACGCGTTTAAGATGCAAACTCTAAAAGAGGCCAATTTATATAAAATTTTTTTTGAGAAGAATTGAAGTTTGAAAATAGATAAAATAAATAACTCGTACGAGTATAACCTGTAAGTGTTTGCAAAAAACTAGTATTCCGAAGTGTTTTAAGCAATCCTCGTTCATAGTAGTTATTCATCAGTAACCTTTTTTAGTAATGTCTGTCAATAAATTTTTTAGCTTTGTGTTATTACATTGTTGTTTGCGTGGGTGAGAAATTACCTGTAAAAGTTGTGTAAAAGTTATTTGCATTCAAAGATAATTTCTCCACTTGCTTTTTAATAAAATTCTTAATAAATGTAACATCAATATTTCACAAAAATACGAAAAAAAACGATTGTGTTAAGTCGAAAAAATAAAAACACATTTATTATAGAAAATAATATAATAAAACATTAACCGGCAAGCAAACTTGTAGCAGCTTTTGGGTGAATTCTACCGGGGAAAGCATTTTAAAGTAAACTAAAACAGTCGAAATTATTCATGATGTACTCTTTCGAAATTGTTGTGATTTTCTTTCACAATAAAACCGTTTTCATTAGTAATAATTTATAATAATAATTTACATTAAGAATTTGATCCAAATAGCGACTGTGATCTTGTTGTTAATATTTTTCAAATTTCCAGCAGCACTTCCATGGTTATTTTTGAAAGTGTATTTTTACTTAGAACTACTTGAAACCAAAAGACTAAAAATTTTTATTCACAATTGTTACGTCATATTCGAGGTACATTAAAAAATAAGAAAACTTCAAATGCAAAAATTAAAAAGAAACTTTCTGTGCCGCCGGGTGCAGATTAACCCAGAAAGCGGTTAAAGGCTATGTGAGATGGTCAAAAGAGCATTTGCCGAAACGACATTCAATAAGAAAGTTGTTACGTAATAAAAATTGCACGCAGCACTTGGCTTTAAGAATAAAGAAGGCAGCAGAGGCCTTCAGAAACAGTGCTCCATGAGGTAAGCAAAATTTTGAGCTTAGGTATTGATCGAGCCTAATTAAACCTTGACATGGTTTACACGTGAATCAAAATCGTCTTTAAATTTTGATTTATTTTTATCTTTTAATCTTGGCTTTGTTTCCAACTTTTACTTCCTTCCATACTGTACATAGGTAAATTTATGATTAAAGAATTTTTGGTAAATACAAATATTTATTAATACAACTATAATTTTGCAAGCGAAAATCTTCTCATTAATAGATTTTATGTTATATTTTTAATTTAAAATTTTTTTAAAAAAATGGCGTTTTTAGAATGTGCTATGGGTACAACTTTTTAACATGTTTCATTATAATTATAGTGTGAAAATTATAGTATATTAGAATTAATTTTTATCTATCTATCTTATGCATGAATAGCAAAAAGTACTTATAAGGAGCTGTTGGAAAACATAAGGCAAATTAAAGTTTCATAGAAAGCTTTATTTTCATAATCATATTAAAGATAATTTATTTACAGCTATTGTCACTTTTAGCATATAACATATGAAATATAAATTTATATCCTCCATTTAAATGAATGAACTGATCAACATATTTAACCGAGTAGACTGCCAACACTTTTCGGATTGATAGCATAACTAACAACCGTAGGTTTTGGAGCAACAACAACTAGAAAAACACAATATCACTTTCTAGGCAATTGAATATTATTGAGGGTTTAAGCTTACTCTTTTTAATTACGTATCCATTTTCATCAGCAACATACTCAACACGAATTTGGGTCGAGTCCGGAGTCGTGTAAGTGTAGGATCCTTCGAAAATTAAAACTTCAGTTCCATTGACATTCCTTAAGATACTTTTCACATGATGTTCAGTTCCATCAGACTGTTCTATACTGGGTAAGCACTTGTTTTCATATTCCCAATGATTAATTTAAAAAAGTTTTACTTATATTCAAAAGTTCCATCGGGATTTAAATTATATTCATTTTTTAATGCTTTAACACTTTCGTCATGCACGGGAGCGCATATAACGAAACTGAGTAAAGAAAATAAAATTAAACTTGAACCTAAGGTAGTCGCCTTCATCGTATAATCTTAAATTATAACTGCTGATCGTGGCAAAGGTAAAAATTCTGAACCGATATTCAACGTGCCAGTAATGTAAGAATAAACTCGTTGTGTAAATTTACGATAGTCTACGTGAAGTTGAGCGGCCTTGAGTATAAAAATAGTACTCCTCATCATTTTCTCAGATATTTTTCTCACAAGAGTTAGTAAAAATTTAAATTTGTAGTTATGTGTTATTAGATTTGTGAAGTTTCCAATAATTTTACTAACCTTGATTTATTTACTCACTGATATAGGAAAATTTTTATTATTTGGACGATTTAAAAATCATACAGATAATGAAATTATAAAGTTTAAGTTGGACGAAATAAGTTCTTACTTTAATTAGTAAAAAAAAAACATCATAATGAAAATTTTTCTTATGAGTTAACATGTGAGTAATATTATTAAGGTGCATATTTAATATACTTAGTTTTTAACACAAACATTTGATTTGTACGAAAATAAGCGATTTGCTTTAAATTAAATCCCAATTCCCAACTTCTAAAAGTTCTAACGTTTGAGACTTTTTAATTTAATTTCAGTATTTACCTACGAACAGTGTTCTTTTTTAGGATTAAATAAAAGTAAAATTCCGTGGACAATTAGTTCTTTATTTATAGTGATAATATAATTTTGTTCTATAATTTTTTTTTTTATTTTTATTCTTTAATAGTATCTTAAAAAATTTAAAATTTTGTTTTGAATTATTAAGTAAGTTTAATAAATCGATAAATATTTTGGACTCATCAATATGAAAGGGTGTATTTTCATATAAATTACTATTATTATACTTCGAATATATGTATGTTGAAAAGGTTAGCTCTTCTATGATTAGGATTAACCACAAACTAAACTTTGGCAGGCTTTTGGATCTATCAGTGTCTGAAAGCTTTGAAATGGCCGAGGGCTTTGGTAGGAAGCTAGAAACAATATATTCCATTTAATAATATTCCAGTAGTTTTTTATTTTTATTTTCCCTACCATGTTTAACTGTAAAGCCATTTTCATCTGCTTCGTATTCGACATAGACATTCCAATGTTCTGGGCTTATATAGCCGTATATTCCTTTTACTGCTGTAATCTTCACACCATTCACATATTTCACGTATCCTTCTGCTTGGTGACTTGTTCCGTCAGTTAATTTTAGACTGAAATAAAAGTTCGTGCATTCCGGTTCTACCGCAATTTATGTTTAATTTAATACTTGTATCGGAAACTACCGTCTGGATTTATAATATTATCATTATTAATAATTTTTGGAAGTACTACAAATGAAGGATCTGGCTTAAAGTCGTTTAAAACAGCACTAGAAGAAAAATCAATTATGACGAACAAAAACCAAACTGAAATCCACTTGCAGCCGGCCATGGTCCAAACTTCAAACTAAGAATATGAGAATTTAAGAAATTTGTGGATTTTATAACATGACCCACTCCTACTAAAACCAGTCGTCTTTTATAATATCCGTATTACGATCAAAGTAACGAAATTGAATTTATTTGAATTTTTGAAAAGGTCAAGTTTGTAAAATCATGATTTAACATTATTTTCAAGATCGCGTCTAGGGTGTGCCACTTCCAAGAAATAGCTTTCTATCGAAATACCAGTTCAAAATTCCCATGCTTTTCAAAATTTCCATATAAATTGATATGGTGTTGTAGTAATTATAGTAATAATTAAGCTACTAAACTCATTAACAAGAATAAGTCCTTTTCTACAACAAAGTGAAGACGAGGGTTATTAAATGTAAGCCTAGAATTTTCAATACCAGTTCCAAAAATTTAAATTTCAAGTCTTGTAAAATATCACAAAGTCTAGAAGAAAACTTATGTCAATATATGTCTAAATCTATGGAAAAAGGGGTGAAGGTGTTGAAATAATCTACATTTTTTTAATATATTAATTACTTTATACTATAAACAGAATATGTTATTGTAAAAAATGTCGTTGTTTCTTGTTGTTTGTCTGCAGTGTGCAATTCCATATTATATTAATCAATTTATTACTACTTTTGTGTTTGTAATAGTTTTCTTTGCTTAAATTCCTGTTTTGCCGTAGTGAAGTGAATTTTTTAATTTATTTATATGCCAAAATAAAATTATACATCTTCTTTTTTAATATGGAATTAAATTTATGTGAATGGAAATGATCAGTAGATGATTTATGTAATTTTTTGCCAACTAATTTAAATATGAATAAGAAATATTAAATTTAAAAGAAATGTATTGCTATTTATTAATTTTTTAAAAAAGTTGTCTTCAATATATACAATGTATTAATATTAACAGAAATAAAAGTAATAGAGATAACTGAATTTAATCTTGTTACAAAATATGTGAAATTAAATTTTTTATACATCTTTAATGTGATAGTAATGCCTAGAAAATTCTTTATGATAGATTTTTCATAGTACGCTTTTTTAATGAACTAGTATTTATAAATTCGAAATGCTAGTAGTCAGGGATATTTCATTTTCCGTGTTCATTTAAAATAGAAGTCAACTCGAAGTTACCAGATTTCATATTGACATTGTATTCAAATATTTTTATTTATGTTTATATGTATAAGATTTTATTTTATGTTCTTCGACGGATTAACCACCACAAATTAAACTTTGGACACATTTAGGGTCTATAACATAGGGGGTCGGCTTTTCACCGAAGGAACCTATAATTACAATATTACTTTTGATCGAATTTTGTAATATTTAAACAGTTTGGATCTTACTATGTGTACCAACATGACTATGTCCGTGTGATCCATATTGGACAAAAGCATATGCACCGCTTGGAGTGTGGTAGACATATGGCCCTTTAATTGCTATAATCCTCGCACCATTCACATATTTCGCATATCCCTCCACTTTTTTATTTCCGGATAATTCTCCACTAAGAAATTAAACATTCATATCTTCGAACTTTACCATAATATGAATGTTTAATACTTGAAAGGATCCAGCATGAAGTTACCTAAATTAGTACTGGATGAAAAACGAATTATACAGAGCACTAAACAAACTGAAAAACACGTGTAGCTAGCCATCGTCGAAAATTAACACTAAACAGACGCGGGTCTAAAAGAAAGCATTTGCCAGCTTTATAAGACAACCTGCTCTTCTAAAAATTTATAATTCGAGGTTTATCTATGGTATAGTAAGATACTTTGAAATGTATAAAAAAAAGGTCATGAGTAACATTTTAATGTCATGAAAACGTAACGCCAGGTGCAACTCTTGCTAGGATTTGATCAATTCCACAATAAAAACAAATCCTTCTCATTTAAAATCACAATTTATTTTTTAAGCGTATATTGAAAACTCCGTCAGGGTTTAGTACTAAATCAGTATTTTTTGGAAGTAGACTATTCGGACGATCGCTGTTGAAGTTAATACTAGCACTTGATGAAAAGCCAATGAAAGCAATCACAAACCAAAACGAAATCCATGTGCAGCTAGCCATAGTCGAAATTTAAATATTAAAACTAAACACACGCATCTGCATCTGCTTGATAACATTTTTATTTGGAAGTTTCAGCCGTAGCAAAAAACCTTCAAAATTGGCTTGCGAAGTTTTTAACTATATAATTTGCATGAATTTATTAAAAAGTCACCTATATACCCTTTAAGGTTATGAAAACTTTTTTTAAAAAAAAGGTACTTTTTATTTCGTTCTTTGTATTTAAATCAATTTTCTTGTCATGCAAATATTTAAGATATGATTTTAAAATAAAAACGTGTTTTCTTATTAAGACAGAACTTTTAAGCGATAATTTTTCCATAGTTTCAAATTTGTAAATTTATTTTTCTAATAGCTTTAGTAAATTTCTTTTAAAAA